>OX155894.1:68455380-68777454 GCA_944588485.1 Phosphuga atrata | reverse complement strand
TCTAGTCTTGTCTGTCTAGTCTTGTCTGTCTAGTCTTGTCTGTCTAGTCTTGTCTGTCTAGTCTTGTCTGTCTAGTCTTGTCTGTCTAGTCTTGTCTGTCTAGTCTTGTCTGTCTAGTCTTGTCTGTCTAGTCTTGTCTGTCTAGTCTTGTCTGTCTAGTCTTGTCTGTCTAGTCTTGTCTGTCTAGTCTTGTCTGTCTAGTCTTGTCTGTCTAGTCTTGTCTGTCTAGTCTTGTCTGTCTAGTCTTGTCTGTCTAGTCTTGTCTGTCTAGTCTTGTCTGTCTAGTCTTGTCTGTCTAGTCTTGTCTGTCTAGTCTTGTCTGTCTAGCCTTGTCTGTCTAGTCTTGTCTGTCTAGTCTTGTCTGTCTAGTCTTGTCTGTCTAGTCTTGTCTGTCTAGTCTTGTCTGTCTAGTCTTGTCTGTCTAGTCTTGTCTGTCTAGTCTTGTCTGTCTAGTCTTGTCTGTCTAGTCTTGTCTGTCTAGTCTTGTCTGTCTAGTCTTGTCTGTCTAGTCTTGTCTGTCTAGTCTTGTCTGTCTAGTCTTGTCTGTCTAGTCTTGTCTGTCTAGTCTTGTCTGTCTAGTCTTGTCTGTCTAGTCTTGTCTGTCTAGTCTTGTCTGTCTAGTCTTGTCTGTCTAGTCTTGTCTGTCTAGTCTTGTCTGTCTAGTCTTGTCTGTCTAGTCTTGTCTGTCTAGTCTTGTCTGTCTAGTCTTGTCTGTCTAGTCTTGTCTGTCTAGTCTTGTCTGTCTAGTCTTGTCTGTCTAGTCTTGTCTGTCTAGTCTTGTCTGTCTAGTCTTGTCTGTCTAGTCTTGTCTGTCTAGTCTTGTCTGTCTAGTCTTGTCTGTCTAGTCTTGTCTGTCTAGTCTTGTCTGTCTAGTTTTGTCTGTCTAGTCTTGTCTGTCTAGTCTTGTCTGGCTAGTCTTGACCAGACAGACAAGACTAGACAGACAAATCTAGTCTTGACTAGACAGACAAGACTAGACAGACAAGACTAGAAAGACAAGACTAGACAGACAAGACTAGACAGACAAGACTAGACAGACAAGACTAGACAGACAAGACTAGACAGACAAGACTAGACAGACAAGACTATACAGACAAGACTAGACAGACAAGACTAGACAGACAAGACTAGACAGACAAGACTAGACAGACAAGACTAGACAGACAAGACTAGACAGACAAGACTAGACAGACAAGACTAGACAGACAAGACTAGACAGACAAGACTAGACAGACAAGACTAGACAGACAAGACTAGACAGACAAGACTAGACAGACAAGACTAGACAGACAAGACTAGACAGACAAGACTAGACAGACCAGACTAGACAGACAAGACTAGTGGCGTTAAATCTAATTGCATCGTTCGTAAGAAACCGTGAACCGTGAAACCGTGAAGACTAGAAAGACAAGACAAGACTGTTTATCAAATCGAGCCATTTTAAAGATATTTTAATTCAAATATTACATAATCATTTTAACTTGTTTATTTATATTAAAAATAAATTGACAGTACATACAATTATGTCATACGCTGGAAAGAGGTTAGGATATGTTCTTCTCGGTAGTGTAGTTAACCGCCTGGCAAGCGGAAGACCCGGGCTCGATTCCAGGTCGACGCCGCCCACTGGGACGGATTACGAATTTACGGCGACAAAAATAGAATTTTATAATGTCTCACAATTAAGCAAAACTACTTAAAATGTATTGTTAGATAACCCAACCATAATATTATAAACAAATAAATGCGAAAAACCAATTCCATTGGTTGTGGGAACGTGTTAAACATCGCTCTTGTCCCTTAGGCACCGAAAAGGAATTAGTTGTGCTGGATTTTTAACAAAGTAACTACGTCTGTTTTGTGTTTGTGTTAAAAAATTGTACTTGCTTTGCTTGTACTAACTTTTTAAATATGGAGAATATAGCTTCAAGTATGTATTTACCTGTAATAATATCAAATTTGTAGAAAGTTTTAATCAATACGGTTAAAACAAAAAGTTTTTTTAACGGCTATCGTAAATTATTTTTTTTTAATAAACTGCAATAAATTGATTTTTAAAAAGTTCCGCATAGTTCCGTTAAATTAAATATTTTTTAAAACAAAACATACAATGACAAATCTAGAAAAGCAAAAATCCCGTCCATATTGTTCCACCTTACTGAGAATTATACTTTTTTTTCCAGGTAGTCATCATGATTACCATTTTTAAGAAAGAACATTGAATAGAAATGAACTATTTTTTGTAGTAAGAGATTAAAGTTTTTATAAGTTTTCTTCGTTAAAGTGTAATGATCGATTAGTACAATATGTGTTGGATAAGTTTTGTGTCAGCGACGGTTGTGAATTTGTAAAGAAATGTTGCAGTTTTGTCATATAAAAGAAAATATACATATTTTCCACTTAAATTTGCATTTTTAATTAATCGTGTACATCTAATATAGTCTAATTTTATATTAGAATCATCAGAATGTCATCATAAGGTAATATGTGAGACAAAAAATTGAAATGAACTGGATTTTATTTTTGTCGCCGTAAATTCGTAATCCGTCCCAGTGTGCGCCGGCGGGGAAAAACTAGGGCGATTTTCATTAACCCACCCTGAATGAATCCGAAATATGCGACACCGGGGTGGCGCATACTTAAAACCAAAGTGGAAGTAGCGGTTTAATGAGAGCTCCCACAAACCACTTTTAATCTTGACTGTATAGTCTTGTCTGTCTAGTCTTGTCTGTCTAGCAGTGGCGGCTCGCCCATAAGGGCTGCAGTGCCCTTATGGGCGCCATTATTCCATTAGTATACAATTATTTTACAAAAACATACTTTTCCGTTCGTAGTATATTTATTTTTTTATTTGTAGGTAATAAATACCTCGATAGGCGCTCTGTATGTGTGTATTGTGAAATTTAGTGCGGTTGTATATTCATATCTCGGGCTGCAGTCAGTGCAGACCGAGTCTCGCCGGGTAGTTAGTTAAAATTTAATTTCAATATTTTTATGAAGCATAATTGGTTAACAGGTTGCCACTGAATTAAAAAGTTAAATATTTTGTATATGTCAATGAAAATGCGGGTTTTTCAACTCGTAGAACTTTTTATTATATTTTTTTCCAGCCCTCCCACAAACATCATCCACGAGCCGCCACTGCTGTCTAGTCTTGTCTGTCTAGCCTTGTCTGTCTAGTCTCGTCTGTCTAGTCTTGTCTGTCTGTCTATTGTTTAATAAGTGGTAACTACAGTAACCTTATCATATCTAACTTAACCTTAATCTTGTCTAACATAACCTTATCTATTCCAAATAAATATGGCATTTATTTCGGAGAAAATGTATTCTGCAAAATATATTCAGACGGGTTTATCACAAATGATAGATGCTGAAAGTAATGCTCCTCTGGATCATGGAGATAAGAAGCGCCGACTACTCGTCATCGCTTCCTCAACAATGTTCATGGATTATTTTTATTCACGTCTCTCTCAGCATTCACCGATATCTAAATTTAAAATCGATCCGCGAAAGCTCGTTGAAATTCAAAAGTAGATTCATAAAGAGTTAAAGCTTGAAAAAAAGCATTATAAATCAATCTATTATTCATATATTAAAAATGCATCAAATTTCGCATCAATCATTCACACCTGATTAATTGTACAGCAAATTGTAATTTACAAGCAAATACCAATAAAAAAAGCTTAACAGAACTTCTATTGAAAGAAATAATTAGCCAAAGTAAAACTATTATAATTAATATGCTTTCAAGTTAGTAAAAGTAGAATAAAAAGCGCTTTTAAGAAAATCGAATAATTAATATTAAGCTTTGTGAGCACGTTGGTTGTGTAAACATGTCGGGGATAATGTATTAAAAGACCTTTTTGCGGCCGTAATTGAGCCAAGCTCGGAGGAAAACAAAAAAAAAACTGTCACGACGCCTGAAGTAAATATATTATATAACCCTCGTAGATAAAGAGGAAAACACTCGATAAAAGGATTGCGTGTTAACGAAAGAACGTTACACGGTTTGAATAAATCATAGAAATGTCATTATAAATGTTTTTATACTTCGGTGAATTATTCATGAATCTATTTTCAAATGTTACTGTGAAAATAATGGGAGACCATATTTCTGTTAATAAATGTCTGCAATGTCAACAACTCTTGTTAAAAATCGCAGATTGTTTAACAAAATCTCTTGTAATAATATCGTCGAGGCCTTCCGGATTTCTATAAAAAAGCGGCTAAGAAATAATACATATTAATGGCTTTTGGGACAAATGGCATTACACCCAGTGGCAAAATAACGGAAGCCATAAATTTCCCGAAAAGTTTTTTCGATTCCCTTCGGCGGCGTGTGTGTGCTTGAAGCCCTTTTTGGACACATCCTATTATTCTTGCTGCCCCATAAAACGAGCTTTCTGTAACTACACTTCAAACTTTCTCGATATTCGGAAGACATTTCTTTGAAATGTATTCTTATCAATTCATATAAAAACAGAATATATATTTTCAACAAAATATTTCATTGTACTTATTTTAAACAACTGTTGTTTGAATTAGAATAAAAAAAATCATCTTTTATATCTTATGAGATAATAATAATACGATAATAATGTAATATTTGTCGAAGACAATTATAACGTCCCTTAAATTAAAATTAAAAAATATCTTTGTTTTAGGTGCTGCGTAGAGCAGTTTCCAGGTGACAGGTTTGTGGTGCTCATGACATGTTTGAAGTTCAGTCTTTAGTCCAGCATCACCCCTAGGTACCCGATGGCCAGTTGACTCCTGATGGTGCATTCCTGGTATCTAAGTTCGATGGTGGTTTTCACTTTTCTTCCGGTGAAGAGTATCTTGTGTACGGCCAGTGAGAGGTAAGCTAACCTAACTTAAGCTAAGTTACCTTTTTTTTCACAGAGGAAATGCTTTTACGTACCCCCATCTATGGTATCAATTTAGGGAGTGTGGGGCTCACCAGCCCTCTAAGGCAGTCATACCCATTAAAACCATCTCCTCTTTATTTCTCTCCAGTAGTGTTTCAGCCTTACATGCTACAGGTTTTGTCTTAATATCGTTTTCTCAAGTGTCGCCTCTTTCTCTGCTCTGTTCTTCTAGTTCATCTTTTGCCTTTTCCGCATCACTTCTTCTACAAAATTCTCCACAGTTTCCCAGTGCGCGTTCCCTTGTGCGCGATCCCTTGTGCGCGATCATTTCCTCAATTATGCTTTTCGGGCACATGGCTGCTGTACAGGTTTTTGTCTTAATATCCTTTTCTCAAATGTGGCCTCTTTCTCTGCTCTGTTCTAGTTCATCTTTTGCCTTTTCCGCATCACTTCTTCTATAAAATTCTCCACAGTTTCCCAGTGCGCGTTCCCTTGTGCGCGAACCGTTGTGCGCGAACCATTGTGCGCGATCATTTCCTCAATTATGCTTTCCGGAGACATGGCTGCTGTAGGTAGGTTTCTTTTTATATTATCCCTTTCGTTACGCCAATCGTACAATGGAATATTGTGTTTTGTGTAATATCATCTACTTGTTCTGTACAGTATCGATATTGTGCACCCCCCCTCTTTCCAATTCTCTCCATGTAGGAGCAGAAGACTCTGTGTCCTGTAAGGCACTGTCTAATGTAGAAATTTACCGAGCGGTGCCTCCTCTCTGCCCATTTGTTGATGTCCGGTATCATCCTGTGGGTCCACCTTCCGGCTTTAGCGAGGTCCCATTCTGTCTGCCACAACTGGTAAGTCACTTCCCTCTGTTCATTCCGGTCTGTTATTGTTATTACCCTGTGTAGGTCATATAGTCGGTTTCTCTCTTCGGCAAGGAGGTGTAACGGTACGAGGCCTGCCACTACGAGCGCGGCATCTGCAGATGTGGTGCGGTATGCACTGCATACTCTCAAGGCTATTAATCTTTGGGTGGACGTGATTTTCTTCCTATAGATTTGACATCTTGCTGCCCTGACCTATAGCGGAGCTTGCTGCCCTTGCTGCCCTTGCTGCCCTTGCTGCCCTGACCTACATCACTATCGACTCCATTGCCATCGCTAGCACTTTCCTTTTCTGTTGTCCTGAAGCTCTATTTTAGGCAGTATGCTGTCTCCCAATGTCCCCCAAACGATGGCCTCCTATCTATACCATGCCCAGATATTTTATCTGTCGCACGGGATAGATATCTTTTTCTGCCATGGTATACTTTATGGGAGGTAGATTTTTCCTATTTAGGACTATTGCCACAGTTTTATTCACGGCCACTTTCAATTCGTTCCGTTTCATCCATCTGTCTATAGCAGTGGTGGCGAACCTATGGCACGCGTGTCATAGCTGACACGTAGGAAAATTTTATTGGCACGCTAACTTCTTCTCACGCATGCCCTTTAAACTTGTTGAACTGTCTTTTCTAAAATAAATTTTTAAGTTTCCCAATCTAATTTTGTGCAATATCAATGGTGCAAAATATAAGACGTGTTCAAAATCCGTCGATTGGTTTGCCCGTAATTGCAAAAGGCGCACAAAAATTTTCAAATTTTAAAAATTCACCAAAGCCGTATTTACAAAGCTAAAATTTTTAAATTTGGTAATTTGTGAGATCTCGTAAGAATATCAAATCATACCACGTTTTATCAAAATCCGTCGATTGGTTTTTTGGCCCGTAATTTCAAAAGGCGCACAAATTTCCAAAATTCACGAAGGCCGTATTTACATAGCAACAAATTTGAAATTTGGCAATTTGTGAGATATCGCAAGAATATCAAATCATACCAAGTTTCATCAAAATCCGTTGATTGGTTTGTCCGTAATTGCAAAAGGCGCACAAAAAATGTACAAACTTAAAAAATTCACAAAAGCCTTATTTACATAGCTACAATTTTGAAATTTGGCAATTTGTGGGACCTCGTAAAAAACTCAAATCATACTACGTTTCATCAAAATCTGTGGATTATTTTTCCCATAGTTTCAAAAGGCACACAAAAATTTTCAAAATTCACTAAATCCGTATTTACAAAACTACAATTTTTAAATTTGGCAGTTTCTGAGATTTCGCAAGAATATCAAATCATACCAAGTTTCATGAAAATCCGTCGATTGGTTTGTCCGTATAATTGCAAAAGACTTTACAAATTTGCTAAAATTTACAAATTTCAAAAATTCATAAAAGCCGTATTTACAAAGCTACAATTTTGAAATTTGGGAATTTGTGAAATCTCGTAGGAATATTAAATCATACAACGTGTTATCAAAATCTGTCGATTGGTTTACCAAGATTTCAAAAGGCGCACAAAACACGTCAAATATTCACGCTAATACGGTAACTGATTTTCACTATCACATTGTAAAAATAGACCTGGCACGTCAGTATTTCAAAATGTGAAAATTAAAAAAAATTGGCACGCGGCCGGAAAAAGGTTCGCCACCCCTGGTCTATAGTGCTTAGCGTTCACACCTTGAGTACCAGCTCTTCTGGATTTTTTGCAGACGCCAATACGCCCAGGTCGTCCGCGTAGCACACAAGTTCGACTCCCTCCTCCGTATCCACAGACATGACATCGTCATACAACACGTTCCATAGGGCTGGCCCGAGGACCGAAGCTTGCGGTACACCCCCCAGGATTTTCTTTTTCATCTTGCAGATTATCTGGATGACGCGATTTCTGAAGTATGATTGTACAGTGTTGATTAGGTAGTGGCTAACTCCGTTCTTTTCAAGTTTTGATAGGACTATGTGCCAAGGGGCAGAATTGAAGGCGTTTTGTACGTCAATAAGGACAACGGCACTCCATCGGTCTTGTCGCATTTCCTTCTCTGCATTGAGGATGACGTGCTCCACCGCACAAATTGTGGTTTTCCCCCTACGATATCCGTACTGATTACTATGGAGACCCTCGTTTGTCTCACTGGTTTACTGGTTTAAAATATTTTCGTACACCTTAGCCAGTACACTGATTAGACATATTGTTCTATATTTAACTGCCTAGTCCACTGTTTTTAGCTAAGCTAACCTAACGTAACCTAACCTAAGCCAGGTCTCCAAGAATGACTATTCTTTGATATATTGGCTTTGTAAAATGAATTAAATTAACAAAGACCAGTCATACCAGACCATTTTTTATTCATTTTGGTTGGGTTAGGTTAGGTTTTGTTATTGTTTGTTAAGGTTTTGTTAAGATAGGTCTAACGAACAATGCGTCATTCTTGATCTTAACCTAACCTAACATAATTTAACTACCATAACCTAGCCTAACCTAACATGCATAAATAAAAATTGGTTTGGTATGTCTGGTCTTTATTAATTTGTTAATTTTATTACAAATCCAAATCAATTTTATTACAAATATCGAAATATAATACAATGTAAATAATACAAATACTGTCCATGCTTAATGAGATTAATAAGCTTCAATGGCTTTGTTTATTGAGTTTTCTTATTTACAATAACATTTGTCTTCAGATCTTTTACGTGTGAAGTGTTCGACTGTCCTTCCAGGAAATGTTTCAGCAATGCAGAAATGGGCAGCTCGATGAACATAAATGCCACGGCAGCGATAACGTAAGACAAAAGGAAATCTCCGAAAATGTCCGTAATCTAGAAAGGGGATAAGTTTATATGGTCACGATAATGTGGATGGAGGTCGTTTTTACCGTATCCATAGGACTTTTATTCGAAACTTGTTTAGTCGATCCAATTCTTATGCGCATGTGAACCACGTGGAATATGTAGACGCAATAACTTAGCTTTCCTAAAATTCGAAACGCTTTCCATTCACAGAAATCCCTTACCAGACCTAAAATATTCGCGTCTTAAATATCCATTCAAACCAATATTTTTGTATGAAATTTATAAATTCTTTAAAATATTACCCCCGTTTCCGAAAGCCATTACCAAAATAATTAATCCTATAATAAAGCCAAATATGTTCCTTGCAAGGCTATTGTAGAGGGCTGATTCCAGTCTTGTGTACTCGTATCCATTGTAGACAAAATATGCAGCGAAAACTATTATGTTGGGCACTGTCCAAAAAATGAGATAGAAAAGGGCATAACAAAACTAAAAGCAAGTAACTTATTATTGCATGCAAATCGTCTAACTTGGCTTGTATCAAGTCCGGCGATTACCATTTATAAGGAAAAAGTTGATTGCAAAATTGTAATTTAAAATTTTTAGAACAGTCATTCTTGTACACATAACACTTCCTTTAGTTTCCTACTAAAGAAGTAGGCTAATCTTGCCTAAGATAACCTAACCTACCTTATTCAATTTGATAGGGGTTGTTCGATATTTAAAAAATATATAACCAAAGGCCAACCCTTGCATGTAACATCCCATATTTGAATGTCCAGGAATTGCAGATTTCTGCCATTCTATTGAATTTAACATTAGCCCGTAAGCAGCTCTGCAACAAAAATTTACACAAAATAAATGAAATAAATACAAAAAGATGCTCTTAAAACGTTGACTTTCACGTTACGAGTTATCTTGTAGTTCTTTATTAGTTATCTCGTAATTGTCTATGAGTTAACACGTAGTTGGCTATGAGTTATCTTGTAGTTGGCTATTAGTTATATCGTAGTTGGCTATCAGTTATCTCGTAGTTAACTAGGAGTTATCACGTCAAGTCAAGTCTATCCAGCGAAGAAGGCTATCTAATACATGTATAATTCTGTCTCTCGAGTATTGACAATTCAACCTGGTTACCCAACTTGGAGTAATACTAACAAGGGGGCCCTATCAACTCGTCATCACCGATTTGGCCCAAATTTACAGTATATGTAGGTCTTGACTATAAATGAAAGTGACGCAAGCGGGCGGGCCAGATGGCCAAGCGTTAAAAAAATGATCCAAGCAGACAACACATAAGCCCGCTATGTTAGCATAAGTTTCAATCAGCGGTTAGAGCTCGGGTTCATAGTACGAGGATCGCTGGTTCGATTCCCCGTGGGGACGCTTTTTTATTTTGTTTACAATTTTTAAAATGACCTTAATGGTTAATTCGAGGAGTCTTCAAAAGGCAAATCTTTTAACAGTTGTGGGCACATATTTATATGAATCACTAATTTTTCTATGTAAAACAAAAGAGTTCAAAGATAGCGAAAATAAGCATGCAATAGATACACGAAGAAAACGAAAACAAAAAAAAACTCACTATATACCACCTATGCATATCCTGACGATGACACAAAAAGGGCCAAATTATAATGAAAAATATAAAATTAACCGTTGAAGTTATAAAGAAGCAAATAATAAATATTAATACTAACGAAATAATTAAATTGACAAATTAATAATTACAATTAAAAAGTTAAACAATAATAAATAATAATAATAATAATAATAAAAAGTCATTTTAAAAATTGTAAAAAAAAAGCGTCCCCTTGGGGAATCGAACCAGCGATTCTCGTACTATGAACCCGAGCTCTCACTGCTGCGCTGACCGGTCATTGAAATTTATGCTAACATAGCGGGCTTGTGAGTTGTCAGTTTGAATAATTTTTTTAACGCTTGGCCATCTGGCTCTCCCGCTTGCGCCAGTTTCATTTATAGTCAAGCCCTACATATACTGTAAATTTGGGCCAAATCGGTGTTGACGAGTTGACAGGGCCCCCTGTAAGAGTGATTTTGTTTATTTAGTCTTCATTGCCTAGTTCAGAATATCTAGCACATTCAGCTTGTTTAGTTTAGACTACCCAATCGAATCTATACAGTGCAGACAGCACAGTCTATCGAGTCAGGTCAGTCTTGTTATGTTTGTTTAATTAATTCACTCTAAACTAGACTTGTCTGTGAGTTATCTAGCAGTTACTAGTCAAAGTGTTAATAGAACTCGCATTTATCTAATAGATGCGTGAATTGGTCGAGTAATGTTTATATAAGAAGTAAAAATTTCATCACATAATTTGACTCACTCAGGATAAGCTTTCACAATAATGTCATATCCATTGAAATAACTATCCAAAAACGGAATTAACACGCCAATAAAAATCGCTCCAGATAGAATCTTTGCTGCATGCTCTTTATATTTCAGAGCAAAGTACAACACGAGCAGTGACACCAAAAACAGCTGGGTATCCGAAGCTATGTACCACGTGTGGGCCAAACACTGTAAACACAAGCGAGTTTCAATCGAGATCGAGACTCGGCGATAAATGCTTTACCATGTCTGTGGTGTAATAATTGTTTATGTATAACGCATTCCTCCACCAATTGCTTCTGCAGCTTTTATATTCCCGGTCGATCATCCTTGGCCAATCGGCTCCACTGCCAGAATGTCGTAAAATTGTCGAGTTGAACCATATACATGTTAACATTATCGGCGTTAATCTATAACATAATTATTATTGGCAATAAAACAAATATCAATAAGTCAATTTTGATTAGTTTACTAAATTGTTTATTTTATTAAATTGCTATCAATCGACTGAAAATATTCAAGAGCCATTGTACAAGATGGTTTAGGGCAGGGATGTTATGGAGCTCATTAACCGTAACCGAAACTATCGGATATCCGAAATTAAAATGTATACGTAACAGTAACCGAATCCGATATAAAACTTTCGAATAATTTCGGATAATTTTGATTGATATAATTCCTATAAAGATATTTCAATATTTGTAATATTGTAATAATTCCTATAAAGATATTTCAATATCTAATATAAATTATATAATAGTAGTAAGCAATAATGTTGTTTTTATTTATTATAATTATGATTTTGCATTTTTACTTAGATAAAACTTAAAAATAATAATTACTTATATGTTTATTGTATTTATTATATTGTTTACTATTATTTTTTTTCAGATTTTATTCATCGAACCGTGTTACACCACCATGCAAAATTTAACGACCGAGCAACAAACCAAAGTGGTAGAACTTTACTTTTCCAATGGGCATTCAATTTTACTGACGCAACGAGCATATCGAAATTTGTTCAACCCCAGAAATGCACCTAGCCAAACCGCAATTAATTGTTTAATTTTCCAACAAGGTGCAGTGTCCAACAAGGTGCAAGGTGCAGTATTCCGACAACAAGGTGCAGTGTCAGACTTGCCACGATCAGGAAGACCGAGAATAGTACAGAACCAAGTGAATATCGATCGTGTACGGGACAGTATTGAAGAATATCCAGAAACTTCAACGCGAAGACGTTCTGGACAACTGGGCATCTCTAGAACATCACTTCGACGTATTTTATCACGTCATTTACACATGCATCCATACAAGGTCCAATTGGCCCAACAACTTTTACCATTTGACTACCATCAAAGACTAACTTAAGCAACACGCTTCGTGGAATTGTGCGCAGAAAATAACGAGTTTCTTAACATTTTAATAACGAGTGGTGAAGCACATTTTCATCTTAATGGATATGTAAATAAATAAAATATGCAATTTTGGGGGACTGCAAACCCCAGAGTTTTACACCAGCGCCAATTGCACTCGCTCAAGTGTACAGTATGGCGTTGAGTGACATCACAAAGAGTTATAGGACCCTACTTCTTCGAGGATGAAGTTGGTAATGCAGTGACGGTGAATGGGAACAGATATCGTATTATGATTAATAATTTGGACGTCCTGTGGCAACCAACAAGTGGTTCCAGCAGTATGGAGCAACAGCACACACGGCCCGTGCCAAATTTACTTTTTTGAAAGAATTTTTTGATGGCCGAATTATGTCAAGAAATTCAGAATTCAATTGGCCAGCACGTTCAACAGATTTAACTGCCCCTGATTATTTTCTATGGGGTTACCTCAAAGAACGAGTGTATGTTAACAAGCCCCAAACTATAGAGCAGCTAAAGCACAACATTGAAGCTGAGATCGGAACAATAGAGCCTGAAACTTTGGGTGCAGTTATGCAAAACGCCCGTTTAAGAACCCAATTGTGCATCGATGAAAATGGTGGTCATATCTCTGATATTATTTTTCATAAGTAAAATGTATGCTACAAACTTAATATTATATTTTAGAAAAAAAAAACAATAAAAAATAATAATAAACAAAAAAGTTATTACATTTTTACACGCAGTCGTGACTTTAGACCCACCCTGAATAATAGGTCTGGCCTATCTACAGTTGTTTGTCTAGACCAGACGACAGCAGCCAAGTCGTGTGAAGTTGGACCCCGAATTTTTGAATTTTTTTTTGTGTGCTGGCAAGATTTCGAATAGTTCTAGGGTTCTTGCTTGAAAATTGCAATAGTTCCGGGGAATTTCGGGCAGAAATCGAGAAAAACAATTTGGGGGCCAACTTCACGCAGCCCCCCCCCTTTTTCTGTAAAAAGAGTTGTGATGTAATATTTCACTTCTTTATATAGAGTTCTCAATCGATAATGCATATAGCTCCACTTTTTTTTTGCAAAAATTTGTAATTTTTGAAAAATTTAAAAAAAATCTGATAACGGTTTCCGACTGTACTAAGGCAAATTTACAAGAAAATGCTTATTAGACATTTTTGTAAAATCAATATCTATAAATTTATTACATTATATTACACATTACATATATTATATTACACTTTCGACGAAGATAAAAAAAACATACAAGAGTTCTAAGTAGCTCCCGCAGAGTTCTGAACAAATAACTTATACAATTTCTTTGTCAAACCAATATGAAAGAAGCTATAAGCAAAAACGAGGCGCTAATTTTTTTTAAATTACAATTTTCAAAAAAAAAAAATGTTTTTTCCATGAGTTCTGTTAAGAGTTATGGGTAGCCCCCGGGGAGTTCTGAACAAATCTCTTTTATAATTTCAATGTCTCACCAATATTAAAGAAGTTATATAATAAGAAATTTTTTTTTCATTAGTTTTGATATGAGTTCTGAGTAGCCCCCGGGGAGTTCTGAACAAATAACCTATACAATTTATTTGTTAAATCAATATAAAAGAAGTTATAATCAAAAAAGAGGCGTTAAATTTTTGAAAATTACAGAATCCAAAGAAATTTTTTTCCATGAGTTCTGGATAGCCCCTCGAGAGTTCTGAACAACTCTCTTTTACAATAACCACGTCCGACCAACGTCAAACCAACCTTTGTCAACCTTTGTCAAACCAATATTAAAGAAGTTATATGCGAAAACGAGGCGCTAAATTTTTGAATATTACAGAATTCCAAAAAAATGTTTCCATGAGTTCTGTTAAGAGTTCTGGGTAGCCCCGCGAGAGTTTTGAACAAATCTCTTTTATAATTTCCATGTCCGACCAATATTAAAGAAGTTATAAACAAAAACTTTTTACTTTAAACTTTGATTTAAAAAGCAAAATTTTTTTAAATTACAGAATTTAAAAAAATCATTATTTTCTTAAGTTTTTATATGAGTTCTGAGTAGCCCCCGGAGAATTCTGAACAAATGACCTATACAATTTCTTTGTCAAACCAATATTAACCCTTTATTGCATTTTGATTAGGGTTTCTGAATATCCGCACTTATTCAAAACCGCGGTTTTCGGTTTTTGAAAATTAAAAACCGCGGTTTCGGTATCGGGTTCGGTTTTTAAGAACTTTTGGTAGTAGTGTCTGATATTTAAGCGAGATCTTAGATTGTACAAAAGTTGCCGCTTAGGGAAAATGATCTTTCGGAGTAGGTGGATGTAGCTTTAATTGTACAGTGCTTGAAACAAATAAAAAAAAATTTTAATCTTTTTGTTCTCTCAGAAGTTCTTTTATATTTAGCAAACTCCATTTCATAGAATACATTTTTCCACTTCTTCTAAATCTTCTGAATTTGTCGAACATTCACCTTCGACTTCAACCTTATTATATTAAAAATATATAATTGAAAATGTTAATTTTAATTGTTATGAAACTTTATTTCCAGTAAGCGTAGCAGTAACAACATGAAGCAGCGATGATTCTAACACATTTACGGTACAAAGTATAATAGGATTCTTGGAAAAAAAATTAATTGGTTCTGTCGCACACAGCGAGATGAATTGTATGGTTATTGCAAATTTTTGGTTCAGCAGGACAATCTGTACCATTTTTTTAATTACCTGGGCATCGTCATGTGTAGTATCTTACGCAATAATAATCCCACGGCAATAAATCCCAGACTCAATCAAACTTTAAGGGTTTTTTTTAAGGCTTTAAGGAGACCAGAAATTGAAAACCGCGTTAAAATCGATCGATAACTAACGCGGCGACGGCCCGTCAAAGTTAGATTAGTAGACCGAGGATTGGTAGCATTTTTTTTCGAAATTTCGCAGCTGCCGCAACAAACTCGACGTTTTGTTAGAGCAATACGTGGTCGGAAAGCAAGACTGAAAACCACGTTGCGAAATCTTTGACAGCGGCGTCGCGACGCCACTGGAAATTTCAATTTCCTAATGCGACTGCTGGTTTTTCTGCCGTAGTTTTCATAATTTTCAAGTTAGCGAAACAAGTATGACGTTTTGTGGAAGGGAAAGCTTGTCAGATTTCGCGGTAGTGACAAGCGCGTTGCAAAATCTTTGACAGCGGCAACGACAAAAAAACCGCATCGCGAAATTTTTGACAACGGCGTCGCGACGTCACCGCGAACTTCAACTTTCTAATCCAAGTCACCTACAATATCATTTCTGAAACTGATACTAAATGAACCTAAATGTTTTTCTACAACTAGTCCACTCATCTAGCGTAATACTAATTTTCTGTCCATTTGCTTTTAATTCCTGATACTTTAAAATCATTTCTTTCTTCATAATCCTTTTGAATCAAGGTTATAACACCTGAAAAACATTTTGGCAAGATTTGGTTGGGAAACCGACCAGCTATTGCTTTCTGAATAAAAGCAGATTTTGAAATTGCTCGAACACACATACCATCGATGGTTGCCATTTTTGCAACAACAGTTTGCAATGTTTGAGCACTAATAGAGCACTGATAGAACCTATTTGATAAAACCGAAAACCGCGGTTTTTATGACGGTAATGCGGTTTCGGTTTTTGCACAGAAAACCGCGGTTTAGCGGTTCGGATATATCCGAACCAGAAACCCTAATTTTGATGCATATGTGCAACATTTTGCATTAAAAATCTATTGAAAATTCAAAATAATGAAAGACGCTATGGTGCGTACAGGCAACACAATCGTCTACATTATTTCAAGTGGTAGGAGTAATGGACATAATATTTTACGTACTATTGAGTGGCAATCATCTGCTAAAGTGGTTGTGCCTAAGTAGACGGTCTCGCTTCCTTTGCGTTGCAGCAAAACTATTTAATTTATTAATTTTGTGACTGCAAAAAATTATTATCAGGTAACGTATTTATTTAATTGTTTTGTTTCAATTCATTTCTCTTTATCAAAGTGGCAGTAAATGTGCAAAACTGTTTTTAATTTGTGGTGCACATATGCACCAATTTGCATATAGACTATAGTAAACCAATAGGCTCAACAAACAAAATGATGCACATATGCAATATCGTATAGGCCAATAATTATTTTTAGGAACACACATAAAACATTTTTGTGGAGGCAGTATGAAAACCGTAGGCCCCTTACACAAAAAGAATTAGTTGACGCAATTGCGACCTTTCCGAAAGTGAGGATGATCTTCAGATATTTTCAAATGAACAAGATTCTTGAAAATGACCATTTTTCTCTTGAAATTGAAAATATTTCTGATGATAATGGAAATCAATTACACTCCAATTGCGTCCAATTATAAACTATTTTTTGGAGCGATTTCAAAGTGTGCCACATGAACGTGACTTATCAGTTGATGATCAAATTTGTTCAACGAAGGCAAGAAGTTATTTGAAGCAATATATGCCTGCAAAACCCAATAAATGGGGTTACAAGTTTTTTTTTTATTATCAGGAGATTCGGGATATACATATAATTTCGAAGTATAAACTTCGAAATTATAAATTCGAAATAATAATGGTCAAGAGAATTCCGATGACAAAAAAATTACCTGAAAAAGTTAACCATCGAGTTTACTTTGACAATTACTACACTACACTCCTCTTATGGTATATCTTGCACAAAAAGGTATTGAAGCCTTAGGCACAGTTCGCAGAATCAGACCAATAATTTGTAAATTACCACACATTGAAAAATCACCAAGAGGAAGTATATATGAGTACATAACTACAGTTGACAGTGTTGATATAACATCTGTTGTCTGGAAAGACAACAAAGTAGTAACACTTCTGTAAAACTTTTCTAGAGTGTTACCAGTACAACAGGTCCAACGATGTGATAAACAGCAAGGGAAAAAAATTCAGTAGATTGTACCTTGGTAAGGGAATACAATCGACATGGGGTTGACCTAACAGATAATCTTATTGGCAGACAAAAAATTACAAAATCAAAGAAGTGGTATTTTCGAATGTTTTACCACCTTATAGATGTGTCATTAGTAAATGCTTGGCTACTGCACGTACATGTTCAACAAAAAAAGCACATCAAAGTTACCAACATTATCAAATTTTCGAGTTGAAGTTGCTATGGACCTAGGATTGGCAGGCTTAGAAGTGAAGGGCCAAAAAACGATGATCAAATCTTGAGCAGGAATTACAAAATATAAAAACAACGCCATCCGGCTTATTATATTCCTCCTCAAGGTGTGCGCCAGGACCAGTTATCATATTGGCCAATTTGGCATAGCAGACGTCTACGATGTAAACTTCCAAAATGTACAGGCTATATGCACGTTAAGTGCGAGAAATGTAATGCATCTCTATGTTTTAATGCAACTAAAAATTGTTTTAAACAATTTCACCAATAAATAAAAGAAAACTAAAATATAGTTATATTCTTCAGATAATGTATAGGGTACCTTGTAGCATATATGCAACATTTTGTATTTTGAGGGTAACTGAATATAGACTCTATATTCAAAATGATGCAAAAGTGCATCCTTATAAAATTTACGAATAAACCAACAAAAGTAAAGCAATACATTTTTTACTATTTTTTTCGAATTCTGTGCATAAATTTACATAATAGATAGACATTTTTTTCGTGGAAATTATAAAAATTGCGCAGTAAAGGGTTAAAGAAGTTGTAAGCAAAAAACGAGGCGTTAAATTTTTAAAAATTATAGAATTAAAAAAAAATCCATGAGTTCTGTTAAGAGTTCTGGGTAGCCCCTCGAGAGTTTTGTACAAATCTCTTTTATAATTTCCACGTCGAACCAATATTAAAGAAGTTATAAGCAAAAAAGGCGGTGCTAAGTTTTTCGAACATTAAAAAATTCAACAAAATATATTTTTTCATGAGTTTTGATAAGAGTTCTAGCCCCCAAGAGTTCTGAACAAATAACCTATACAATTTCTTAGAGAAACCAATATTAAAGAAGATATAAGCAAAAACGGGGCGATTTCAGTTTTATCAATTCATGAATGTTAAAAAATTTAGCGCCCCGTTTTATAACTTCTTTATTATTGGTCCGACAAAGAAATTGTAAAGGAGATTTCTTCATATGTCGCGAGAGTACTCTTAGCAAAACGCATGAATTTTTTTTTTAATTCATTAATTTTCAAAAAATTAGCGCCTCGTTTTTACTTATAACTTCTTTAATATTGGTTTAACAAGGAAATTGTATAGGTTATTTGTTCAGAATTTTCGGGGGGCTACTCAGAACTCTTAACAGAACTTATGGAAAAAAAATATATTTTTGAATTTTTTAATGTTAAAAGAACTTAACGCTCCATTTTTGGTTATAACTTCTTTAATATTGGTCGGACATGGAAATTATTACAGAGATTTGTTCAGAACCCTCGAGGGCCTACCCAAAACTTTTAACAGAACTCATGGAATTTTTTTTTTTTTTTAATTCTGTAATTTTCAAAAATTTTGCGCCTCGTTTTTGCTTACAGAGTTTTTCACTTGCTCACATTGCTTTTCACTATTTGTCAAATGGATTTCTCTTTTTGGCACATGACTTTCACATTTTTCAAATATATTTCATCAAGCAGTTTCGCTTTACATCAAAACAATTTCATTATATGTCAAATATATTTCCCTGTCAGTCATAATAGAACAAAATAATGTACGACGCAGGAAGTCGAAAATTACTAATTAAGTAAGAGGCCTTATGGCAAATGAATACTGGCTTAAGCAGTGTATAAGTCTGCGTGAAGTTCGGTGTAAAAGATAATACGGTAAGAAAAATTTACTCTACCTACAAAAATTCTAGAGAAGCATAAAAAAAATAACGGTCATAGGAAACAAGTATTGTCTTAAGCACAGAAACAACTGTTGTGTGATTGGGAAAGCCAAAGCCTCGGAGGAATGTCCGGATTTACATGTTTCGATCAGCACTATTAATAGAGCTCTCAAAGAATTTAATTTTTCTTTAAAACGCACAACTAACGTCCCGTCATACAGTCCGGAAGTTATCTAGAGTAGGTTTCAATATGCCGTCCAGTATAACCAAATCATGGGAGATAGAGAGATATTTTTTTCTTAGACGAATTTGGATTTCAAGTTTTCTCTCGTGTTTCTCGTGGTAGGTCCAATAAAAATACTCCGGCATATATCCGCAAAGCTCAAGTTAGAGGCCGAAACTATTCAATTGTTGCAGCTATGACTATTAATTCGCTGTACTTATTTGAAATCCAAGACAGGCCTTACAATTTACATCATTTCAACGAATTTATTGTTAATTTAATTATTAACAATAAATTGCTCTTGATGGAATTGAGGAAGCTCACTTTGTGTTGTACCATGTTGCTTTTCACCGTAATGTGGAATTGGTAAACTTGATTTTAAACCACGGCCATAACTTGGAATTTTTACACGCTTACAGCCCATTTCTAAATCCTATCGAAAAAAAATTTTCTGTTTGGAAAAACTCAATTAGACGAGCTGCGTCTCAAAATGAAGATCAATTTTACGCCGCAGTTCAGGAAGCTTCAAATAACACCACAGCTAGAGAGTGCAATCCGGGAAACCGGATCCGGCATCACTAAACGTTTACCGGGTCCGGTACCAATATACCGGATCCGGTCACCGGTGATGCTAATTTTTGGTAAAATAATCGCGCTGTTGTATAAGTAGGTACTTTAAATGCGTGATGAGCATATCATATCCACATGGTTTTTTCAAAACCAAAATTGATTTTGTATGAAATAATGTAGGTATATAATATATACTCGATTATCCTGGAAATAGTCAAGAAAAAATTATCCTGATCGGATAAACTGAATTTTCATCGATCCGGCCGGAACCGGCCGGATCGATGAGGATAGGGCCGGATCCGGCTCTATCTATAGGGTCGGAACCGGCTAGAGGAAGATAGGGCCGGATCCGGCCGGATCCGGCCGGATCGATGAAAATTCGGTTTATCCGATCAGGATAATTTTTTCTTGACTAGTTCCAGGATAATCGAGTATATATTATATATCTACATTATTTCATACAAAATCAATTTTGGTTTTGAAAAAACCATGTGGATATGATATGCTCATCACGCATTTAAAGTACCTACTTATACAACAGCGCGATTATTTTACCAAAAATTAGCATCACCGGTGACCGGATCCGGTATATTGGTACCGGACCCGGTGAAATATATTTGAAAAATGTGAAAGTCATGTGCCAAAAAGGGAAATCCATTTTACAAATAGTGAAAAGCAATGTGAGCAAGTGAAAAACTCTGTAAGCAAAAACGAGGCGCAAAATTTTTGAAAATTACAGAATTAAAAAAAAAAAACATGAGTTCTGTTCAAAGTTTTGGATAGCCCCTCGAGGGTTCTGAACAAATCTCTGTAATAATTTCCATGTCCGACCAATATTAAAGAAGTTATAACCAAAAATGCAGCGTTAAGTTCTTTTAACATTAAAAAATTCAAAAAAATATTTTTTTTTCATAAGTTCTGTTAAGAGTTCTGAGTAGCCCCCCGAAAATTCTGAACAAATAACCTATACAATTTCCTTGTTAAACCAATATTAGATAAACCGAATTTTACCCGGATCCGGCCGGATCGATGAAGATAGAGCCGGGTCCGGCCGGATCGATGAAAATAGGGCCGGATCCGGCCGGATCGATGAAGATAGGGCCGGATCCGGCCGGATCGATGAAGATAGGGCCGGATCCGGCCGCATTGTAACTGACACCGAATTGCAATCCCTAATCACAGCAGAACATGTAATAATTTTATACACCATGTGGAAACATATTTGAGTGATTGTTTGGAAAAAAATTAAATTTTATCTTAAAAGTATAAACTTGTTTGTTGATAAAATATGTATTACCTTATTTTTGTGCTATTACGCTATTAAGAAAATATACAACAGAGGGAAAAGCATATTATATATCGTGAAAGTCATTTGATAAATAGGGAAAGCTTTTGATATAAAATTAACATGCGTGAAATTTATTTGACAAATAGGGAAATTCATTTGGTGAATAGTGAAAAGCAATAGAAAAACTCTGTATAACTTCTTTAATACTGGTCGGACATGGAAATCATAAAAGAGATTTGTTCTGAACTCTCGAGGGGCTTCCAAGAACTCTTAACAGAACTCATGGAAAAAAAATTGTTTTGAATTCTGTAATTTTAAAAAATTTAGCTCCTCGTTTTTGCTTATAACTTCTTTAATATTGGTTTGACAAATAACTTGTGTTGGTTATTTGTTCAGAACTCTCCTAGGGCCACTCAGAACTCTTTTTTTATCTTCGTCGAAAGTTTTTTATAAATAAATTTATTGATAGTGATTTTACAAAAATGTCTAATAATCATTTTTTTTTAAACCTGCCTTAGTACAATCGTAAACCGTTATCAGATTTTTTTTTTAATTTTTCAAAAATTACAAAATTTTGCAACAAAAAAAGTGGAACTATATGCATTTCCGATTGAGAACTCTAGAACTCTATATAAAGAAATGAAATATTACATCAGAACTCTTTTTCCAGAAAAGTTGACCCCCTGCGTGAAGTTGACCCCCAAATTCTTTTTCTCGATTTCTGCCCAAAATTCCCCGGAACTATTGCAATTTTCAAGCATGAACTCTCTACGAAATCTTGCCAGAACTCTAAAAATATTTCAATTTTTCAAAAATTCGGGGGCCAACTTCACACGACTGACTTTAAAGTGAGGAGAGACTAGTTGTGAAACAAACGCGATAACAAATTTCTATTCCAATTTCTAAAAAAAGGTAATTTTTCTGGCTCATATCTCAGTTAATTTCAATACGATTTGATTGTATAATATCTTATTTTGTACATAATTTAATCTAGTTTAAACACATTATTAAATCATTTAAATATTGCTAATACTTTCAGAGCTATAAGTAAAATTACGAATTTGTAACGTATACTACGGCATAGTCAATTTCCAAACGTTGATTGTAACTTAAGTATTAACACTACATATTATATGTAATTCCAAAGCTAAGTTTAATCTAGTTTACGGAGGCGTTTAGCGAATTAATACTTAACTCGCTGCAATATTTCTTATTTTCAAAATTATTGATATTTCTCTATGACACTCCTTAAATTGTAATTGTTTAGTTTGTATCTCAGTTGGTTACCACTCGATTATAATGTGCCATACCACATTTTGTAGATAATTTAATCTATTTTTAAGGAATAATAATTGCACTAAACAACTATTACTAATTTAAGAATTATAATCAATTATTAATAACTTGTTAAACTGATATCTTAACCCGTTTTACTCGTTTTCAGGTATATTCTGCTTAATCCAAGGGTGTATTTCACGTTTGAAGAGAATCAAATGCTTGCAAAGCATGCGAACACTTTAAGTTTGCCGACTCCTAGTTTGCACTTTTCTGTCTAATCAATTTATCTTGTCTGTTTACTTTTGTCTGTCTATTCTTGTATGTCTAGTCCTCTCTGTCTAGTCTCGGCTGTCTACTCTTGCCGGTCCAGTCTTGTCCGTCTAGTGTTATCTGTCTAGGCTTTTCTGTCTAGTCTCGGCTGTCTAATCTTGCTGGTCCAGTCTTGTCCGTCTAGTCTTGTCTGTGTAGTCTTGTCTGTCTAATCTTTTCTGTCTAGTCTTGTCTATCTAGTCTTGTCTGTCTAGTCTTGCCTGTCTAGTCTTGTCTGTCTAGTTTTGTCTGTCTAGTCTTGTCTGTCTGGTCTTGTCTGTCTAGTCTTACCTGTCTAGTCGTGTCTGTCTGGTCTTGTATGTTTAGTTTTCTATGCCTAGTCTTGTGTATTTAGTCTTATCTCAATAGTTTTACCTCAAGTATCTTCTCAAGAATATTTTTCCGAAATCTGTTAGGCGCACGTCCTTTTTAAACTCGAAGCCCTTAAACATGTAATATGCTAACAGCAATCCAGCAATTATGTAATTGGTTTGCACGGCAAGCGCTCCATTGGAGAAATAAGCGCCGAATGGAGTAATAATTGCCTAAAATAATTATAATAATCAGAACAAATCGTCTATTTATTAGGAAAATTATATTTACGTTTTCTCTGTTTCTCGTATGTTTTATTGGTGTGCTGGAAGCTGACATGACTGTATGTGCCAATGTCACCAACAGCATATTCATGACTCTGATGCCATCGATGCAAGATAACGGACTGCCGGCTGTTTTATCAGACAAGAATATCTTCCAGTTCGGTTGTAAGGCGAAGCATGACAGAAACCCGGTCGTTGTTGTATCGGGCGAATATTGCACATAGATTGTCGATAATACTGTTAAGACTAGAAGCCCTAATAACGAATATCTAAAAATAAATGTATTAATGTTATTATTTACATATCTTATCAAATAAATGTATATATTATAAGACTATTCTAAACAAATTTACTTTTATTAAAACTCACAGAAACGCATAATCCAGATTATCCAAGCTGTACATCGCCTGATCATTCTGGCAATACATTTCCAATAAATTCGCCTTCAATCCCAAGTGTTTATATTTCTCGCTGTAGCATTCGCCAATTTCCTTCTGCAGCGACAAACTTCCCACTCCCACCCCGTAATTCACTCTTTTTATTTTCGGGCAACTTTCAGGGACACAAATAGCATGTCTGAGCCTTGAATGATTATAAGACCTTGGCAGCCTATTAATTTCCTGTTGAAATGAATATATACAAATATAAATTATTTTGAAATTGAACATACAACCAATATAGTTTCTCTGGTCTTGTCTCGTCTTCTCTGGTCTTACCTGGTCGTGTTCGGTCGTGTCTGCTCTTATCTCGTCCTGTTTGGTCTTGTCTGGTCAAGTTGTTTGGTTTTATGTAGTTCTTATAGACAAACCTGAATTATATTCCAAATATCTGAACTATTTTTATAATTTTTTGGAGTAAGTTCTATATTAAGAGTGCAGTAGAGAGCGTCTTCGCCGTACGCCAAGCAATTATCAAGATCGTCTAAGTGAAAAACCGGCGGCATCCGGTTATAATCAAAGTCTGAAACTTCAGATTGAATTAGATGAACCATCAATGACACTATTAACAGTTTTGGTATCATAGTGCTAACTAATAACGTTGATATAAAGTGTCAACGATTCGAACGCAATGAGTCTTTGAATCGATTTAACAGCGTATTTATAAATTTCGCTTATCAGACATGAATATTGAATTGTTATTGTATCTGCAAATAAACTTCTTTGAAATGCGTCGTGTAAAATCTCGACAGTGTTAATGCATTAGAAATAAATGTTTTTCGCGAATTATATGAGTTGGGTGTTGTTTTGTTTCGAGGTAAATGGATATTATGATCGCTGGAATGGATAATTAAACGGATAGGTTTATTCCGTCGGTAAATACTTTCTATCCAATATATAAAAATAAATGTTTGTTCGTATTTTATGCGCGTATTTTTATATATAAAACTTTGCAAACCTATTGCTTGCACTTGCGCAAAGGTTATATATAGGCTGTTTATATAATTCCTAATAAAACAAAATAGCAATTTCAAATTTCAACGTCGCGGTACCAGCTAGTAATTAATAATTTAGCCTTTCTTCTTGTTTCAGCCTAGGCCCATCCAATACTGAAAGAAGGCCTTATCCAATTCTTTCCACGCCGTTTTATCTTGAGCTTTCTGTACTCAGTTCCGACTAGCGGTTGTTTTGATGTTATTTCGCCATAGTTTTTGGGGTCTGCCTGTGCTCCTTTTGATTTGTGCCAGTGCGTAATTTTATTAACCACCTACTCGCCACTCGAGTTGACCGATACGTTGGGCAATTTGGAAAAGATCGGAGATTTCTATAATTAAGTGTCATGCAGAAACATTAAATATATGGGTTAGCGAGTATATCCGTAGAATTTTTTTCTTACAAAGTATTATTGAAAGCAACAACAATTAAAGCAAAAAAATAATCAACTAAATATTCTCCGTTGTTGTTTACGACGTGTTCCCACCTATCAACCAATTTGTTGATGCCGTTTCGCCAAAAATCGTCGGGTCTGATCTTAAAGTAGTTGTTAAGCCAGTTTTTAAGGTCTTCGTCATTGGCGAACGTTAATTCCCTCATTTGCTTAGACATGGAGCGGAAAAGGTAATAATCCGGAGAGTATGGCGGATGTTGAAAAACCTCCCATTCGAGTTCTTGGATAGCGGCTTTAACCACTTGTGCAACGTGAAGTCTGGCATTGTCGTGAAGCAGTATAACTTGGCCTCGTCGATTGGGTCTTTTCTGTTGAATAGCCTCATTCACACGGTGCAGTTGAGCTACGTAGAGATTCATATTAACCGTTCTGTTATTTTCGAGCATTTCCCATTGCAACGGACCCTCGCAATCCCACCAAACACACACCATGGTCTTCTTTGGATGGAGGTCTTGCTTGACTCTCGGCTTCGGTGTAACTACTGGAGTCGTTCACTCCTTTCTCTGCTTCATATTGACGTAAAAACTCCATTAAAGGACCCCACCCCAAACAGGATATGAGATCCTGTGAGGTTTCTGTATAAGAACCGATCTCTATGTCAGCAAGTTGAAGACGGTTTTCTTTCTTTTGTTTCGTGAACACATTAGGTACCCAAGCACGCAAGTTTTGAGCAAATCGCATCTTATGAAGATGATTAAGGATTGTCTGATGATCGCAGTTCATCTTTTCGGCCAATTCACGACTTATTTGGCGACCGTCCTCGTTTAAAAGTGCCTTTAGAAGTTCCTCGTCGACTTCAGACGGTCGGCCGGTGTGGGGCGAGTCCTTAAGTTCAAAGACGCCTTTTTGAACTTTGCGAACCATTTTTGCGCAGTAGACTCACCTATGATACTCTCTCCATACACGCTGCAGATGTCCCGGGCTGCTTCAGCAGCTTTTTGACCTCGATGAAAGGCGAAGAATAGCACATGTCGAAAGTGCTGATTTTCGCCACCCTGGATATTCCATTTTTAAGCTCTAAAAATCATGGAAAATTAAATTATACGAAACAGAGACTGTAGTTTAGTTTAGTAAAGAGTTTAGTGTTGATTTTTACCCCCTCGATATTCCACTTTTAAGCTCTAAAAATCATGGAAAATTAAATTATACGAAACAGAGACTGTAGTTTAGAGTAGAAAGAGTAAGAGTTCTTTCGAATAGTTTTCTCACTTTGCTTACTAATGCGAAAATTATTATAAAATAAAAACAACAACAAAAACTCTATGAATATATTCGCCAACCTAATTATAATCAATTAGATCTCGAATATATAACTACATAGATTTTTGGAAGTTTTTTGCTTGAGATTCTTTGCCATTGTTTATAAATTCTGCAAACTGCAGTCACCTTTGAAATACCTCGTGCTTTCACAAAAAAAGTTTGACACGATGTCATACTTTTTGAACCGCTTATCACAGAATCTTCTAGATTACGCCAATCAATTTAACGTCCCAAAATTAGTCGGAAAATATCACATTCCTGAGAAGCTGTCAATTAAGAAATCCCATCGAACCAGCCACCAATCGGCTGGATGAGTATTACATTTTAGTTCACTGCTCGGACAATTTTCAACTGATTTCTACAAATTTATTCTCAAAAGATGCGAAAGGAATTAAAATAAACTATTCTGATGCAAAAGCTTACAATAAGTTAGAGGAAATGGCTAAAAATTGCAAAATAGCATATACTTTGAATATTTTAATAATTGTAAACGAATAAACTGAATGTGAATGAAACTGAAAATCGTTTTGAGCACTTCCATTTCTTTCGGATGAACTGTAATACAAGCCATAAAATGTTCAGAAAAAATGGCGAAAAAAAGTGCGTTTTCGAGCAAGTCGATGTATAAATTTTTTGGAAAGATTCAGTTTTCCATTGCGCAATTCTAAGTTGAAACTTTCCGGTATTTCTACTCCATATCTCAAGAACGGCTGCAAAATGCAATTTGTTTATTTACAACCAGCAAGGAAAACACTGTAAGAGACACTTTGAAATTTTCCATTTGCCAGATAAATAACGATTTTAAGGAAATAAATTTTCTCGCATTTACCGCAGATTTCACGATGTCAGAACTTTTTAACCGCTTACTACAAAGACTTCCAGTTTGCGCCAATCGATTCAGCGACCCGAAATTAGTCGGAAACCATATATCACGTGTTCCTAGGAAGCTACCACGACTAAGAAATCCCACCGCACCAGCCACCGATTCAGCGGAGGACTTTTACATTTTGATTCACCGCTCGCTCAATTCTCAACCGATTTCGACAAATTTCGTCTAGAAAAGTGCGTGAGGAATTGGGCTAAATTATTCTGCAGGAAATAGTTGCAAATAGAGTAAATCGCCAAAAATGGGTATTTTGATCATTTGAACGAAATAAACCGGAAAATCGTGTTCAGCGCGCCCGCTTCATTCGGACAAACTGAAAAAAAGGTGCTAAAATTTTCCGAAAAAATCGGAATACAGCAATGAATTTGCTACAATTCCTAGCAAAATCATTTTCATCACACTAAAACTAGATGACAAGACAAACAAATCGATGTGTAAATTGTTTGGAAAGATTTCAGTTTTCATGACGAAATTCTGAATTCAAATTTTCCAGAATTTCTACTTCACAATCCTATATCTCGAAAAGGGTTGTAGGTAATTTTTTAATTACCTAATTACCGATTGCGATATCGCATTCAGGAGGTCATTTGCCTACGGGTGGACTAAGATATCCTTGAAAATATCAATCAGTTTCCCAGTTCCGTGCTCGCTGGACCGAATTTCGTGAAATTTCGTTCTTTTTTGCCAATTACGTCAAGTCATATCTCGCGAACGGAATCGGCTAGCAAAATGCAATTTATATATTTGCAACCAGCAGGGAAAACAATTTTAGGCCCACTTTTGAATTTTCCATTCGCTTGTTAAATAACGATTTTAATGAAATACATTTTTTTTGCATCTACCGCAGATTTCAGGATGTCTTGACTTTTGAATCGATTATCACAGAAACTTTTAGTTTGCGCCAATCGATTCAGTGTCTCGAAATTAGTCGGAAAACATATATCACGTTTGCAGGAAGCTGCTGCAACTAATACATCCCACCGCACCAGTCACCGATACGGCGGAGGACTTTTACATTTTGATTCACCGCTCGCTCAATTTTCAATCGATTTTGACAAATTTGATGTCTAAAAGTGTGTAAGTACTTGTGCTAAATTGTTCTCTAGAAAAAAGTTGCAAGAATTTAGAGCAAATGGCAAAAAATGGCAAAATAAATACAAAATAAATAAAATATACTTATCTCGGGCATTTTGAGCATTTGAACGGAATAAAACAGAAAATCGTGTTCAACGCATACACTTCCTTCGGACGAACAGAGAAAAACCGAGCCCTCAAATTTTCCAAAAAAATCGCAAAAAAAGTCCATCGGTTTAATGACCAAACCGATGGATTTTTTTTTCGGTTTTTCGCCAATTTTTATGAAACTACAAATCCCAGCAAAATCATTTTCAGCACACTGAAACTACGACAAGACGAACAAATCGATGTGTAAATTATTTGGAAAGGTTCCAGTTTTTATGGCGAACTTCTGAAATAAAATTTTCTAGAATTTCTATTTCACAAGTTCATATTTCGAGAACGGTTGCAGATAATTGGAAATGGAATGCGACATCCCATTCAAGAGGTCATTTCCCTACGGGTGCACTTAGATATCCTTGAAAATATCAATCAGTTTCCCAGTTTCGTCATATCTCGCGAACCGAATCGGCTAGCAAAATTCAATTTGCATATTTTGCAACCAGCAGGGAAATCACTTTCAGACACTGAAATTTTCCAGTCGCTTGATAAATAACGATTTTAAGGAAATACATTTTCTCGCTTTTACCGCAGATTCCACGATTTCATAACTGTTGAACCGATTATCACAGAGAGTTCCAGTTTGCGCCAATCGATTCAGTGTCTCGAAATTAGTCGAAAAACATATACGTATCACGTTTCCAGGAAGCTACCTCAACTAAAACATCCCACCTCATCAGCCACCGATACGGCGAAGGACTCTTACATTTTGATTCACCGATCGCTCAATTTTCAACCGATTTTGACAAATTTGGTCTAGAATAGTCTTGGGATTTGGGCTAAGTAATTCTGTAGGAAGAAGTTGCTAGAAGTTATAGCAAATGGCCAAAAATGGCAAAATAAATATAAAATGAGTCATATCTCGGGTATCTTGAGCATTTGATGTTTTCACGTCCTTCGGACGAACCGAAAAAATTTTAACCGACAAAACCGTAAAATTTTCCGAAAAAATCGCGAAAAAAATCCATCGTTTTGGTTAAGAAAATACTAAGTTTTCGATTTTTTCGACAATTTTTCTGAAACAACAAATCCCAGCCAGATTAATTATTTTCGGCACACTAAAACTAGACAACAAGACGAACAAATTGATGTCAAAATTGTTTGGAAAGATTCCAGTTTTCATGGCGAAATTCTGAAATAGAATTTTTCAGAATTTCTATATCACAAGTCCATATCTCGAGAACGGTTGGAGAAAATTAGAAATCGATTGCGATATCGCATTCAGGAGGTCATTTTCTTAAGGGCTCTTAGATATACTTGAAAATATCAATCAGTTTCCCAGTTCCGTGCTCGCTGGACCGAATTTCGCGAAATTTCGCTCGTTTTTGCCAATTACGTCGAGTCATATTTCGCGAACGGAAGCGGCTAGCAAAATGCAATTTGCATATTTCCAACCAGCAGGGAAAACACTTTTAGCCACACTTTGAAATTTTCCATTCGCTTGATAAATGACAGTTTTAAGGAAATACATTTTCTCATTTACCGCAGAATTCACGATGTCATAACTTTTGAACCGCTTATTACAGAGACTTTGCGCCAATCGATTCAGCGTCCCGAAATTAGTCGGAAAACATATACAGTATAATCTTGATAATTCGACACATATTGGACCAGACAACCGCCGGATTAACAAAAAAATCGGGATTATCAGGATTAAAACAAAAGAATAACAATTTTAATGTTTTATGTACAATAGTATTTCAGAAAGAATAAAATATGTATCTAAGGTAAATGTGTACATACAAAAAATATGTACAAACTTAGAACAGATAGTAAGGCATTTGTAAAGTGGATCTAGGTCGGTCAGAATAGTCAATCAAGTTTTCAGAATTAAAAGCAGGGTGTTTTGGCCAGACCTTTTTCCAAAAACACTGGATGGGGTTGTTTTTGACTTTATTTCTTCTGAGCGCGAGGTATATATCCGGCGCGGGGCAGCGTAAAGAAAAGACCGCATTACTGAACGTACCGGATTATCAAGATTATTCTGTACCGTGTTCCTAGGAAGCTACCGCAACTAAAAAATCCCACCGCACCAGCCACTGATTCAGCGGAGGACTCTTACATTTTGATCGCTTGTTTCGATTTCGGAAAATTTGGTCTAGAATGGTGCGTGAGGAATTGGGTTAAATTATTCTGTAGGAAAAAATTATATTAAGTTAGAGTAAATGGCAATATAAGTGTATAGTTGATCATATCTCGGGCATTTTGGGCATAAACGAAATAAACCGGAAAATCGTGTTCAGTGCATCCATTTCCTTCAGACGAACCGAAAAAAAGGCCATAACATTTTTCGAAAAAATCGCGAAACAAATCCATCGCAAAACGATCAGGAAAATAGAACGTTTTCGGATTTTTACAAAAGTCTCAAAAACTACAAATCGCAGCGAAATCATTTTTGGCACACTAAAACTAGATGACAATACAACGGTGGGTAAATTGTATGGCAAAAATCAGTTTCCATTAAGTTATTTCAAATTGTTTTTTTTTGCAATTTTCGAATTCATAAGTCGATATCTCGCAAACAGTTGCAGATAATTCAAAACGGATTGCATATTCGCAACGACATCATTTCCTTATAAACCCGGCTGAATCACCCGCGTAAAATTTATTGGTTTCCAAAATCTTTACTTATTAGGGTTGCCACCTCTCCGGGTTTGGCCCGGAGACTCCGGGTTTCAGTGAGTTATCTCCGGGCTCCGGGTTTAACCATTATTTATTCGGACGGCGTAAGTTAAATTGAATATGCACAAAATTATATGCAGTGTCGCGTGTATCTCGTGTACTAGGGTTTTCGCGTACCCGACTTTTTTTAATACCCGGGTATCGGGTATTATTTTTTCATATACCCGGGTATACCCGGGTACCCGTGTATTTGCAATTTTTGCAGAAAAAGAGACAATTTTCTTATAATAATGTTTTATTTTATTACGAAAGAGTGAAGTATGTCAATAAGCCTCCTTAATTTATAGTACAATCAGTCACACAGTTAAACAGTCTTGTTCTCATTAATTAATTAGGAACTTAGGAACTGATTCTTGTTGTACATAATACTCTAGAACTAGATCCATTGTCTTGCCATTGCTTTCCGGTAGAGTTAGCTGTTTATGATGAAAAGCTTCTCAGATGAATTTACTATGAGTGAGGGCCCGAATGGAAGTATCGTCTTGTGCAACCAAGCGTGCAACAAGGTTGAAAAAATTTTGTTATTCGCAGTCTTGTTATTCGGAACTAGGTTTTAACTTTGTTCAGATTCCGATTGAGAAGACGATGTCAATGGCACTTTTTTTCGCACGTAAAGTTCTGTTTTTCCATATTACTTTATTACTTCGATCTTAGAAAAGTCAACGACTTCCTTAGAGTTATTTTAATTGTTTGTAGTGCAAATTTGCTATTATTTTTCAGGCGCTACTTAGTAATAATTTTCCGAGAATTTTGATGAATTCTTTGTTAAAAATAGGTAACAGGGTACCCGGGTCTGACAATGAAATAGTACCCGGGTACTAAAAATTTCATATACCCGGGTATATCCGGATCCGGGTACCCGGGTAGAAAACCTTATTGTGTACCGTGTACGGAATAGTTAACTCGGTCGGCGGTCCAACGACCCAACGTCTACAAATTGGCGCAGTACTGGCTGCATCAAAGAGAACCTAACCTTATATAACCTTAATCCGAAAATTTTGAAAAGTAATTGTAAATACCATGTAATTCATAATACAGCTAGACACGCATGTAAGGCATTGTGTCTCGAGGTTGAAACCTTGGTATTAAAAATATATGCTGAATTTTCTATTAGCTCTAAAAGAATGAAGGAACTTAAAGATTGCTTTGATGTTTTGGATTTGGAATATGACAATATTATTCGCCACGTGATAAGAAGATGGCTATCTCTACATAAAGCTTTAGAAAAAATTGTTAATGTCTGGTCAGCGACAAAACTTTAATTTATACAACTGGGCAAAGAAGATACGCACAAAATCATTTGGAAATTCGTGGAGGATAGTGAAGATGAGATTCGAGACGATAAAGATTTTAGGTTATCTTTAGCCGAATGCTATATTCACTTTGTTAAGGTGACCAGGCGTACTGCTTTAGCCAGTACAGTACTTCTTTGAGATAGTCTGAACTGTCCAATTTTTAAGCTCTGCATTTGTACTGCATTTCTATAAGATGTACTGCTTGTACTGCTTTGTATAATTTTGTAAAAATAAATAATTATAACTGTGATTTTATGCATTTTCCAAGCGAACATTTTGCTCAGAATTCAGAAGCTCAGAAGTTATATATAGGTAAATAATTCACGCTCAAAAGCTAATGCTTCATTAACAACTGTCAAATTTTCTTCCAAAATTAGGAAAACAGTGAACGCTAATTTTCAATTCTAGAACGTTTGACCTTGAAAGTTTTCAAAAATTCGTCTACACCGCTATTTCCCCTCATCTCAAATACCTGGGTATTCCGGAAATACTCCGGAAATCATTGGTGATTGAAAATACTCGTTCAACTGTCGAATTGGTACTCGGCAAACACATTGCAAATTCAACAAGTTATTTTAAGTTCTTCAATTCATTTAGTTTTTCCGTCGAGCAATACTCGACGTAAGTATTAATGAAGTATTAATCGACGGAAAAACTAAATGAATTGAAGAACTTAAAATAACTTGTTGAATTTGCAATGTGTTTGCCGAGTACCAATGCGACAGTTGAACGAGTATTTTCAATCATCAATGATTTCCGGAGCAGCTGAACATCAAGATTAAACAGAAACCTTATCAGCAGTGGCTTCAGTGAAGGTGAATCTCCAGAATACATGTGAAATTTTATAATGTTTTAAAAGAAAATGAAACAAATTCATTCAATGAAAAACATAATTATAAAAAATAAAAATGACTGCAAATATTTCCTTTCTCCATTTTTTCTTGTAAAGCACATACACAACCATTACCCCTCCATCCGTCTCTTAAAATGTACTGCTTTCGCGTTTAAAAAATCTGGTCACCTTATAATTAAATACTTAAATACTACTTAAATACGATTAAATACTACGTAAATCGACGTAAGTAATAATTAAATACTCTTACCTTCTTCGAAGAATTCATTATCATCGCTAACAATTTTGTGGTTTTCTTTCACATAATGAACCGTCTACATTAGGCATTTTAATAATATCCATCCAAAAATGTGTAGCTCTTCGAAACAATCAGTACATTCTTTTTTTTTTTATAAAAAAAGAAAATTTCTTTAATAAATTTCGCCTCGCTTCCAGGGGTTCGAGTTTCTGCGTTAACTTTAATGGAACAAATCCAGTATTATATCTAGCGACTATTTACTTCAACACATTATTTAAGACAGTTTTCACTTCGGAAGAACTAACACTTTAGAGCTTTCAATTTCTTTAATAGTGATATGAAATACTACAGCTTGACTCTAATAACTCGTTATCGAAAAATTAATTTAATATTTTGGGACACTGGTATAAACTGGCAAAGGCTGAAACATTTTGGTTACCCGTTCCCGTTGTGGAATATCCCAACATATTTTTTATTCTATTTCTGCTTCCTCCCAAAAATCTTTAAAATTGGTGACTCTCACTCTTGCATTAATCTTTTATGCACATTATTTTCACTTTTCCTTTTGAGCCCTCCAAAATTAATATTAGTTTTATCTGCGGATAGTGCGATTATTTTTTCTATAAAATTATGGTAAGTTATTATATTAAGAATGTGCTCTGAGAGGAGTGCTGAAGTTTCTCCTGGTACAGAATCTAAATTGAATAGTTTAACATTTACTCCAGTTTCGAAGGAAAAGTATCACACTAAAATGGTATACATTTTTATTTATTTTTGATTTGTAGCATCTGATGAAATTGTAATATATTTTGCATTTTCCAAATATTGTTTCAATAATTCGAATGCGTAATTTTGGAGTACATAATCTACTATTTTATCACTCGTGCACAATAGTACTATCTTGGTGCACGTTTTGTAGTGCGATAAATTGTCAATATTGTACATTGAATTGAAAAATTCACTTTGTTTTTTACCACACTTATAAGTGTGCACACTTATAAGTGTGTTTTACCACACTTATAAGTGTGGTAAAAAACAAAGTGAATTTTTCAATTCAATGTAAGTATGGATTACCACGTAGTAACTGTCGCAACCATCCTATTCATGTCAATATTGTATTTTACATAACTTGAATAACTCACGCAAGTATTCAATATCGCTAGGTTACATTAAAATAAACAATTAAATTAAAAATAAAATGAATACAATCAAGACCTCGTTATTCAAAAAGTGACATGAAGTGTTAGAATTTGTTTTCATAACAAAATAAAAATTAAAATTAAAGAAAACGTTTTAAAGTCACAGTGAATTATATGGTGATACCAGAGACTGAGGAGAGTTCTTATGACGAATCCACACCACCGGAGACAATTCAAAAAGAAGATTCTTCATTTTTGGTCAACTTTTTTTTCGATGGCACCTGAATCTCAAACATGTAAGAAACCTCCCCTCGCATGAGTGATAAAAGTATTGTAATTGTAACACGGGCGAAATTGTCAATATCACTCTCACTTCGTTCGTGCGCACATCTTCGCTCTCGAGTAATATTGACAACCTTTCGCCCTAGTTACAAAATCTACTATTGCTTACACAAATTTGCCCACAATTAATTTTTTTTAAAGAGTTTGCGCACTATATTTGACCAATTCATATTACAAAATTATTCGCATATTGTATGATATGCAAAAGTTCTCTCATATAATGCTATTTTTTTTTCATCTGATGAAAAAGTTATATTTTTCAGGTAGCCAATCACCCTTGACTATGAAGCTGCTGCATTAATATTAGTGCTATGTTTATGTACTCTTGCAATATTTTGTTTTTGCCGCTTTGCCACTAGTAGCAATACTGAATTCTGAGCAATAAATAGTTCATTTTACGACAGTGACGTCATTTTTGCTATCATCATTCTCTATCAATAAAGCCACCAACACAAGAAAAAACAACTGATCATTGATAAAGGAAATATTCTAATGAGCTGCGTACTGTCTGTCCGACTTATTGTTTCACTATTAATAAAATTACTTGAGAACGGAATCTGTTGGGATTCCCTGTGGTCTACTTGTACTGCTCATAGGATACCGCATCCTTTTCGCTCTAACATGACTTTGTCATACTAATTAACGAACTATTTGGCGAAAACACTGAAATATATACTAACTGGAACGAGAGGAACAAGAGCTGACCTCTTGACTTGTGCGGACCGAGAGAGAGGTAACAAAGAACTCCCTTGTCTAGCCAACAATGTAGTCGAGAGTGGGGGGGATGTGATACAGTCAGAGCGAGAAGCTAGTAGTATTGAGTTGTATCAAGAAAGAGAGTGAGATCGTTCAATGACTGTGTATAACTGTTGTATTTGCAAGCAAAAAATGGACGTCGGACACAGACAGATCATTTTTTTGGTACTAGACGAAGACAGAGCGATACGAGGGACACCTTGTGACGCTCTCTCTCGGCCCGCACAAGCCAAGAGGTAGCGCTCGTTGCTGTTAGTATATACAGTCGAACTTCCATAACTCAAATTTTTCTATAACTCGAATATTTTTAAAAATTTAAACGTTTAGATAGCATTTTACATATAAATTAACTTCCATAACTAAATTCGAGTTAGTCCTTAACTCAAATTTTTCCATAACTCGTAGTAAAAATTTGTACAATGGTAAAGTTTTACATTCAAAATAATCTCTATAACTCCAATTTTTTAACCGCTGAGTACTTTCAAAAATTTACTATCCTGTTTCTTATAGTAAAGGTGTAAAATATTAATGAAATTTTAGAGTTTAAACTCATTCTTTTTTCATACCTCTGCCCTTACATACAATTGCAAATATGACTGCCCACAAAAGAAAACTCAATACGATGTCGTTATCTGACTCTACTGAGGTTGATAAGTAAACTTGACAAAGGTATTAAAAAGAAAAAAGTGATTGCTGAAGACTTTGGAATTCCTCTAAGTACACTTTCTTCAATTATAAGAAACCGCGAAAAAATTCTGAACACAGCCGAAAACGGTGCAACTAGTGATCGCAAACGTTTGAAAAAGTGTACCTACTTAGCCATTGATAACACTACTTTGGAAAGGCTCAAAATAACACTGGATGAAAATGGTCCACTTATTAGAAAAAACTCTCTTCAGTTTGCTGAGAGTCTGGGACACACTGATTTCATCGCTAGTGTAGGTTGGGTAGATAAGTTTAAGAAAAGGTATAATAATATTCAAACGGTTCTAATAATAATAATAATATTAAAAATATTCAAATGTGTGGTGAAAGTGCAGACATTAATGAACATGACTGTGAAGAGTGGTGCAACAATATCTTGCCGGAACTTTTAGCATCTTATCATGAAAAAGACATTTTTAACGCGGACGAGACGGGCTTATTTTTCAGATGTTTGCCTAATAAAACGTTAATATTTAAAGACGAAAAGTGCTTCGGTGGAAAACACAGCAAAGAAAGATATGTGCGGTACTGAAAACCGTTGGTGATTGGTAAATCAAAAAATCTGCGATGTAAGGTAAACGTTTTTTACTAGTGACATACAGAAGCAACAAAAAAGCTTAGATGATAAACACAGTTTGTGAAGAATGGCTTTCTAGTTTAGACAACAAATTCAATGCCGAAAAAACGTAAAATCTTGTTGTTTGTGGATAACTGTCCGTCATACCCAAAAATTACTAAGCAGTTTAATTCTATTCGCGTTGTTTTTCTCCCGCCAAACATAACTTCAAAGTTACAACTTATGGACCAAGGAATTATTAACAATATAAAATTGCTTTCTGAGATGCTGTTATAAACTTGACAAAAGCGTGGTACCATCAATTTTCAGCAAGCAACCATAAAAAATTGTTTCAGAAAGGCTTGCTTTAAAAAAACAAGGCGAAACAAACTGGAGTGAAGAAGATAATATATACTCTCCTGTAAGAATTGAATTCGCTTATGACACATATAATCAGCATAACGTGGATAATACAGTGCCTTTTAATGATTATTTATCTGTAGATGAAGAAGTGGTTATAGTGGACTATCCAACATATGTCGATATTTTAAACATGATTACAAAACGCGAATATGAAGAGAAAGATGTCTTATCTAGCAACGATACGGTGACAAAATCCATCCACAAACAAAGAAATGCATAATTATTTAAATAAGTTTAGCGAATATTTGTGTTCTAAAGACAATCTTCCAGACGAAGTGCACCGCGCATTATCTACTTGGGAGAACTTTGTCAATAGAGAATCTTAATGCAAAATAATTAAAAATTACTGACCTGTCCAAAAAAAAAAAAAAAATTATTCATATTAATTATAATTATATTTAATAAATTATAATTATATAACATTAAATTAACAATGTTCATATTTCTTTTTTGTTTATAAATATGTATATAAGTATGCACATATTTACTTTGAATAAATTGTGTAAATTGTATTTTACTCATTTTGTAGATATGTATTTCTATAAGTCCAATTTTCTATAACTCGATTTTTTTTTTAGTGAACTATAGCAATTTGACTTAAGGAAGTTTGTTAATTTATATAAATTAAAAAAATTAAATATTTATGCGTGTGGTTTTTTTTTAGTTATCGTCTCCGGGCGAGACCTAGGTCTGAGGTGGTAACCCTATTACTTATGCCCAAAAATTTCATAAATTTTCGCTAGAATTTATAAATTTTAGCAACTTATATTTTGCTTAGGAAACTAGCTAGCACAGTGTATTTTGCATATTTGTAGTCAGCAAGAACAAAATTCGCAACTATTCGCTTAAAATGGTTGGGAAACGCTGATCTAGAGCATTCTCCAGTCACCTAAATACACGTCATATAGTTAACTCGCTCAGAACTAGATGGTGCGACAAATTTTATTTATGTAGCCGTCAGTGAACATACAGCTTCCTGGTAAATTAACAACGAATCTTGATGAGTTGGAACTGAAGAATAGAAGAATATAAATCATAGTTTTGAGTTTGCATTGTAATACATATCAAATATTAAGGTAAATATAATTCCAATTAAGTATTTGCTTCAAACTGTTTGTTATAGGTTATATATTTAATTATTGTCGGCTTTTTTTGCATTTTGATTATAAAAATATTAATAACATTGGGAAGTAATAAATCTTATTTTAGGTGTTACACATGGACCTATTCATAGGTTCATTGTGTTACCTAATTTTCAAAATCTTCAGCACCAATCTATAAAACAAAAGCTACTTTAAGTAATCTCAAATTAATAGAAACTTTTAAACTTAATTTAATTAATTATCATTCATGACCTAATTTCAACTAATCCACAACGAACATTAACTACTCTTCTCATCGGCTTTAGTAGGTGTACACCAATTTTCCAATTACCTTCAATGAAACAATTACCAGATTAAAACTGAAATCCTCATTTTTTAGCTCTCAAGATGATTTTGGCAAGCTTTTTTGTTTTCGGCGTATTGGCTGCCACAGCCGCGGTGCCAAAACCAGAGGAAAAGAACCGGGTAGTCGATAGAGAACTCAGCGGGCAAGAGCATTACAGCGAAGCTCAACACAACACACAGTTCGATCACGAAGCATTCCTAGGTGAAGAAGCTAAAACTTTCGACCAGCTTCCCCCTGAAGAAAGTCGAAGGAGATTGAGGTAATTATTTCAATCATTTCTTATTTATGTTTTGCTTCTTCTAATTGTTTTCATTATTCCTGATTCTGTGCTATTTGAATGCATGCCAGTCCAGCGAGTCAGTATAAAAGTTTTCTACTATGCATAAGATCGGTCATGAATTCTGTTTCCTTCTACATTGTATAGCAAGTATATTTGTTTTCTACCTGTATTTCTTTAGAGGTGTTTTGTTTAATGATGCATTATATTCAAATCGCGCTCTAATTTATTTCTGTCCATGAAAACTTGTTTGATTGTATTAAAATAATTTACGTTCATGAGTTTGATCACTTTTGATAAATACTATTGTTTTATACTGACAATCAGAATTTATTATTTATTTATTTTGTGCTTCCGGGCACGTCTTTTTTGATTATAAAGATTTTTTATTTATATTTGATTCCACTTGTATAAGGTCATCTTTCTAAGTTAGAAGGACACTTTGATGGACTTGGTAAAGAATACAGGATTTTTTTAAACGTAGTGTTGCGGACTTTTTACGTGATGTAACTGTTGTTAATAGTCTTTGGCACTCTAACTAAGATCTGGAAGCAAAAATTAAAAATAAATATATTTGTGTTTTTGTTGAAAATAATTGTTGACATTTTCAAGATTACAGATAGTAGATGCAAACGCAACTAACTCGACGAAATAATAAACGTGGCAATTAATATTTTTTTTAAAGAAAAATATTATCCCATATGTATATCAAAATATCAACTTTTTTAGGATATCTAATCTAACTGGGGTTAAACCGACGGTCCTTGCTACATTGTCCTATATTGGATCGAGAGTTCGCGCCTGCCACGCGTATGTTGTCTTGATTCATCTGTCCGCTTCGCGGCGGGCAACCTAATCTAACCGGGGTTAAACCAACTGTCCTTGCCACATTGTCCTATATTCGATCGAGAGCTAAACCACGGGGTTAAACCAACGGTCCTTGCCACATTGTCCTTATGTTTTATTTTTATTTTATTTATTTATTTATTCATTGGAGGGTCATTACCTAATATAATACAGCTAAAATAAACTTTTTTAATTTTTTTAAAAAATGTATAAAAATTACTTCGCTGGTGATACCTACCTCTATATTGTTTTCTATAAATATGCACCTAAGTGATTTAACACTTGTTTTGTGCAGACCGTATTTATCATAGTTTTTTTTTAACAAATTTGATAGTATTTTTCCTATACTAAATAAAACAATTTTATAATTATAAATACAATGTAGAGTAAATTAATCAATTAGTTTTATGAATTAAATATAGTTGTCATTTATAAACGTCTTACATTGCATTGAATATTTTTTGTAGTTTTTAATATTTCTAATACTCAAAGGTAATAAATTGTAAGTCTTCGGGGCTAGATGGTAAGCAAATCTTGCTTGTACATTTTTATTAGAGTTAGATACTTCCAGCAATTTATTTGTCATACTACGAGTCACAATATTATGCAAGATACGATTTTTAAACGTTCTTTTTTATGCATAAATATTACCAATGTATGAAAGTACAGTGATCATATATTGCATATATCCCTTCCAAAAAGTCGTCTGGTTGGGTATCGTCTACCTTTTTTGTAAATAATTTTCAGTATATAATTTTGAATTGAAGACAAGGTTTTTAATGAATTTTCATATGATGCTCCCCAAACCAGAATTCCATATCTTAAAAGTGATTCCACTAGGGATTTGTATACCAAAATCAATATATTTTTACTCAAGATTAGTTTTCTAATTCGCTTTGTTAAATATGCTACTAATGTTGGTTCCATTTTGTATTTTTATCTATAATAATTCCTAAATATTTAGTATTTTGAACTTTTATGTCTCCAATGCCCTTAATATTAATGCTGTGAAATTTGGGTCTGTTTATATCTGTGATGGTAAATGATATATTGGTCTTATCTGCATTTAGAGACAGCTGATACCCATCCAACCACATCTTTATGAGATTCATACCTTCTTGAACGCTTTTCTTAATAACTTCCCAATCATATCCACTAAATATGGCAACAGTGTCATCAGCATATGATATTACTTTGCTATCTGTGTTAAGTGTTGTGATTTATATAAATGGTCAAGAGTATAGGACAAAGAACTGTCCCCTGAGGCGCACACACTCTCACCAGTTGCAGTTCACTTTTATTGACTTTTACATATTGTGAGTGGTCGTTTAGATAATCTCTGAAAAGACTTGATACACTACCACAAATTCCATACCGCTCTAACACTTGTAGTAATTTTTCATGATGTACCGTGTCAAAGGCCTTTGCCAAATGCAAGAATAGTGCTATGCATTTCTTACTGTCATTAAGAAACTTCATTAATAACCTCATACATGGCATCTGATGTGCTTTTGCCTTCTCGGAACCCATACTGATATTCACTAAATATTTTGTTGCTATTTAGAAAGTTTATTATGCGTGTTTTAGGCATTTTTCAGTAATTTTTCCAAAATTATTAATTTAACTAATTGGGCGATAATTTGATATTTTATTTTTGTCACCTACTTTGTGAATAGGGATTATCACTGAGTTTTTATATTGTTTAGGGAAATGATATGGCTAAGAGGGTGTAGAATATATTTTGCAGTTAGTTTGGGGTGATTCCATCATAACCAGGCGCACTACTATTCTTTAATGAATTGATGTGGAGGAATACTTCATTTTCTGTAACAGGAGTTAAAAATAAAGAGTTATTATTACTGGGAATATTAATTAATAAAAAATCGTCTGGTATATTTATTTTTTCAATCATTTTAGTGCCTATGTTAGTGAAATATTCATTACAAAAATTTCCCATTTCTTTATTGCTATTAAAAGTTTGTCTATTGTCATCGCATATATTTTCTCAATTCTCATTTGTTGCCTCAGAAATTACTTGATATATTTTTTTCATGTTAATGTGATTTTCTGTTATTATGTTTTTATAGTAGTTGTGTTTACATTTTTTTTAAAAGACTATTTAGTCGATTCCTATAATCTTTATATTGTTCTTCTGCAGCTACTGAGAAATTATTACATAATCGCTTTCTTAATTTATTTCTTATGATAATGGACCTTGTAAGGCCTTCCGTAATCCAAGGCTTAATTTTTTTAACCTTTTTTTCCTGAATAATTTTTATTACTTCATTCATTTCCGTGCATCAAATGCTGAAAAGTGTCTGTAAAAACATCTGCAGCTATTTGAGCGTCATTTGCTGCAAGGACCATGGTCCAGTTTTTATTTTCTATTAATGATAATAATTTTTCTGTATTTATATTTTTCATTGTGTGAGTTCCTTCGTTTTTATTTTCTTGGATCCGAGCAAGTGTGTCTCTATAAAATATAGCCATTATAGTGATCTGTGATACTACACGTTAATAAATATGAATTAATACTTATATCTCCTACATGTTTCTGCTTAATAAATATATGGTCTATGCAAGTAGATGTGTCTTTGTTACTCGAGTTGGCAGTTGTATGTAAGGTAAAAATCCATGTCTTGCCATCACAGATATATATTTATTAGTATTTATGTCTCTATCCAATATGTCTATATTAATATCTCCTACAAGCAATTGAAAGTGGATATGCTCTGGGTTTATTTCATGGTAGTTATCAATTTCTCCTAAAAATGATATTAAATTAGATGGATTTGGTAGGTATAATGCAATAATTTGAAACGATGTACCATCAACAGTAGTATTTAAAATACTTGTGTATAACTCCACAGTTATGTAACTCCATAGTTAACAAGTTTAAGACTAGTAATTATGACATTCAAATTTTCTTTATAAAAATTATTACCCCGTCATTTTTGTTGAAATTAGCATTGTTATAATATGTTTCATAACCTGGAATATTAATTTGCTGTAGTGTATCTATCCTAAAACATTCACTTAAAATAATAATATCATAATGTATATTATATGTTGAAAAAGTAACTAAAAGTTAAAATGAAAGATACTAAAAATATTATTAGCGTTCTACTCGCTGGTTGGAGTATCGATGTATTTACCAAGATTTCTTCCTACAAGTTCAAGGTCTTTTAGAACAGCATCTTCGTCTACTATGACCATTCTGGGGTATAGGTAGTTTTTCTTTGAATAATTCGTTTTTTGTACTCCAAACTAGGACAAACCAAATCACTGGCATAATGTTGAGTATTGTATGTCGTTTTATATTTTTCATTTGAAGCGACACAGTTTATACAACATTTACAATTAGTATGTTTTGGGCAGTTGCTTTCTTCATGTTCCTCCTTACAAATTGGGCAAGCTAGTTTATTGCGGCAATCGTTTATTCTATGATAGAAACCTTGACATTTAAAACATCTTGGCACATTTAGATCTTCATAGATATTGAGTCTTTCCCACCCGATACAAAGTTTTTTTTTCACCATAATCTGTTAAAATGCTATTACGGAACAAACACAATAAATTGTACTACAACCTTTTCTTGTTCTCCTGATATATGTTATTTTGATATTATCTTGTATGTTATTTTGTTCAAGGATGCTTTTAGTTATTTCGTCGGCAGACATATTCTTTGTGAAATTCACAATTTTAATTTTGGGTTGTCTCATTTCTAAATTTGACATGTTGTCTTGATTTATCTGATCGCTTCGCGGCGGGCAACCTAATCTAACCGGGGTTAAACCAACGGTCCTTTACACATTGTCCTATATTCGATCGAGAGTTAAACCACGGGGTTAAACCAATGGTACTTGCCACATTGTCCTATTTTCGATCGAGAGTTAAACCACGGGGTTAAACCAATGGTCCTTGCCACATTGTCCTACCGCGCGAACTCTCGATCCAATATATCCGTTGTTTTAATCTAGGTTAGGTTACCACATACGCGCGGCAGCGCGAACTCTCGATCTAATATAGGACAATGTAGCAAGGACCGTTGGTTTAACCAACTAGGCTGGTATTAATTTCCATCCAAGTAATTTTTGAATTGTTGAGTCGGGATCTTTTAAATTCTGAATTATTCTGAATATTCATAATAGACTAATAATTTCAGGAAGCTAATTTTATATATACTTTACACAAACATATGACGCAGAAAAAAATAAATAATTTATATGTTGTCAAAATTAAATTTTGCAACTCTGACCCAATTGTATCTACATCACTGAAATATTTACTACCTGGAACGAACGCGGCCAGCGTCCTGGCTTGTGCGGGCCGAGAGAGAGCATCACAAGGTGTCTTTCGTATCGCTCTGTCTTCGTCTAGTACAGTCCAAAAGGAAAACTAAACGTGTGTCCGACGTCCATTTTTCCTTGCAAATACAACAGTATTTTACCATTGTCTTCTTGAAAACAACTTTCATGAAAATATATAAACTTCGGTTTATAATATGCTCACCGATTGAACGATATCACTCTCTTCACTATCTTCTTGTTACAACTCAATACAACTGGTTTTTCGCTCTGACTGTATCACATCCACTCTCGACTGCACTGTTGGCTAGACAAGGATGAAGGGAGGTCCTTGGGACCTCTCTCGGCGCGCACAAGCCAAGTGGCCAGCGCTCGTTCCAGGGAGTATGTATTTCAGTGATCTACATTCTCAGTTATGTGACCAGTCATACACGGCAGTTATTTGGTTGAAAATGGCAATTTTTTAATACAAAAACCCAAATATTTCTCCGAAATACGATTTTTTTTTTTTTACAAAGCCTATGTCTTTCCACTACAATGTGCATGCAATTTCTGTGGTGGTGGCGTTAATAAGTAGGTACCAAAAAAGCATCCAACCTTGAAGTATCCCGACACAGTTTCAAGAGGCCGTTTTTGCACTTGGAGCATTTATACGACCCCTCGGCCGGGATCAATCTCCACTCGACCAAATTCTTGACGCTTTCGTCTGGATCCTGCAGAATCTGGTGGATATCCAGGCGACGTGTCCATTTAAAACAATGTAATCATAATTTGACAGGCGATGTCGCGCGACGTCGCCTAGCTGAGTGTCGCGCATATGAAAATCTACCTTAAGATTGTAAATATGTCGCCAAAATTATAGTTTTTCATATAAACGGGCATACAAACAAAAATAAACGTGGCAACGTACAGTTAGTTGCGTTCGCATCTATTACCTGTATTATCTCTACTATCTACTATCTGTCTCTACTATCTGTCATCTTGAAAATGTCAACAATTATTTTCACAAAAACACGAATATTTATTGAACCAACGTAGACAACGTAGAAGCCTAATTTTTGCTTCCGAATCTTAGTTAAAGAGTGCCAAAGACGATTAACAACACTTACACCAAGTAAAAAGTCCGCAACAGTAAGTTTAAAAAAAATCCCGTATTCTTTACCTAAGCTCACTTGGACATTACTGTACAAGCTAATTCACTGGTTTGCAAGACCAGGAGTGACCAGTTTCAGAAAAGTGGCCTCTTGTGCAGTAGTAATTCTTATTTGTATTTTTAAATCACAATAAATACTGTTTTTTACTGTATAAATACACTTTTTGCAGAGAGGTTTTCTGGGAGAGCTTTTTAATGACCCCCAACACTAACGATTTTTTTCATATTAATTCATTACTCCGGTTACTTTTTCAATTGTCCCTAGCTACCTAATTAAGGTCGAGGCCGCACTCCGGTGTTTTTCCCGCGAGAGGTAACCGCTCTAACCGCGAATCCGCTCGAGAAACACACAGTTCGCTGTGGCCGCTTGTATTAGCTTACTTGAGTCACAAAATCACGCGATTAAAAACCGCGGCGGTTTAGCCGTAGTGCGGCCTAGGCTTTAATCACGTCGTCCTGCACAATTACTTTCATGTTTTTGACATTCATCTTCAGAACCCCTTCTGTGCACTAACTTATAATAGTTGTTGATGTTTCAAAAACAATTTTTACATTTATTTGATTCACAAAATAAACTAATTTTATATATTTTAGCATAATTGTGGATAAAATTGATTCGAACAATGACAAAATAATTTCCCACGAAGAACTGAAAGACTGGATTAGATTTACCCAAAAGCGATATATCCTAGAAGATGTTGAGAGACAATGGAAGCAACACAACTCCGATGATAAAGAAACCTTAGAGTGGAAAGAATATAAGAAGAATGTGTATGGCTTCCTAGACAGTATGGACACAGGAGATCTAGATAAAGACGAAGAAGGGTTTTCTTACAAAGCCATGATGAAGCGTGAGAGGAGAAGATGGACGGCGGCGGATAGTGATGGAGATGACGCCTTAACGAAAACAGAGTTTGCAATTTTCTTGCATCCGGAAGATAGTGAACACATGAAGGATATCATTGTTATTGAAACTATGGAGGATATTGATAAGAATGGAGATGGTAAAATTTCGTTGCCTGAATATATTGGAGATATGTATAAATCTGAGGAAGGTGATGCCGAGGAACCGGAGTGGGTCAACACAGAAAGAACCCAGTTCAATATTTACAGAGACACGAATGGTGACGGTTTTATGGATAGAGACGAAGTTAAGGCTTGGATTTTACCGCAAGATTTCGATCATGCCGAGGCTGAATCTAGGCATTTGATTTATGAAGCCGATTCAGATGCAGATCAGCAGTTAACTAAAGAAGAAATTTTGAAAAAGTACGATTTGTTTGTTGGATCGCAAGCTACTGATTTTGGGGAAGCTTTGGCCAGACACGATGAATTCTAAAGTATTTTTTTTAATTTATAAATTGTTACCAAAAATTAATTGTAATATTGAAATTGTGAATCTCTTAATATGAATTGATTTTGTATATTTTGAATAATAGGTTATATCCCATTGACCAGTTTTATACTCAGTTTGTTTGAAATGCAAAATACGTTATAACACGCAAATACGTTATAACACAAGCTCTACTTATCAAAGCATTAATTCCAATTAATTCAAAATGCGAACAAATGTTTTAATATTAAGGGGGTACTTAAAATTCTAGGCAGTATTTAATGTGTTCAAAGTAGGAAAAACAGTAGAACTATAATTAATATTCTCAAAACATTTCTATTTTCGTACTATTATATTTTCTGGCCATTTAACCAGTGTTATATTTTATAAGAATCTCCATATGTGTGCCATTACGTGGCAGCAAAATGTAATTTTGCTAGTATCTGTTATACTATAAGAATTATAAAGAATTTATATTGTCTAATTTTTTATTAATAAATTTATTAACAGCGGAAACGTGTTATTTGCTGCTTTGTGTAAAATTTTGTCGCGACTGGATAATAAATTAATTGAATATTAATGTCAAATTTTACAAACTTTTATTATATAATTATAATAAGCATACATAAGTAAGTTATGATATACATTTACTCGCAAAGGTATTCATACAACATAAAAATTTGATATATTTTCAAAATGATCTGAAATTAATTAATGAAAATCAAAGGAAAGTTAAGAAATGAAAACTTATTTTAATTCAATTAAAAGAATCGGCAAAGCTAGTGAGTATTTAATCCTAATACAGTGCAATCTTAATAATCCGACACATATGGGACTGAACAACCTCCGGATTATCAAAAAATTCCGGATTATCAGAAGTTAAACGAAAACATTTTCCTCGCTTGTGTCTTGAAGCTGATCTTTTATGTCATCGTTTGTCAGCGTAACATCCACTTCGCATTTGTTGGGAAGCTCTTGTAAAAAATCCGACAAGACAATTTGTAGAGTGTAGTTAGCTTGCTCAGAATTGTTAATCAGGTTTTCAGAGTTAAAAGCAGGGTGTGTTGGCCAGACCTTTTTCCAAGAACACTGGAAGGTGCCTCTCTAATATTTGTTTTTTTTCAAAAAAATTTATGATCCCATCAGTTTGTTTGATTATGTCTCAAAGTAGAGATTTTTGTAACTTATTTTTATTTACTGAATTACATTTTGATCCATGGGATGCAATAGTAGTGTCATATTTGGAGGCATGTAGAGGACTTGAATTTGTTGGTCTTTCGAGTGAAGTTCCTCTTCTTTAGGATGTCCAGGAGCGTTATCCAGAGGAAGCAAAGCTTTAGCAGGCAAGTTGTCAACTTTTTAAAAAAAACTTTTACCGCCGGAATAAAAGCTTGCTTGAATCATTCTTTAAACACATGGGTAACACTTGGGTAACCCATCCTTTGGCTTGATTTTTATATGAAACTGGTAAGTGAGTTACGTTTTTAAAGGCTCGCGGATGCTTGGATTTTCCGATATCCAATAAGGAAAGTTGTATCACAAGGCATGAATGTCAGTCTAACCTTTGACATATTTCTTCCTGGGGCACTTTCTTCGGAACAGTGCACAACGGTCTTATGCATAAGCATCCTCCAGAATAAACCACTTTCATCTGAGTTGAATACCTGTTCCTGAAAGATAAGTAATTTTTCGATTTTTAATTCCAATTTCCTCTAACAATGATCCCAAATCTTTGTTTTAAATTATCAAGAGACCCATCGCTAGCTCGAAAATCATCTTCCTTTCATATGTTTTCGGTAAATTGTTTTGCCTTTTCACGAAGGATATCTCCCGATAATGGCGTATGCTGGGCACGCTCTTGCATAAACCAAGTAAATAAGGCATTTTACATTTCAGGATAATCACCTGTTTTAACTGTCTTTTTTTCTTCGACCCCCTCAGCAGTACTGACGAATTGATGGATTTTCTCGTGGTTGAAATTCATGTCGTAGATCGTGGATCTTCTAGCGCAATAAATACGTACGAGGTTTACCGTGGTTTCTCCTTTATCAAGTTTATTGATGATCTCCTATTTTTGACGCAAACTTAAAGTGATGTTATAAACTTAATAAAGTCGGAACACAGCCTGAATATATAAATATATTCAACCTTTCCGAAGCTCTATAATATTATTGAGTCTTTTTAGGACTACCAAAACAAATCTCATGTGAAATTTGCCAGTTATTTACTAGTTTTCGGTCCACCTTCGTGGCACTCAACAAAAACCAGAAAAATAAACTTGTTTTTAAGATCATGTCTTTCCATTAACTAAGTGAATAGCCATCTGCAGACGCGTTTCGAGATTTATCTCTCATCAGTGCAGCTTTGCTTTTATGAATAATAATTTGTAAAACAACTTGCTTGAAACCCACGTGGATGACTAGGGGTTACCGATAGTAAATGTTAAAGTGAGGTATTTTCGTTTGGTTAACATTGTAACAAATTACTACATACACTAGATACACTCGATAAACGACAAGCCAATAACAAAACAAGATGTAATGGAACGGCGAACAGAAAGAGTAGATAGAGAAAGAGGATTTTGAGGCAAGAGCATGAGCGGGCCTGTTTGCTTATATCTGCCGTGGCGGCAAGAAAACACACGTCTTCCCTCAGAATGCCGGATTACTGAAGCCGGACTACCCAACCGCCGGAATATCAAGATTGTACTGTATATGAGTAAAACATATTACACAAAACTACTCATACTAATCAAATTTGAGCCAGGTCCACCGCGATAAATTAATAAAGTTTGATTTTTGGAACCAAATTCATAATTACAGTATTAAAAGTTGGTGCTGACTCTAGTAAAAGTAGAGGTATGTATATAATTATTGCAATATGGTTCTAAAACAAAAAGAAACAAGTGTAGATTTAAGAAATGTATTAATTAAATTAAGTAATGAGGAAAAGAAGTACGGTTAAATTTCCAAAATTGTAGATATATCACGTGCAACAGTCAAATCAATTATTAAAAGTGAAGATAAACAGGTACGAGAAGAAATAGAAGTCGATGCGGAAGACCGAAAGTGTGGAATGCAAGAAATGTTCCATCATTGTTAAACATGGTAAAGGCAAACCCATTAAAGAGTTTTACCGCTGAACTTGCATTACGTTGTCAGAAGACTGTTCATCCCGAAACTGTTCGTAGAATATCACGTTGTGAAGGTTATAGCGGTCGAAGGCCGCGCGGAAAACCCGTTTATTTAAAAAATAAATGCCGAGAAACGTTTATCGTTTGCCCGTAAAAAACCTTGTCTATTTACTGATGAAAGCAAGTTCTCAATTTGTGGAGGCGATGAAGAAATTGCAAAGTATGGCGTAAAGCTAATACAGAATTAAAAAAGGCAAATCTGTTCCCAACAGTCAAACATAGTGGAGAGAACGTTATGGTGGAGTCTGAGATGGTTTACTTCTGGGGGGCGAGTGGTATCAGGGCAGGTCGTGGTCCAGTCGTTTAAGGCGTCGGGCGCAGGTGTCGAACGTCTTCCACCAGGTCTTGTGTAGCTCTGTGTTGCTGATTTCTTCTTCTCTTCTGGGCCAAGTGCATCCGGCGTTGAACATCGCGATCTCTGTCTGGTCACTCCATTCTCTGGTCATCGGTCAGCTGAATAATACATGGGCAACGGAGTCCACCTCACCACAGCCGCAGGCCGGCGATTCCCTCCTTCCAATGCGATGGAGGTATGAATTGAAGTTCCCGTGTCTCGTGATGAGTTGGACCGCTTGGTGTGATAGGGCCAGGCCCATTTCCATCCACTCTTTGATCGATTGGATGAAATTCCTGGTCCAGCTTCCGTTTTGGGTGTTCTCCCAATGTATCTGCCATTTCCTGAAAAAGCAGAGAGAGATTCTGCTCCTCACATCTCTGTGGGATATTTTATTAAACACAACAGCAAGCTGAGTTCCTGGTTCCTGTGGAGGATCTATACCCGAGGCCAGCCTAGCCAAAGCATCTGCTCCCTCGTTGCCGATTGAGCCTTTATGAGCTCGCACCCAGTGCCAGCGCAGTTCTATTTGCTGCGTATTTCTAAAAGCAGTTCCGTGAGAGCTTACAGGTGTTGTAGAGCTTCTAGAGCGGATCTGCTGTCAGACAGGATGGAGCAGCCGGCGAAGTCATTAATACTGGATCTAATATACACAAACGCTCGATTTACCGCGATTAATTCGGCCTGAAATATGGAGCAGAAATCGGCGAGCCGCATGCTTTCGCAGTGTACTTCAGTTTCGTCTGAGAACACCACGAAAGCCACCCCTACTCCCCGTTCCCACCTGGAGTCGTCTGTGAACAACTTGACTGAGTGCACATTTGCCTCGCCTTGTGTATACTTTATCAACCCGATCTCCGCGGGGTGCACCATCCCCTGAATGCAGACTCTAGATTCGATTCGATTAGGAGGCCCGTGGCCTCGGAAAACTCAATCTCATCTTATTGCTTCGCGCAGCAGATGTTTCTTAGTTAGATCTGCCGCACGCAAGTCCGCCGACGGGAGGCCCGGCATGACACAGGCAGCGTCGCCCGAGACGGTTTTATATGCATTCGCGGCCCTAAGTATGCAGACGCGCTGCATACTGAGGAGCTTTTTCCGTTCTCGAACTCCGCATGCACTGTACCATATCGGCGTTCCGTACAGCAGACAGGGTTCGACAGCTCCCTTGTATATAGTGGTCATGGCCGACCTTCCAAGACCCTTTCATTGACGCGGCGCTAAATCTGAAACCGATCTGCTTTGCTTTCCCGCACGCCTGAGTGACGTGTTCTTTGAATTTCAAAAACCTATCTATACAAATGCCCAGATATTTGATGTAGGGAGAGCAGTAGATTGATTTGCCACCTATTTTAAAAACTGGATTCTGCTGGTTGGGCTTTTTGCCGAAGAAAATGGCCTCTGTTTTTGCCGCATTAAATTTGAGTTTGGTCTCGGTAGACCATACAGAATGTCTCCAGCGCGCGGTTTACTGAGTTTCTGAGCCCTTTATACGTGGTGGATTTCGCTAATAGCATTGTGTCGTCAGCATAAGCAACTATCTCGCAACCCTCCGGGAGATCTGTATCGAAGATGGAATCGTACAGGATCAAGATTTGGATCCTTGCGGACAACCTTTTTCTACAGCTTTTTCCACGTGTATATTGGGCTCTGATATAATTGCTGTCCTGTTGTTGAAATAGTCCCTGGCTAGTCGGATAAGATTGTCTGGACATTTCTTAGAAATAAGTCTGTCAATAATGAGTGGCCACCATGCGTTGTCGAACGCGCCGCGCCGTTGATATCCAGAGCGACTGGATAAATAATGGCCAGTCATGGCCATCAAAAAGGCAGTTACATTCGTAACAGAAGGTAAATTCTTCTGTTACGAATGTAACTACCTTTTTGATGGCATCTATGGTTCCTACTCCCTTACGAAAGCCGAACTGGTTATTACTGAGTAAGTTATTTTGGGACTAGTAATGCTCCAATCTAGTGATTAGGAGCGAATCTAGGATTTTACCGGCTACAGGGAGAGGGAGTAGGCAGATATGTCTGAAGTCTTTTGTACTTGTTTCGTTCTTGTTTGGTTTGGGGACGGTCTTGACTAATTGTTTTTTCCAGCAAGCTGGAAAGACACCTATTTCGAGACATTTATTATAGATATTTCTAAAGAGGGACGAGTTATTCTCAAAAGCTATGCGAATTATATCCGCTGTCAAGCCGTCTATACCTGGCGCTTTCCTACCATTCATGAATTTAATAACCCGGTTGATTTCCGGAACCGTGAAGGGCCTGTCATCAGGTCCTCCGATACCGGTACTCGATGTAATTCTAATTTCGCGGTGAGACTCTGTGTCTTCGTTCATGTCGTCCTCTGGGAACAACGTGTTGAGGAGTTCGCGGGTGGTCTCACGTAGATCGAGGTGATTGTTATTAATTTTGATGCTAGTTAGATAGCCTACTGAAGAATATTTCCCTCTGAGTACCTTGTAAACTGTGCCCCAGGGATCTTTATTAGCCGATCTAGTGCAGAACTCTTGCCATTTCTTTTCCTTGGTCTTGAGGATTTTGTTTTTATATTCGCGACATTTAATGTCATAATCTGCGCGTATTTGTATACGATTTTCGCCCGTGCTTTGTTGATATTTCCGGCGTAGTTTGTTGTTTTCTTTACGTAATTTAATGATTTCCGTAGTCCACCAGGGGACCGAGTTGGTAAACTTTTTCCGAACCGGAATCGCGTCGTGCGCTGCGTCGATTAATGACTTATTTATTCTAGCTACGAATTCAGACACTTGATCGGGCGTTTGACAATTTTCTAATTTTGGGAATAGATCATCAGCGTAAGATCGAAATTTCTCGGCAAAGAGAGACCAATCTGCTCTTTTAGTACAGAATCCGCGGACGGTTTCTGGAGCGTGGTTTTTAATACCAATCGACCAGCCTATGTATTTATGATCGGATAGGCTGTCCTCGCTTGGCAAGTGCCAGTCCACTATGTTTGCGCACAGCCTGTCACTTGATAGCGTAATGATGATGACACTATTCCCGTTTGGACCCGTGAATGTGGGTTCCTCTCCGCGGTTAAGTACGTTTAGATTGTTTTCAGATATAAAGTCTTCGAATAAAATTTTACTGCCCCATTTTCAAAAGGACAACGATCCCAAACATGCCGCTACTAATGTAAAGCTCTGGTTTTTGTATAATGTACCAAAACACCTGGATTCGCCGATCAACCCCAGTCGCCGGACTTGAACCCAATTGAACATCTATGGGAGGAATTAGACCGGTGTATTCGTTTACCAAAAGTTCGATTTTAAATTAACAATGCAAGATATTTAAAAGAAGCACTGGAGAAATGAAATTCCACCTTCCCTAACAGAAAATTTCATTTTATCAATGCCTCGACGTCTCATTGCAGTTATTGCTGCAAAAGGTGGACCAACGAAATATTAGAATTCTTTAAATAGTTATTTTGTTAAAAATATTTAATTGTATGAATACTTTTGTGAGCGAAATTTTATTGTTAAATTCATGTTATCTTTACATAAGGGAATTAAGTATTTAATTTTTATTAGAAATCAGTTCATAATTATAAAACTTTTCTTTTTAAACTATTTTAGTCAACTTAAAAAATAAGCTTTGTTCATATGACAAAATTCCTTGGTAACTGTAAATAACCAAAACGCATGTGAAAAATTAACAAAACAAGGTTTAACATTTTTAATTTTAACATTCACACTGGAAATTTAAAAAAAATCCTAGTGTAAGCAAATGTTTTTCCTCTGAAATATCAGATTAACTACAGGAAAAAGGGGAGAATTTTGGGGGAGAAAAAGGGGAGAAGGGGAGATTTTTATTTTATCTGAACAATTAGAAAATTATTAATTCATTAGAGTTTTCCAGTCTTGACACAGGGGAGATGACTAGCATTTACTATATGAAGCGCACAGGGGAAGGACCACGGAAGTTCATTTTTTATCAATATTAAACTGGCCATATGTTAGTATTAGAAGTGTACTACTATACGTTCCACTGTATAAGATTGGGGAAAAAGCACGTTAATTTTGGGGAAAAAGAACAACGCAAGTCCTTTAAATTTCGTATTTCTCAAAACAAATCTAGGTGAACATTCGTGGGTTTTCCCCTTTATATATAGATCACATCTATAATTCTTAATTTTTAATCGTGGATAATACGGACTTTGAGAGTCCCGATGTACTCCAACAGCCTCTTGTGCGGCTAAAAATACTTCATCCTGGCCTATACCACGACCTATTGGTTACCCATTGACCTAACGTCAAGTCCTCAATGCTGTCCTCATTCATTTCCTCCACATATTCAGCCTTTGGTTCAAGCATCAGTTCAGTATGAATTTCTAATTTTTCTTTAATTATAAGAACTTGGGGGACGATGAACTCAGACTCATTTTATGCTTCGATAATATTTCTGTTTTGGTTTCTACTGGTTCAGGCACATCGGTTAATTTTGTTGTTACAGCTAATGATGGAATGTTTTGGCGGGTGTACTTCTGCTCAAAACTCTTAAATAGAAAGTATTCGTTTTTTAAATTTGTTTCGACATTTTTGATGTTTTCGGTTTTTGACAAACCTCTCTGAAACTACAAATCCCAGCGAAATCATTTTCGGCACACTGAAACTAGACGACATGGCGAACAAATCGATGTGTAAATTGTTTGGAAATATTGAAGTTTTCATGGCGAAATGCTGAATTCGAATTTTCTAGAATTTGGGTTTCACAAGTCCATATCTCGAGAACGGTAGCAGATAATTAAAAACCGTTTGCGGCATCACATTCATGAGGTCATTTCCCTACGGGTCCACTTGGATGTCCTTGAAAATATCAATTAGCTTCCCAGTTCTGTTCTAGCCGGACCGAATTTCCCGAAATTTTGTTCATTTTCACCAATTACGTCGAGTCATATCTCGCGAGCGGAAGCGGCTTGCATGCAATTTGTATATTTACAACCGGTAGGGAAAACACTTTCAAACATACCTTGAAATTTTTCATTCACTTGATAAATAATGATTTTATGGAAATACATTTCCTCGCATTTTCCGCAGATTTCACGATGTCAGAAATGTTTTACCAGTCGATTCAGCATCCCAAAATTATTCGAAAAACATATATCATATTCCTAAGAAGCTTTTAATTAAAAAATACCATCGAACCAGTCATCGATCTGCTGCAGGACTCTTACATTTTCGACTCTAGCATAGACAAACCAAAGTATCGCCTATATTACAGCAGCAATCACAAGAAACAAGAAGAAAAAGGAGTTGGATTCTTAATAAATAAAGCAACTAAACATGCTGTACTAGGATTCGAAGCAATCAACGACAGAATATGCAAATTATGCCTTAGAGGAAAATTTCACAACCTTTCTCTTATTTGTGCATGCGCTCCAACAGAAGGTGGTGAGGATGAAGTAATTGAGTTTTTCTACGATCAGCTTTTAAACATATGCGAAAGTACGTCTGAACACGATGCATTAATACTACTGGGAGATTTTAATGCTAAAATAGGTAAAGAACAACAGTTTTCCAACTCAGCCGGAAAATACTCACTACACCAAACTACAAGTAGCAATGGAGAAAGACTGTGTCATCTTGCAGCGAGCATCAACTTGAGAATTATCAGTACGTGTTTTCCACAGAAAAAAATACATATGGGCACGTGGACAATGCCCGGTGGCAGAGCAGTGAAACAAATAGACCACGTCCTGGTTAACAAACGCAGAGCTACCATGGTCACGGATGTCAGAACGCTTCGAGGAGCCAACTGTGACTCAGATCACTTCCTACTAAGAGTCCTAATCAAACAGAAAACCTCCAACGCACTGAAAACCAATACCAGAACAAACAAATGGAATACGGATGCTCTTAGAAAGGAATTGAAACAAAACGAGTATAAACAATATATTGCGAGAAGATTACTAGCAAATAATGCAAACACTGGTGTTGAACAAGAATGGCAACATATAAAGACGAGTATACTTGAAGCTGCAGATATTACAATAGGAAAACAGATAAAAGTCAGAAAATCATGGTTTGACAGCGAGTGCAGGGCAGCCCAACTCGTTAAAAATGAAGCACGGAAAAAGGTACTACAAAGTGGAACCCGAGCTAACAGAGCTAACTACGAGCACCTCAGGAGAATAGCTTCAAAACTTTGCAAAGCAAAAAAGAAAATAATGTTAAATAAACAAGTGGAAGAACTAGAACAATACAACGTAAATAAACAAAGCAGGAAATTTTATAAGGCAGTACAACAGCAAACAATGGCTTTTCAACCTAGAACCATCGCGTGTATAGATAAAAACGGGACAATACTAACCGAGGATGACAAAATACTCCAAAGATAGCATGAACACTTTAGCGAGCTATTCTCCACCGAAATCCAAAGGGGTGAAAGAGAAAAGGAAATCGTATGGCACCATGAAGCACAACCCAAAATCCTCGAACCGAGCTATGAGGAAGTTACCGAGATAATACACAATCTTAAAAACAATAAATCTCCAGGAAGTGATACAATTCCCACGGATTTTATGAAAAATGGAGCTGCACCACTGCAGAAAAGGATCCATAAACTTATTGTCAGGGTGTGGAATGAAGAGATTATGCCAAATGACTGGAGAAAAGTCATTATTTTTCCCATACAAAAGAAAGGAAACAAGAAAGAATGTTCCAATTACCGAGGAATTACTCTTCTCAACACCACTTACAAAATATTATCCAGCGTAATATACAAGAGACTATCAATATATGAAGAGGAGATACTTGGGGACTACCAAGGAGGTTTTCGAAGGAATCGATCAACAACGGACCAAATACATCTAATAATGCAAATGCTTGAAAAATGTTCTGAGCATAACATAACTTTGTTCCACCTGTTTGTTGACTACAAACAAGCTTTTGATAGCGTGTCTAGAGAAGAACTATTGTACCAGTTACTTGCCCAATACACGTGCTCAAGTATTAGTAGCATCCAAACTCACGGACGAATTCGACATCAGGACAGGGGTCAGGCAAGGTGATGCGTTATCTGCTATGCTATTCAACTTTATACTTGAATCAGTTATTAGAAACCTGCACATAACGGGCCACATACACACAAAATCTCAGCAGCTATGAGCATATGCCGATGATATAATTATATCAGCACGAACAGCAGAAAGCCTAAAAGAAGCTACTGCCTCCTTAGAACAGAAATCTAGCGTAGCCGGACTAGTAATAAACGTGAATAAAACCAAGTTCATGAGAAGTACCTGGGATCCAACACCCTGGCCAGAGCCACTACAAGTCAACGCATTTAATTTCGAAGAAGTCAGAACGTTCTCCTACCTAGGGTCGAAAATAACTAACGACAACAGAATCAGCCAAAAAATCAGTGCGAGAATTGTAGTAGGAAAGAGAGCTTATTACGCGAATAAGAAGTTACTGGGAGAGAAGCTTCTAAGTGTCAAATCAAAGTTAAAGATCTATAACACACCCATTAGACCCGTCAACATACGCGTGTGAAATATGGACCATATCTACGATCAACGAAAACGCACTACGAGTCTGCGAAAGAAACATATTACGCAGAATCTTTGGCCCCGTACAGGAAAACTATGGTACATGGAGATGCAGAATGAACCATGGACTGGACAGACTAATTGGAGGAGCGGACATTGTAAGGCATGTAAAGGCACTACGGTTACAATGGTTTGGACATGTTATGCGTATGGAAAGCACCCGAGGACCGAAAATACTGACGAACTGGAGTCCACATGAAAGAAGAGCTCGGGGTAGACCACGTAAGAGATGGCGAGATAACTGCATCGACGACCTAAAGATATTAGGTGTGAGAAACTGGCTGCAATTGGTTAACAGCAGGGAGAGATGGAAGGATGTTGTAACTCAAGCCAAGGCCCACCCAGGGCTGTAGAGCTATAGAAGAAGAAGAAGAAGGGAAAACACTTTCAAACATACCTTGAAATTTTCCATTCACTTGATAAATAGTGATTTTAAGGAAATACATTTTCTCGCATTTTCCGCAGATTTCAGGATGTCACAACTTTTGAACAGCTTAACACAGAGACTTACAGCAGAGACTAGGTTTTACCAATCAATTCAGCATCCCAAGATTATTCGAAAAACATATATCATATTCCTAAGAAGCTTTTAATTAAAAAATACCATCGAACCAGTCATCGATCTGCTGCAGGACTCTTACATTTCAAATCACTTCTCGGGCAATTTTCAACCGATTTCCACAAATTTAATCTCGAAATATGCGTAAAGAATTCCGTTAAATTATTTTGTAGGAAAAACTTGCAACAAGTTAGAGGAAATGGCTAACATTGGACAATAGCCTAAACGTGATTCTTACATGACCTTAAGGACGTCATTCTTTTCAGCTGTGTAAGAGGTAATTTACCGCCAATTTGAAAATGGTGCAAGTTGAGGGATTTAAATCTTAATCGCAACGAAAAAACAATGAAGTTGGTGATTACTATATGATATGATGTGAGATTGTTCGAGTGAAGATGATAACGAGGATTTTAGTGATAGCGGAAGTGATATACAACAAAGTAATAGGCCAGTGCCATTGAATGTTACTTCGGAATCAATCAACTGGAGTGACGACTCAAATTTAGGTGATTCATGCACTGTTGACAATTTGACAATGTACCTAATTTAGAACCGTTTGGGGGATGTTAGCGTTCTACTTACTAATAATGAAAATATAAATTACATTATAGAACTAATTTTTGCGGAATATCTTTTTGTTATGATGTGCAATGAATGTTAGAAGTACATAGACAGTCACCTAAAACTCTCGAATGGAAAGATGTGGCTGTAAATGAAATGAAAGCATTCAAATTCAAATTAATTTATTAAACAAAAAGATGGATACTCAATGAATAGTATATAAACATTTTGAGAAAAGAATTTTTTTTCAGAATTTTTTGATCGAGACTTCATCGAGAAGTAAGACTTGTCCTTATATTTACGAATTCATTGCTTGTACGCATATATACCATATATACCAATTAGTTTCAATGAGAATGGAGAGACTTAATACAGTTAAAATCTTTAAATTTTAAATAAAATGCCGGTAGACCAAGAAGGGCTCTAAGTATCCGTTTCTGTGCTTTCAAAACTTTCGGCCAATCTGGTGAAATTCCCCAAGCTATTATACCACAGGAGAGAACTGTCTATACTAAGCGTCTTACACAAGCTGTCGATAGTGATGTGCCAAGCTAAGTTTTCTTCAAAATATACTAAGAAATTTTATTAATTTTGCACGTTTTATCGCACATTGATTAGTTACGATGGAAATGTCCTTGTCGTATTCACTACGTTGAGTTTTGAATAAAATAAATTCGGTTTGGTCTATGTTGAAAAATAGCAAGATTTGCCTCTCGCTGTATCTAACATAATCTAATAAGGTTTAATTGGAAATGAGGAAGCTGTCATCGTCTGCATATAAAGTACAGAATCTTCCTTCGTTAAACGGAACTAGATTAGCAAAATATAAGATGAACAAAATTTGGGCAAGAACACTCCCTTGAGGTACCCCCCTTGAATTAAAAACCATTTCTGACTACACAGTTTTCTTTGAATGGGACTGTATCAATACATATTGCGTACAGTTTTTTTTATAAATGAGTGGATCTTATTCCATAAGAAAATAATTTGTTCATTAACTGGGGGTGATCTACACTGCCAAATGCTTTGCTTAAATCACAGAAGATGTCCACACGGAATCTGCCCTTATCCACTTCCGACAAAATTTTATTATATAGGCCTACAATCGCTAAAGTTGTGGACTTGCCTCTTTGGAAAGCATGGTTTCCAAAGAGGCAAGTCCAGTTCTGTCATGCATCGGAATTAAATTATGTTTGGAAATAAAGGGTGTAATTCTGTACAGAAACCAGTATTCCAAACTTTAAGAGAGTACAGATAACAAAGCAATAGGCCTATAGTTATTCAGAGAATGTATATTTCCTTTCGTGAATATAGGTAGTATAGTGAGTGGCCACTTTAAAAATATTGGGAATCTTCGTTGATTCAAATGAACAGTTTTCTAAACTTTGCAGCGGCTTGAGCATATGCAGAATGCTGTTTTTTGCATTCTCGGGACTTGTTCTGCTAATGGGAATAGTACAAAAAGACCGCATTAGAGACTACTGGGCTATTGACTCTTACATTCTTCTTCTTTAAGTGTCGTGACCGCTTTGATCGTTGACCATGATGTTGGCTAATAAGTTCATGATTTTAACTTTGTCGACTGCTGCACGAAACAGCTGGGCTGTTGTTTTGCCATACCATGTCCTTAGATTTTTTAACCATGAATTCCCGGTGTTACTGTACGGCGTTGAATCCTGGACGATAACAGACACAGTAATGAAAAAAGTCGAAGCAAATGTGGGTCTATCGGAGGATATTAAAAGTCAGTTGGGTAGACAGAGTGACGAACGTAGAAATCCTACAAAGACTAAATAAAACTAAGGAACTAGGGAACATCATCAAAAGTCGGAAACTCGAATATTTTGGACACGTTATGTGGCATCCGGAAAAATATGGTCTACTGCATCTTATCATTCAGGGAAAGATAATGGGAAAAAGGAGTGTAGGAAGAAGGACTTACATTGAAATGCCAATTTTTCCCCAAATTATGAGCATTCGAACAAATTTGGCAGTTTTTGCATTTTAGTAATAATGCACAGACAGGAAATAACACATATATATATATATATTGTACAAAATTACACCTCTTATTTATTAACATACTGACATAATATAAAAACTATGACGATTAACACTAATTTGAATAGAATGATAATTAATGTATGTCCTTCATCGCTCATTCCTGTGAATAGAATGATTCAATTAACTTATGTTAATTAATTATCCAATCGCCAAAGGAACGCGTAATAAATTTTATCAATAAAGGTCCCCACTTCCTTAATAAACAAAATGTTCTGTATAAAAATGAATTTAAATATAAAGGTATATTGGATCGAACATTAAAATTAGCTACAGTTTAAAATATCCGAGCGATACAATGAATTCGCCGGGCAAACAATTTGATCTCCTCGCTCATCCAGATCCTCGAGATGAAATCGTCATTTCAGGTAAAATAAAGATCTAAATTCATTTAATCCCTTTCATCCGTTCCGTATTTAGGAATGTCTGGTAGTTTTCCTAATTGTCTCAATGTGAAAGATTACGGCGAAAATATTAGAAAGCAAATGAATTTGTGCGACGACGACGAACGCCGCTTTAAACATAGATTCTCGGACGTGCCGAGAGTCACCGGCAAAATTATTGATATTGAATACTTCGACGTCGGATTTTTCGGAATCCACGAATTCCAAGCTAACTCGAAGGATCCCACACAACGCGTTCTTCTAGAACGCACTCACGAAGCTATCTTAGACGCTGGAATTGCTCCCGATAATTTATCAGGCACAAGAACTGGAGTATATATCGCAAATTGTATTTATGAAACTCAATTATATTTTATGTACAGACATTTGAATAGAGGCAGTAACGCAGTACTAGGGTATCACTATAAATACTTTATTATCATTAGACCTAAAAGAATTTATTTTTAGTTTTTTTAAGTCTATAGCGAATGAATATATAAGTTATTTTTACAAGCTAATTGGACCATCAATGACTATAGATAGTGCGTGTAGCAGTTCGTTGTATGCTCTCGATACAGCTTACAGGGCTATCAGAGCAGGAAAATGTGATAGAGCCATTGTAGGTGGGACCACGGCGCTTTTCAGTGCCAAACACAATTTAAAATTTGTTGGGTGCGTCACTCCAATATTTTCTAATTACTTTAATGAATTGTTTCTTAATTAGTCTGGGAGTTCTCAACGCAAATGGTGAATCCCGACCGTTTGACGACCACGCGTCTGGTTACACCCGATCTGAATCCATCGTGGTTTTAATCCTCGAAAAGGCTAAGGACGCGAAAAGAGTTTATGCCAGGGTAAATATTGTTATAGTGTTAATGCTTTGAGGCGGTATTAAATATGATGTGGCAATGTGATGTTGATTGAAAGCCGTTTTATTCTAAAACGGTTACGACAATGGTCTAAGCATTATAGTGGTGGGACATTTTTTACACCACCTAGACTTTTTAAAATTCCGTGCCTCAAATTTTGTTTAATATTTAATTTTGAATTATTGTCTGTCTAGTCTTGTCGGTCTAGTCTTATCCGTCTAGTCTTTTCTATCTAATCTTGTTTGTCTAGTCTTGTCTGTCTAGTCTTGTCTGTCTAGTCTTGTCTGTTTAGTCTTGTCTGTCTAGTCTTGTCTGTCTAGTCTTGTCTGTCTAGTCTTGTCTGTCTAGTCTTGTCTGTCTAGTCTTGTCTGTCTAGTCTTGTCTGTCTAGTCTTGTCTGTCTAGTCTTGTCTGTCTAGTCTTGTCTGTCTAGTCTTGTCCCTCCTCGGTGGTGTAGTTGACAACATACCCGCCTTTCAATGCGGGAGACCCGGGTTCGAATCCTGGTCGGGGAGGCGACAACTAGGGCGGTCTTCACTAACCGTCCGGGCTGCCCACCCTGAATGAATGCAAAAATGCGATACCGGGGTGGCGCATACTAAAAGCCAAGGTGGAATAGGGGGTTTAGTGAGAGCTTCCCCGGAACCACTTTAAAAAAAAGTCTTGTCTGTCTAGTCTTGTCTGTCTAGTCTTGTCTGTCTAGTCTTGTCTGTCTAGTCTTGTCTGTCTAGTCTTGTCTGTCTAGTCTTGTCTGTCTAGTCTTGTCTGTCTAGTCTTGTCTGTCTAGTCTTGTCTGTCTAGTCTTGTCTGTCTAGTCTTGTCTGTCTAGTCTTGTCTGTCTAGTCTTGTCTGTCTAGTCTTGTCTGTCTAGTCTTGTCTGTCTAGTCTTGTCTGTCTAGTCTTGTCTGTCTAGTCTTGTCTGTCTAGTCTTGTCTGTCTAGTCTTGTCTGTCTAGTCTTGTCTGTCTAGTCTTGTCTGTCTAGTCTTGTCTGTCTAGTCTTGTCTGTCTAGTCTTGTCTGTCTAGTCTTGTCTGTCTAGTCTTGTCTGTCTAGTCTTGTCTGTCTAGTCTTGTCTGTCTAGTCTTGTCTGTCTAGTCTTGTCTGTCTAGTCTTGTCTGTCTAGTCTTGTCTGTCTAGTCTTGTCTGTCTAGTCTTGTCTGTCTAGTCTTGTCTGTCTAGTCTTGTCTGTCTAGTCTTCTCTGTCTAGTCTTCTCTGTCTAGTCTTGTCTGTCTAGTCTTGTCTGTCTAGTCTTGTCTGTCTAGTCTTGTCTGTCTAGTCTTGTCTGTCTAGTCTTGTCTGTCTAGTCTTGTCTGTCTAGTCTTGTCTGTCTAGTCTTGTCTGTCTAGTCTTGTCTGTCTAGTCTTGTCTGTCTAGTCTTGTCTGTCTAGTCTTGTCTGTCTAGTCTTGTCTGTCTAGTCTTGTCTGTCTAGTCTTGTCTGTCTAGTCTTGTCTGTCTAGTCTTGTCTGTCTAGTCTTGTCTGTCTAGTCTTGTCTGTCTAGTCTTGTCTGTCTAGTCTTGTCTGTCTAGTCTTGTCTGTCTAGTCTTGTCTGTCTAGTCTTGTCTGTCTAGTCTTGTCTGTCTAGTCTTGTCTGTCTAGTCTTGTCTGTCTAGTCTTGTCTGTCTAGTCTTGTCTGTCTAGTCTTGTCTGTCTAGTCTTGTCTGTCTAGTCTTGTCTGTCTAGTCTTGTCTGTCTAGTCTTGTCTGTCTAGTCTTGTCTGTCTAGTCTTGTCTGTCTAGTCTTGTCTGTCTAGTCTTGTCTGTCTAGTCTTGTCTGTCTAGTCTTGTCTGTCTAGTCTTGTCTGTCTAGTCTTGTCTGTCTAGTCTTGTCTGTCTAGTCTTGTCTGTCTAGTCTTGTCTGTCTAGTCTTGTCTGTCTAGTCTTGTCTGTCTAGTCTTGTCTGTCTAGTCTTGTCTGTCTAGTCTTGTCTGTCTAGTCTTGTCTGTCTAGTCTTGTCTGTCTAGTCTTGTCTGTCTAGTCTTGTCTGTCTAGTCTTGTCTGTCTAGTCTTGTCTGTCTAGTCTTGTCTGTCTAGTCTTGTCTGTCTAGTCTTGTCTGTCTAGTCTTGTCTGTCTAGTCTTGTCTGTCTAGTCTTGTCTGTCTAGTCTTGTCTGTCTAGTCTTGTCTGTCTAGTCTTGTCTGTCTAGTCTTGTCTGTCTAGTCTTGTCTGTCTAGTCTTGTCTGTCTAGTCTTGTCTGTCTAGTCTTGTCTGTCTAGTCTTGTCTGTCTAGTCTTGTCTGTCTAGTCTTGTCTGTCTAGTCTTGTCTGTCTAGTCTTGTCTGTCTAGTCTTGTCTGTCTAGTCTTGTCTGTCTAGTCTTGTCTGTCTAGTCTTGTCTGTCTAGTCTTGTCTGTCTAGTCTTGTCTGTCTAGTCTTGTCTGTCTAGTCTTGTCTGTCTAGTCTTGTCTGTCTAGTCTTGTCTGTCTAGTCTTGTCTGTCTAGTCTTGTCTGTCTAGTCTTGTCTGTCTAGTCTTGTCTGTCTAGTCTTGTCTGTCTAGTCTTGTCTGTCTAGTCTTGTCTGTCTAGTCTTGTCTGTCTAGTCTTGTCTGTCTAGTCTTGTCTGTCTAGTCTTGTCTGTCTAGTCTTGTCTGTCTAGTCTTGTCTGTCTAGTCTTGTCTGTCTAGTCTTGTCTGTCTAGTCTTGTCTGTCTAGTCTTGTCTGTCTAGTCTTGTCTGTCTAGTCTTGTCTGTCTAGTCTTGTCTGTCTAGTCTTGTCTGTCTAGTCTTGTCTGTCTAGTCAAATCAAATCAAATCATTCAATTTATTTCTATAATCAAGCTACAAGCTAATAGAAATGTGTCAAAAAGTTAATACATTTAAAATTAAAAAGTTAATACAATTAAAATTAGATTTAAATTAAAATGTTAATACAATTTAAAATAGAGAGTCACTTAGAGTTTTGGTTTTCACTGAAAAAATCTTCTACACTATATGGTTCTAAATTGTTTAAGTAGTTGAATAACAGTTTTTTTAAATACCTAAAAGTTCTGTTCTTCTTTTATCTTTCTAGGCAGGTGATTATATAATGATACACATCTATAGTAAGGTCCCTTTTCTGTCAATGTTAATCTATGGATTGGTGGTATATATTCCAAATGCTTTCGTCTTGTATCTGTATTGTGATTATTTATGCTTTTGGTGAAATCGGTTTTGTGTTTGAAGTTAAAAATTAATGCTTCATAGATATATTGACCGGGCAGAGTTAATATATTAGCTTCTTTAAATCTACCTTTGCAGGACTGATTGTAGTTTAACTTTAATATGATTCTTACTGCTTGTTTTTGTATTTTAAATATGTCCATAATGTTTTTACCAGCACCCCAAAAGATTTTTCCAAACCGTGTGTTCGCGCAATACACCATTTTTAGAATTTTTGGACTCAAAACTTTTTGTAAAATTCTTAATGAAAATATTGTTCTATTTAGATTGTTAGCCAAATGATTAATGTGGGTTTCCCAATTTAAATTTTCATCGAAGTATATCCCTAAAAGCTTCACATTTTGTTGTATGTGTAATATATTCTTGTCTATTTTGATTTGTGATGGATAGTTTAGGCTGGATCTATTTGTTTTAAAAAATATTATGTTTGTTTTATCTTGGTTTATAGTTAATTTGTTTTTAGTAAACCACTGTTTAATTATGTTTAGTGCTCTGGTTGCACTTACAGTTACTTCTTCAATTTTCTTATTTCCTACTAATAGTGTTGTATCGTCTGCAAAGTTTATAACCTTATATTGGGTATGCTTTAAGGCCAACGGTAAGTCGTTTAGGTAGATTAAAAACAGCAATGGTCCTAATATACTGCCTTGTGGGATCCCTACTCTTGTGCTTCTGACCTGTGATGTTTGATAACCACATTCTGTGTTTAATGTTGTCTGCTGCGTTCTACCAGATAAGTATGATTTGAACCAATCAAGAGCAATACCTCTGATGCCGTACTTATCTAATTTACTAATAAGAATTTTGTGGTCTACAGTGTCATAAGGCTTTGAAAGTTCTATCAAGATCCCACAAGGAATTTCTTTATTTTCTAAATGTTCTAAGATGTTATTGACAAATTAAAACAAGCTGTTTCTATGTTTCGCCCTTCTATATAACCATGCTGAGTGTCATTTAACAAACTGTACTTCTTCAGAAAATCAATAGTCCTCCTAGCCACCACTTTTTCAAATATTTTTGAAAATGACGACAGTAAGCTAATAGGTCTATAGTTTTCTACGCATAGTTTATTTCCTTTCTTGAAAACCGGAGATATTATGGAGTGCTTCAGTTTATCAGAAAAAACTCCATAATTAATTGATGAATTTATTATATATGTTAATGGTGCTATTATATCCAGTATAACAGCTTTTATAGCACTTATTGGAATTTCATCTACACCAGAACTTTTTTTATTGCTGAAATTCATTATAATGTCCACTATTTCCTCTCTCGTTGATGGTTTGATGTATATGGAATTATTGTTTGCCTTGATTGTGTCTGAGTATTCCAATTTTTCGATGTTGTTGGATAGTTGAATAGGGTTGTCAGCATAGAAGTTATTAAATTCATTAACTGTTGCCAAAATATTCTATTTTGTTGGAAAAGCTGTATTATTTTTTTGTTTCCTAACATTTATAATTTGATTTACAACATTCCATGTAGATTTCATTATGTTACTAGAATTCTTTATTTAATTTTCCAAATTGTTTTCTTTTGTTATTCTTAGCATTTGGTTATATTCTCGTCTGGTTTTATTGAATATTTTCCTGATTTTTTTATCATATTTTGATAATATTTCTAAGATACCTAGTTTTTTTCTGATTGCTATAACTTCTGGACTTGCATAATTATGGTTTATGTTTTTTGTTGATCTTCTTTTAAATGAATAGGGATAACTACTGTTAAAAAATCGTAAGAACTTTTCCATAAATAATCTCCATTGGCCATTTACGTCATTTTCTTCTGCAGTGTAGATTTCTTCCCAGATTTCCTCGGAAAGTAGTTTCTGAAATTGATTAGTGTTTTCAGGAGAAAAGCATCTGACTCTTAATTTTGTTTCCCGTTTTTTATATTCCAAAAGAGTTATTATTTTTGCCTTGTGATCAGAAATATAATATTGTTTAGTATCCGCTTTGTGGACTATACCTTCTGTTATATTTATTTTATCAATACATGTTGATGACTGGTGGCGACTAGGTTCTTTGAATGCCATTTTTAAATTGAAGGTGTTTAGTAAGAACATAAGCTGCTTACTTTCGTAATTTATTTTGAGTACGTTCACGTTGTAGTCGCCAGCTATAATACATTGTTTATTTTGTACATTCACTTTTATCAGCAAATGATGAAGATGTTCCAAAAAATCTTTAAAACTCGTTAGAGGGGCTCGATAAATTCCTATTACGATTGTGGCGATTTTATTTATAATTGTCTCTACAGCTGCGATTTCAAACATGAATTCTTCTGCGAGGTTATCTATGTCAGGCCTTGATGTCCATTTAATGTTATCTTTGCAAAAGATCGCTACAGCTCCATGCTGCCCGGCTTTGCGGCAATAAGACGCTGCTAGTTGGAAATTTGCGATTTGAAAAATTCGTAGTTGTTCATGATTTTTCCAATGCTCTGTTAAAATTTCAAATTTACAGTTTTTGTTTTCGTTTAGCATGTATTCTATTTTTTCAATAGAATTACCAATAGATTGGGTATTTTGATTAATAATCTGTAATTCTTGTTAGAGTTTTCTTGTAATTTTATTGTTTCCTTTCGTAAATGAAAGTTTTTTGAAAATTTGAGTTGTAACGGCTTCTGTCTAATAGTCTAAAATTATTTAAAATTGTCTAGTCTAGTCTTGTCTGTCTAGTCTTGTCTGTCTAGTCTTGTCTGTCTAGTCTTGTCTGTCTAGTCTTGTCTGTCTAGTCTTGTCTGTCTAGTCTTGTCTGTCTAGTCTTGTCTGTCTAGTCTTGTGTGTCTAGTCTTGTCTGTCTAGTCTTGTCTGTCTAGTCTTGTCTGTCTAGTCTTGTCTGTCTAGTCTTGTCTGTCTAGTCTTGTCTGTCTAGTCTTGTCTGTCTAGTCTTGTCTGTCTAGTCTTGTCTGTCTAGTCTTGTCTGTCTAGTCTTGTCTGTCTAGTCTTGTCTGTCTAGTCTTGTCTGTCTAGTCTTGTCTGTCTAGTCTTGTCTGTCTAGTCTTGTCTGTCTAGTCTTGTCTGTCTAGTCTTGTCTGTCTAGTCTTGTCTGTCTAGTCTTGTCTGTCTAGTCTTGTCTGTCTAGTCTTGTCTGTCTAGTCTTGTCTGTCTAGTCTTGTCTGTCTAGTCTTGTCTGTCTAGTCTTGTCTGTCTAGTCTTGTCTGTCTAGTCTTGTCTGTCTAGTCTTGTCTGTCTAGTCTTGTCTGTCTAGTCTTGTCTGTCTAGTCTTGTCTGTCTAGTCTTGTCTGTCTAGTCTTGTCTGTCTAGTCTTGTCTGTCTAGTCTTGTCTGTCTAGTCTTGTCTGTCTAGTCTTGTCTGTCTAGTCTTGTCTGTCTAGTCTTGTCTGTCTAGTCTTGTCTGTCTAGTCTTGTCTGTCTAGTCTTGTCTGTCTAGTCTTGTCTGTCTAGTCTTGTCTGTCTAGTCTTGTCTGTCTAGTCTTGTCTGTCTAGTCTTGTCTGTCTAGTCTTGTCTGTCTAGTCTTGTCTGTCTAGTCTTGTCTGTCTAGTCTTGTCTGTCTAGTCTTGTCTGTCTAGTCTTGTCTGTCTAGTCTTGTCTGTCTAGTCTTGTCTGTCTAGTCTTGTCTGTCTAGTCTTGTCTGTCTAGTCTTGTCTGTCTAGTCTTGTCTGTCTAGTCTTGTCTGTCTAGTCTTGTCTGTCTAGTCTTGTCTGTCTAGTCTTGTCTGTCTAGTCTTGTCTGTCTAGTCTTGTCTGTCTAGTCTTGTCTGTCTAGTCTTGTCTGTCTAGTCTTGTCTGTCTAGTCTTGTCTGTCTAGTCTTGTCTGTCTAGTCTTGTCTGTCTAGTCTTGTCTGTCTAGTCTTGTCTGTCTAGTCTTGTCTGTCTAGTCTTGTCTGTCTAGTCTTGTCTGTCTAGTCTTGTCTGTCTAGTCTTGTCTGTCTAGTCTTGTCTGTCTAGTCTTGTCTGTCTAGTCTTGTCTGTCTAGTCTTGTCTGTCTAGTCTTGTCTGTCTAGTCTTGTCTGTCTAGTCTTGTCTGTCTAGTCTTGTCTGTCTAGTCTTGTCTGTCTAGTCTTGTCTGTCTAGTCTTGTCTGTCTAGTCTTGTCTGTCTAGTCTTGTCTGTCTAGTCTTGTCTGTCTAGTCTTGTCTGTCTAGTCTTGTCTGTCTAGTCTTGTCTGTCTAGTCTTGTCTGTCTAGTCTTGTCTGTCTAGTCTTGTCTGTCTAGTCTTGTCTGTCTAGTCTTGTCTGTCTAGTCTTGTCTGTCTAGTCTTGTCTGTCTAGTCTTGTCTGTCTAGTCTTGTCTGTCTAGTCTTGTCTGTCTAGTCTTGTCTGTCTAGTCTTGTCTGTCTAGTCTTGTCTGTCTAGTCTTGTCTGTCTAGTCTTGTCTGTCTAGTCTTGTCTGTCTAGTCTTGTCTGTCTAGTCTTGTCTGTCTAGTCTTGTCTGTCTAGTCTTGTCTGTCTAGTCTTGTCTGTCTAGTCTTGTCTGTCTAGTCTTGTCTGTCTAGTCTTGTCTGTCTAGTCTTGTCTGTCTAGTCTTGTCTGTCTAGTCTTGTCTGTCTAGTCTTGTCTGTCTAGTCTTGTCTGTCTAGTCTTGTCTGTCTAGTCTTGTCTGTCTAGTCTTGTCTGTCTAGTCTTGTCTGTCTAGTCTTGTCTGTCTAGTCCTGTCTGTCTAGTCTTGTCTGTCTAGTCTTGTCTGTCTAGTCTTGTCTGTCTAGTCTTGTCTGTCTAGTTTTGTCTGTCTAGTCTTGTCTGTCTAGTCTTGTCTGTCTAGTCTTGTCTGTCTAGTCTTGTCTGTCTAGTCTTGCCTGTCTAGTCTTGTCTGTCTAGTCCTGTCTAGTTGTGTCTACGTCTTGTCTGTCCAATCTTGTCTGACTATTCTTGTCTGTCTAGTCTTCTCTATCCAGTCTTCTCTGTCCAGTCTTGTCTGTGCAGTCTTGCCTGTCCAGTTTTGTTTGTCCAGTGTTGTCTGTCCAGTCTTATTAATTAATCCTGTTAATAAAATATGATATATTATCAATATTAATCCTTATATTGATTATATTCTGTTAGTATGTCCATTCAAAAACAAACGTCGATGGTTTCAAAGAGGAAGGAATAACGTTCCCTTCAAGCGAGATGATTCTGTCAGTTTTAAAGGAGGTTTACGAAGAGAGTCGCATTCCACTTGATAAAATTGGATTTTTCGAAGCTCATGGCACTGGTAACACATAAAATGAAGCATTTAATAATTTATTATTGTTGAATGTTGCTAGCTACCGTAATTGGTGATCTTGAAGAACTGCGTAGTATCGATAACCTCGTTAAAGACTCCCGCAGAAGAAATCCGTTATTGATAGGGTCTGTTAAATCAAACATTGGGCATTCCGAAGCTGTGGCTGCGCTTAACTCAGTAGTGAAAGTAACATCTTTGCCAATTTTCGCAATCAAATACTTCTTGTATGTGAATTTCAGGTATTATATGCAATGGAAAATGATATCATATTACCAAATATTAACTATGAAACACCAAGGAGTGGAGCTGAGGGATTGATAGATGGCAGATTGAAAGTTGCTACTGAAGAAATTCCTTGGCCTGACGATGCTCCTTATAGCGGTATATTAACAAAACTTTTTGTACCCAAATGTGTTAGTTTGTAGCTTATTTATTTAGGTATTAACTCATTTGGTTTTGGCGGTTCAAACGGGCACGTTATATTGAAACGGAATGAGAAATGCAAGAAAGAAGAAACTGATAAATTTCCTCGTTTGGTTTGTTTCAGTGGCCGAACCAACGAATCCGTAAAAACCATGCAAGAATATTTAAACAGCCATGAAATTAACAACGATTTTATAGGTTTACTACATGCAGCCTACAAGTGAAACATATTGGAAAGATTTAGTAATTTAATATTTAAATCGTTGTGTTTGTTTTAGGAAGAACATTGCCAATAACTGTTATAGAGGATATTCCGTTTTATCGCATACAGAAAAATCTAAACATTCTTCTCGGTATTGTTTTAAAGAAACAAAGTGTATACTTTGTATTGGAGATGGTATCAAAGTCGACAGAAACACGTTCAACGAACTAAAGAATCTTCCAAATTTCGCGAAAACAGTCGAAAAGTAAGCCGTTTTAACACAGTATTTTAGATTCCTAAACTATTTTTTTGCAGATTTACGAATATTCTGCAAAACAATCTAATTGAGGTTGACCTTTACTCAACTAATTTATCAAAATTAGAAGAAGCAATGGTCAATACCTGCGTCCAGTTAGGAATTGTTGAGATTTTGAAAAAATTAAATGTTGTACCTACTCATATTACTGGTTATGCTTTTGGAGATTTCATTGCGGCTTACGCCGATCAAATTCTAACATTCGAAGAGGTCGTTATTTCCACATACAAGTTGAGGAAACTCTTGGCTTGCAAAGACGCTTTCAAAACAGATGTTAACGTGAGGAATGAATTAAAAGGGGTTATTAAAAACTCGAGGAAGAAGAGCCTTAGATATTTAAGCGACGAAAGAAATCCTTTTCAATTTGGAACAGTCGAGTATTTCTTTCATAGCGTTAGATATCCCAATAACTTTGGTGGAATTAAAGACGGGATTGGATTACGTATTGCTGGGGAAGCTGGCAGTATTCAGTTAGTTAGATGTGGAATGAAACTAGAAGAGTTTCTTGAAAATCTGGGAAGGTAAGTAGGTTCTGATTTCATTTCATGGTTAATTATTAGCAAGGGGTTTGGCAGAAAATCACTAGATAAAAAATTTGATTCGCTACAAGTTTTAGTTGAAACATTTAACAAAATTTTGCTCTGTTTTTCTGTTATTTTCGAATTTTTAAGACAAGAAAAATGTGAAACACAATTTTCATATCGTTCAAGGTTGTTGTTCACCAACTTTACAAATCAAAAATCACTAGATACTAAGTTTTCTTATATATTTTTTTATTTCCAAGTTTTATTTCAAACATTTTTCTAAATTTTGTTGAGTTTTCGAGTTATTCTCAAATCTGAGCCGTAAGTGAAGTACAATTTTATTTAGGTTCGAAAATTAATTATTACCAACTTGTCAGGCAAAAATCACAAAGTTGTAAGGTTTTTTATAGGAAATTTATTTCTCTTCAAGTTTCATTCGAAACATTTTTCAAAATTCGGCCTAGTTTCCGAAGTTATTTTTACATTCTTATTATAAAACATAAAAAAAAATATATAAAACATCAAAATTCGACTTTGTTTCAAGTTTGATTATTACCAACCAAACAGAAATAAAATCACTAGATAAAAAGTTTTCTAATAGAGAAATTTAATTCTCTTGAAGATTTATTCGAAACACTTCTTAAAATTCTTCATAGTTTCTGAGTAATTTTTACATTTTTTGAGACCATAAAAAAAATCAAAACAAAAATTTTAGACTTCGTTTCAACGTTGATTATTGGCAACTTCACAGACAAAAAATCACTAGTTAACAAGTTTCCTTGTAGGAAATGTAATTCTCTGCAAGTTTTATTCAAAACATTTTTCAAAATTCCGCCCAGTTTCTGAACGATTTTCACATTTGTGAGACAAACAAAAAATGTAGAACAACAAAATTTGACTTTGTTTCAAGGTTGATTATTGCCAACTTGACAGAAAGAAAAGTCACTAGTTAACAAGTTTCCTTATAGAAAAATTAATTCTCTGCAAATTTTATTCGATACATTTTTCAAAATTTTGCCTAGTTTTAGAGTTATTTTCACATTTTTCAGATAAAAAAAATCCAAAACTACAATTTCTGACTTCGTTTCAAAATTGATTATTACCAACTTACGAAACAAAAAAACACACCAAATAACATGTTTCCTTATAAGAAATTTAATTCTCTGCAAGTTTTATTCGAAACATATTTCAAAATTCCGCGTAGTTTCCGAATTATTCTCACATTTATGAGACAAAAAAAAATGTAAAACATCAAAATTTGATTTCGTTTAACGTTGATTATTGTCAACTTGACAGACAAAAAATCGCTAGTTAACAAGTTTCCTTATATGAAATTTAATTCTCTGCAAGTTTTATTCGATACATTTTTCAAAATTCCGCCCACTTTCTGAATGATTTTCACATTTGTGAGACAAAAAAAAACAAATGTAGAACAACAAAATTTGACTTTGTTTCAAGGTTGGTTATTGCCAACTTGACAGATAAAAAATCACTATATAACAAGTTTCCTTATGGATAATTTAATTCTCTGCAAGTTTTATTCATTACATTTTTCAAAATTTCGCGTAGTTTCCGAATTATTGTCACATTTATGAGACAAAAAAAATGTAAAACATCAAAATTTGATTTCGTTTCAACGTTGATTATTGCCAACTTGACAAACAAAAGAACACTAGTTAATAAGTTTCCTTATAGAAAATTTAATTCTCTGCAACTTTTATTTGAAAGATTTTTCTAAATTGCGCCTAGTTTCTGAAATATTTTCACATTTGTGAGACAAACAAGAAAAGAACAACAAACTTTGTTTTAAGGTTGATTATTGCCAACTTGACAGATAAAAAATCACTATATAATCAGTTTTCTTATAGAGAATCTAATTCTCTGCAAGTTTTATTCGAAACATTTTTCAAAATTTCGGGTAGTTTCCGAATTATTCTCACATTTATGAGGAAAAAAAAATGTAAAACACCAAAATTTGACTTCGTTTCAACGTCGATTATTGACAACTTGATAGACAAAAAGCCACTAGTTAACCAGTTTTCTTATAAGTAATTTAATTCTCTAAAAATTTTATTCAAAACATTTTTCAAAATTTCGCTGCCTGTGTCTAAAAAACTAATAAAGTTTCTACGAAAGATACAAAAATGAGCTTTAAAGTTGATATTTCTTGATGATTCTGTTGCATGAAGAATTTAAAGACCCATAAAACAAACCCACTCAAAAAACTTTGTCTTACAGATTATACGCATTTGGAATCGATTTAAACCTTTCCACGTTGTACACCGAGCGTTGTTGGCCAGTGCCCCGTGGAACCCCGTCAATATCTCCGTTAATCAAATGGAACCACAGTAAACCCTACACCGTTATAAACTGTGACGAGAAGATGGGATTTTATAGTAGCGGACAACGATTCATGGAATACAATTTAAAACATTTAGATAATTCCTTCATGCGAGGGCACGTAATCGACGGCAGGAACCTCTTCCCAGCCATCGGTTACATAATGTGCGTGGAAAAAACCCTTTCGGCGATTTTAAATAGCGTGTCCGAAGAGCAGAACGTTGAATTCACAAACGTTAAATTTCTTAAAGCCGTAACGTTTGGGAACAGCGGCATTGTTTCGCTTCTTGTGATTGTTAACAACAGCGGATGTTTCGAAGTATTCAAATTTTAATTCAACCGACACATTTCTAACCAATTGTAGGTTTCAGAAAATGGAGTGGCTGTTGTCACTGGAAATGTGCGATTTTTGAAAGAAGACGTTCCATTCGAACTGCCAAAGCATCAAGAATCAGATTTGAAATTGCTCCACAAGGACGTATATAAAGAGTTAAGGCTTAGAGGTTACAATTACAGGTACAGTAATTAATATTTGAATAAGCATTATGACTAATTATATCAGCGGACCACAACCTTTTAGATATTGCAGACTACTAATTCGCAAATTGTTTAGTTGGCGATTAATATAAGTTTTAAAGGTACGAATTAATACGAGCATTGAGTGTGATATATATTTAGCTATGTAGGTACTAATAATTTGAATTGCATTTATTTGACAGCAAAAATCTGCTAAAGCAGTCGAAAATTGGTTTTTCTTAGCTAGTGATAACTTCATCGATGCGTACTAACTCCCACAAACTACAACTACCTACATGCAATACATTGATCTTTTTAGTGAAGTTTCAAGAATGTTTTGTTGTAAATTTCATGAAAATCTGCAAATACAGTCTGCAAATACAGTCTAGGATTGGTTTGAATTAGCCACTACTAATTCATCGTTTCGCTTTAATTGACACGTAGTACAACTATCTATAGGTGATACATCAATCTCTTCAGAAGTTTCAGGAACATTTTGCTGTAAATTTCGTGAAAATCAACCGAATATTTCCGGAATCATACGCGACAATCTGCAAAAACTGCCAATTATTGGTTTCAATTAGCCAGTGCTAACTAAATCGATGCGCACTAACTCACAAATAGTATTACTAGCTACATGTGATGTTTCAGGAACATTCTGCTGTGAAATTTTATAAAATCAACCGCAAATTTTCGGAAACATACGCGTAAACACGCAAAAATAGCCGAGAATTGGTTTGAATTAGCCTAACAAATTTCATCGATGCGCATTAACTCACACACAGTACGACTTCGAACATATGATACATTAATCTCCTTAGTGAAGTTTTAAGAACATTCTGCTGCAAATTACCCGTATACTTCTGGAATTATACGCGCACATCTGCAAGAACAGCCGAGAATTGATTTGAAGTAGCCTAACTAATTTTCATTGATGCGCACCAGCTCACACAAAGTAGGACTACCTACATATGATACATAAGTCATATGATACATATGATACGAAGTTTTTGGAACATTTTGTTGCAAAATTTGCGAAAATCAACCGAGTATTTCCGGAATCATAGGCGAAAATAGCCGAGAATTGGTTCGAATTAGCTTAACAAATTTCAACGAAGCGCATTAACACACAGTACGACTACATAGGCATAATACACCAATTTTTTTCTGTGTGGTATTAGGAACATTTTGCTGCAAATTTCGTAAAAATCGCCCGCATACTTCCGGAATTATACGCGAAAATCTCCAAAAATAGCCGAGAATTGGTTTGTATTAGCCTAACTTTCATCGATGTGCACTAGCTCACACACAGTATGACTACCTACATATGATACACGAGTCTCTTCAGTGAAGTTTGACGAACATTTTGTTGTAAAATTCGCGAAAATCAACCGATTATTTCCGGAATCATACGCAAAAATATCCGAGAATTGGTTTGAATTAGCCTAACAAATGTAATCGATGCGCAATAACTCACACACAGTACGACTACGTACACATGATACATCTATCTCTTCAGTGAAGCTTTAAGAAAATCTTCTTCTTCTGACTCTACAGCCCAGGGTGAGCTTTGGCCTCCTTAACAATCCCCTTCCACCTTTGACGGTCTTCAGCGACAAGTGCCCAGTTTCCTACTTGTAGAGTTTCTATATCTTCCTCTACCTTATCTTTCCACCTGGTTCTGGGTCTACCTCTGCTTCTTGAGGTGTTAGGTTGCGATTTATGGATGGATCTGGGTGCTCTTGCACTCGGCATTCTAATCAGGTGGCCCGCCCATCGAAGTCTCTGTGCCTTAATGAATCTTACTATGTCTTCACCTTCTATTAGTTCTTGAAGTTCGTAGTTTGTTTCATTAGAGCAAGTGCACTTCCTAGTTTTGCTCTTTTAATACTGTCGAATGCTTTTTTAAAATCGATTAACAGACAGTGCAGGTCTATGTTGTATTCATAACATTTTTCCATTGCTTGACTTAGCACAAACACCTGATCCAGAGTTGATCTACTTTCTCGGAAGCCACATTGATATTCTCCTAATATTTCGTCTGCATACGGTCTTATCCTGTCGAATATCACATTGGAGAGAACCTTATATGCAGTGTTGAGTAGTGTTATTCCCCTGTAATTGTCGCAGTTTGTTTTGTCGCCTTTTTTGTGGATAGGGCAGATTAACCCAGTTTTCCACGTTTCAGGCATCTGTTCTTCTTTCCATATTTTGCATATTAGTTGGTGCTTTAAGAACATATTGTTGCAAATTTCGTGAAAAACGCCCGCAAACTTCCGGAATTATAAGCGAAAATCTGCAAAAATAGCCGAAAATTAGTTTGAATTAGCCTAACAAAGTTCATTGATGTGTACTAACTCTCACACAGTACGAGTACCTATATATTATACATCAATCTCTTCAGTGAATAAGTTTCAGTCTTTAGAACATTTTGCTGTTAATTTCGTGAAAATCGTCCGTATAGTTACGGAATTATACGCGAAAATGTGCAAAAGCAGCCGAGAATTGCAGCCGTTTCAATCAGCCTGACTAATTTACATCGATGCGCAGTAGCTCACACACAGTACGACTACCTACGTATGATACATAAGTCTCTTCAGAGAAGTTTTAAGAACATTTTGTTCCAAAATTCGGGAAAATCAACCAAATATTTCCGGAATCATACGCGAAAATCTGCAAAAACAGCCGATAATTGGTTTGAATTAGCCTGTAGGCTAATTCATTTGCCATTTAGGCTAATTCAAACCAATTCTCGACCAATTCTCGATCGATCCGCACTAATTCACACATAGTACAACTACCTACATATGATCAATCTCTTCAGTGTTAAGAATATTTTGTTGCAAATATCATGAAAATCAATCGAATATTACCTTAGGTGAAAATTTGCTAGAACAGACGAAAATTTGTTTGAATAAGCCTAACCAATTTCATCGATGCGCGCTCTCACACTGATGAAACTCACACACAGCACAGCTACCTACATGTCATATATCAATCTCTGCCGTGAAGTTTCAAGAATTTTCTGCTGCAAATTTCGTGGAAATCAGCCAAATATTACCGTAATCATACGCGAAAATGTGCAAAACCAGCCGAGAATTGGTTTGCATTTAGTCTAAATGTCTTCATCGATGTTCACTAACTCACGAATAGTAGACCTACCTACATGTAAGATATCTAGCGCTTCAGTGAAGTTTGGAGAACATCTTGTTGCAAATGTCATTAAAATCAAGCGAATATATCCGGAATCATACGCGAAAATGTGCGAAAACAGCCGAAAATTTGTTTGAATTAGCAAAAAACTAACATCGATGCGCACTAACTCATAAATAGTACAACTACCTACATGTGATACATCAATCTCTTCAGTGAGGTTTGAAGAACATTTTGTTGCAAATTTTGTGAAAATTACCCAAAATATTTACAGAATTATACACGAAAATCTACAAAAAGATCTAATAATTGGCCTTTACCTACTAACTCCATTAATGCACACTAACACACACACACAATTCGATTAAACGAGTTACACTAATTTTTCAGCGGAATGTTTTGTGGAATTAGAGAGCTTTGTGGGAATAGAGGAATACTCGGATGCTCCAATAATTTTGTTGCTTTCGTCGAAAATATTTTACAATTAGCTATTTTACAAAATGAGAATAGACCTTTGTTACTCCCAACCGGAATCGAGCGAATTACTTTGAAAATTCCTGCTTACATGCGTTATATAAAAACTCTAAAAAACGGAGAAGGCATTCCAGTCTACTTAGACAAACATTCAAACCATATCAGGTAATACTCTCCATTCTGTAATCTCTGAAATGATTTAACCTTGTTTATTTCTAGATGCGAGCTCGTGGAAATCGTCGGGTTTCAATCAACTGCGATAGCCAGAAAGAAACCGATCCTTGAGCCTATATTAGAATCGCATAAATTTATTCCAAACGAAACCGCGCTCATTCTCGAGGACGCGCTGAGGGTCAACACACAAATTATTTTAGAAAATAGCAATGAAACCTTTTTCAAAATCCTCGAATATATCACTGAAGAACGCAAACCGCTCTCACAAACGGTACAGGAAGCCATGGACGGGCATCCAATCGTTTTGTATAATATTAACATCATGAGCAATTTGAATATTGATTTTGGCGAAGCTAATGTTATTGAAGTAACTGAAAATAATATACAACAGCAAAAAGGTTATAATGTGTTTATTGGAACTAATTTATTAACAGAACCGGAGGTAAATAAAAAAAATAAAATTGATTTGATAACTAAACAAATTATTTACAGAAAATGGAGATAGCTTTAAGAACTTTGTCCGGCGACGGTTTTATAATAACTCTTGAATCTAACGAAGTTTCCATTCCATCCGAAATTATTTCTATAACTAAATATAATGTATCAGATGGATTTATTTATCTTCTATCCAAAACACGCAACAAGGTTTTACCTTCATTTCCAGCTATACACATTACAAGGAAAGACTTGCATTGGATGGATGTTCTTAAAAATGGCTTGCAACACAATAATGACATTATTATTTACTCTGAAAACGACGTATACAGTGGAATACTTGGATTTACAAATTGTCTACGACTCGAAACGAAGAACAAAATTCACTCGTTCTTTTTATCCGGAGCGCCTCCGTTTGATCAAAATTCGGAGTTTTATCAGAATCAATTAAAGAAACGTTTAGGAATAAATGTTTATAAGAACGGACAATGGGGAACTTATCGACACATGTTGCTAGACTCAACACAACTCGTTCAGACGGAACACAGCTTTGCTAAAATCACACAAACCGGTGATCTAAATTCCTTGCAATGGGTCGCAGGGCCTTTAACCAGAAGCACAACTGATATCGTTGATGTAAAAAATATATATCTAGCTAATTACTAGAATAATTAATCTATTGGTTTCTAGATTCATTACTCAAGCATCAATTTTAAAGACGCGATGATAGCTTCGGGTAAATTGCCAATTGCAGTTAAGAATCGACTGGAACATGAATACTTACTTGGTATGGAATTCTCTGGTATTAATCAAAGGTAAATAGAGTTATTATTCGGATTTGGGCCAAAATCTAATAAAGCGCTAGTGGTCAAAATTTTGATAAAAATTGACACAAATTCGTATTTTAAATAGAACACACTGTAGAATTTTTAGACTGATTTAGTTCAGTTTACAATCTAGACTAGGCTTTGAGTACTAGGCGTTCAGACTCAACTTTACTGAATTCTAGGTGGTTTAGTAGAAAAGTCTTAATATTCTAGCCAGAAACTTCTAGTTTTCATTGCTTATTAGTCAATTATATCAAGTAAGTTAATACAAAATTTGCTTAGCCTACCTAGTTTAATAACTGATATTTAGAGGATTAAGTCATCAAGATTAACTAATTGTTTAAACCACCACTGAAGGCTTCCAGATAAACAGCTGCAACTTCTTAAATATTCTAGATAGAACATTACAGTTTCCAGAAAATTGTAGCTAGATAAATCAGCTAAAAGCCCAAACCTTTCATCTTTGTAACTAGACTATTCGCCGAGTACTGGGAGCTTATACTCAAGTTTACTAAATTCCAGAGGGTTTAGTAAAAACCTTCTGGAAATCTCAATATTCTAAGCGGAAACTTCTAGTTTATATTAACTAATTAAAGTAATTAAGCTAAAATAAAATATCGTTAGTCTAGCTAGTTTAATAACTGAGATCTGAAGGATTAAAATTAAGTCTTCAAGTCTTCAATAATTCTTCCAAGAAACACTGAAGCATTCTAGATGTTGAAAAGTTGCAACTTTCTAAATAGAACATTACACTTTAAGATAACTCACTAGCTAACTAGACAACTCACCTAAAATTCAACAAAATTTCACCATAGACGCAACACTAGCCGCTGCGCTGCGATTTGTGCCTAGTTTTAACTGTCTACTCTTGTTCGTCCAGTCTTGTCTTGTTTGTTTAGCTTAGTCTGTCTGTCTATCTGACCGAACTGGTCGGTCTGGTCGGTCTGGTCTGTCTTGTCTGTCTGGTCTGTCTGGTCTGTCTGGTCCGTCTGGTCCGTCTGGTCTGTCTCGTCTGTCTAGTGTGACTACTCTGTCTCGTCTGTCCAGTCTGTATAGTCCCTCTAGTCTTGTCTGTCTAGTCTTGTCTGTCATGTCTCGTCTGTCAACTCCTGTCCTTCTAGTCTGTCTAGTCTTGTCTGTCTAGTCTTGTCTGTCTAGTCTCCTCTGTCTAGTTCTGTCTATCTAGTCTTGTCTGTCTAGTTTCGTTTGTCTAATCCTGTCTGTCTAGTCTTGTCTGTCTAGTCTTGTCTATCTAGTCTTATCTGCCTAGTCTTGTCTGTCTAGACTTGTCTGTCTAGTCTTGTCTATCTAGTCTTGTCTGCCTAGTCTTGTATGTCGTCTTGTTTAGCTAGTCGTGTCAGTCTAGTCTTGTCTATCTAGTCTTGTCTAATCTGTCTAGTCTGATTACTGAGATTTAGAAGATTACATTTTTAAAGAGAATTAAAAAAATAAAGTCTTTAAGATGAACTAATTCTTTTAAAAAAGGTTGTACTTAAACACCTGTAACTCTCTAAATATTATAGATAGAATATTATAGTTTTCAACAAATTGTAGCTAAATAGCTCAGCTAAAGGTCAACCAATTTCATCTTTCCAACTAGTCCACGCGTCGAGTACTGGACGCACAAACTCAAGTTTGAGGCTGGGTCTCTCTGTATCCCTGAGTATATGTTTAGCCTCTTCATGACTAGCAGCTCTATTGGCGGCATGCCCGCAATTACCAGAGACGCCTCCCTTGACACAGTCCTGTAGGCACTGCTGGCTCTAATTGCGAGCATTCTCTGGACCGCTACCAGCTTGTACTTGGTGACTTCCATGGCTCTTGCCGATACTGGCGCAGTAGTGCTCGGTGGCGCACTCGGCAATGTTATATTGCCGAGTGCGCCACCGAGCACGGCAGTTTTCTTTTGAAGCTTCTAGGTCCTCCGACGTTAGGCATGAGCCTTCCCAACGTGAACAGGGTTTTTTTGGGCTTTGTCGGCTGCTTTTCTACGTGCTAATGATACATTTTTATCTATTTCAACCCCTAGATATATTATGGCACTCTTCGGTGTGATGACAGAGTCCCTCAGCTTGAATTGGATGTCCCCAATTTTCAGCTTTCCCGTTAATGACCTCTTCTGTTTTTCCGGAGTCAGTTTGTGCATTTTACTGTCCATCCACAAATCAATCATGTGCATCGTTTCATTGGCCCTTCTCATTAGACACGTTTTGTCTCGCACTACAAGTACGACATCGTCTGCAAAATAAACTCTACGCCTACCGGCAGCTTATGTTTGTGGGCTCCGTCATACACTATGTTCCATAATGCCGGGCCCATCGCTGATCCCTGCGGCACATCGCTGAGGATCTCCTTTGTGGCGCAGCCATTGTCTGATTCGACGACGATTTCTCTTACAGATAGGTAGTTGTCTATCATCTCCAGCAGGTATGGTGTTAATCTAGGCTGCGTCGCCTCGTCAAAGATGTCCTGTCCGCAGGCGCATATTTTCCTAGTTCTCTTGGTTCCATTTCTAACCTCGTCTGCAATGGCCACCACTTTCTGTAAGGCGTCGATGGTTGATCGCACTTCACTGAAGCCGTTTTATTGACATGTCTTCACCGCTATTTAGTTTTTCTTTCGTTCTTTTGAGAAGTGTCTGCTCGAGGAGCTTAGCTGCGGTATCCAGCAGGCATAGAGGTCTGTAGGATGTTGCCCATTTGTCGCCTTTTCGTAATAGTCTTTTTCCATATTTTTGGAAAGACACACAATTTGAGCGTACAATTCATGACACTGAGGATATAATGGGGAACAATTTCCGCGGGTATCAGTCCGGTTCTGAAACTCTGATCTTACTGATCCTATCACTGGCAGGTGTGAGTTCATCAACTGTACATTCCGGCACCTCGCATCGTGCTGGTCTCTCGCTCAGAGTTCGGGCCAGGTGAATAGGAAAGAGGGAACTCATGAGTTTTTGTGTCGCGTCGGGGTGGGGGCGCATGCCAGAGCTTCTGGTCTGGTAGGTCTGGTCTGTCTGGTCCGTCTGGTCCGTCTGTCTGGTCTGTCTGCTCTGTCTGGTCTGTCTGGTCTGTCTGGTCAGTCTGGTCTGTCTGGTCTGTCTGGTCTGTCTGGCCTGTCTGGTCTGTCTGGTCTGTCTGGTCTGTCTGGTCTGTCTGGTCTGTCTGGTCTGTCTGGTCTGTCTGGTCTGTCTGGTCTGTCTGGTCTGTCTGGTCTGTCTGGTCTGTCTGGTCTGTCTGGTCTGTCTGGTCTGTCTGGTCTGTCTGGTCTGTCTGGTCTGTCTGGTCTGTCTGGTCTGTCTGGTCTGTCTGGTCTGTCTGGTCTGTCTGGTCTGTCTGGTCTGTCTGGTCTGTCTGGTCTGTCTGGTCTGTCTGGTCTGTCTGGTCTGTCTGGTCTGTCTGGTCTGTCTGGTCTGTCTGGTCTGTCTGGTCTGTCTGGTCTGTCTGGTCTGTCTGGTCTGTCTGGTCTGTCTGGTCTGTCTGGTCTGTCTGGTCTGTCTGGTCTGTCTGGTCTGTCTGGTCTGTCTGGTCTGTCTGGTCTGTCTGGTCTGTCTGGTCTGTCTGGTCTGTCTGGTCTGTCTGGTCTGTCTGGTCTGTCTGGTCTGTCTGGTCTGTCTGGTCTGTCTGGTCTGTCTGGTCTGTCTGGTCTGTCTGGTCTGTCTGGTCTGTCTGGTCTGTCTGGTCTGTCTGGTCTGTCTGGTCTGTCTGGTCTGTCTGGTCTGTCTGGTCTGTCTGGTCTGTCTGGTCTGTCTGGTCTGTCTGGTCTGTCTGGTCTGTCTGGTCTGTCTGGTCTGTCTGGTCTGTCTGGTCTGTCTGGTCTGTCTGGTCTGTCTGGTCTGTCTGGTCTGTCTGGTCTGTCTGGTCTGTCTGGTCTGTCTGGTCTGTCTGGTCTGTCTGGTCTGTCTGGTCTGTCTGGTCTGTCTGGTCTGTCTGGTCTGTCTGGTCTGTCTGGTCTGTCTGGTCTGTCTGGTCTGTCTGGTCTGTCTGGTCTGTCTGGTCTGTCTGGTCTGTCTGGTCTGTCTGGTCTGTCTGGTCTGTCTGGTCTGTCTGGTCTGTCTGGTCTGTCTGGTCTGTCTGGTCTGTCTGGTCTGTCTGGTCTGTCTGGTCTGTCTGGTCTGTCTGGTCTGTCTGGTCTGTCTGGTCTGTCTGGTCTGTCTGGTCTGTCTGGTCTGTCTGGTCTGTCTGGTCTGTCTGGTCTGTCTGGTCTGTCTGGTCTGTCTGGTCTGTCTGGTCTGTCTGGTCTGTCTGGTCTGTCTGGTCTGTCTGGTCTGTCTGGTCTGTCTGGTCTGTCTGGTCTGTCTGGTCTGTCTGGTCTGTCTGGTCTGTCTGGTCTGTCTGGTCTGTCTGGTCTGTCTGGTCTGTCTGGTCTGTCTGGTCTGTCTGGTCTGTCTGGTCTGTCTGGTCTGTCTGGTCTGTCTGGTCTGTCTGGTCTGTCTGGTCTGTCTGGTCTGTCTGGTCTGTCTGGTCTGTCTGGTCTGTCTGGTCTGTCTGGTCTGTCTGGTCTGTCTGGTCTGTCTGGTCTGTCTGGTCTGTCTGGTCTGTCTGGTCTGTCTGGTCTGTCTGGTCTGTCTGGTCTGTCTGGTCTGTCTGGTCTGTCTGGTCTGTCTGGTCTGTCTGGTCTGTCTGGTCTGTCTGGTCTGTCTGGTCTGTCTGGTCTGTCTGGTCTGTCTGGTCTGTCTGGTCTGTCTGGTCTGTCTGGTCTGTCTGGTCTGTCTGGTCTGTCTGGTCTGTCTGGTCTGTCTGGTCTGTCTGGTCTGTCTGGTCTGTCTGGTCTGTCTGGTCTGTCTGGTCTGTCTGGTCTGTCTGGTCTGTCTGGTCTGTCTGGTCTGTCTGGTCTGTCTGGTCTGTCTGGTCTGTCTGGTCTGTCTGGTCTGTCTGGTCTGTCTGGTCTGTCTGGTCTGTCTGGTCTGTCTCGTCTGTCCAGTCTGTATAGTCCCTCTAGTCTTGTCTATCTAGTCTTGTCTGTCAAGTCTCGTCTGTCTAGTCCTGTCCTTCTAGTCTTGTCGGTCTAGTCTCCTCTGTCTAGTCCTGTTTATCTAGTCTTGTCTGTCTAGTCTTTTCTGTCTAGTTTGGTCTGTCTAGTCTTGTCTATCTAGTCTTGTATGTCTAGTCTTGTCTATCTAGTCTTGTCTGCCTAGTCTTGTATGTCTAGTCTTGTTTAGCTAGTCGTGTCTGTCTAGTCTTGTCTATCTAGTCTTGTCTGTCTTGTCTAGTCTGTCTAGTCGGATAACTGAGATTTAGAAGATTCGCCGGATAACTGAGATTTTAGAGTCTTTAAAATGAACTAATTCTTTTAAAAAAAAGCTACTTAAACACCTGTAACTCTCTAAATATTATTGATAGAATATTATAGTTTTCAACAAATTGCAGCTAAATAGCTCAACTAAAGGTCAACCCAATTTCATCTTTCTAACTAGACTACGCGTCGAGTACTGGACGCTCAAACTCAAGTTTACTAAATTCTAAATAATTTAGCCAACTCTGTAAAATGAATTACAATAGTTTTATTGCAATGGTTATAATATATAACTATTTATTATTGTTATATATGAATAGAGGTGATTGTGTAATGGGAATTGTAAGAACCGGAGGCATTGCATCTTTAATTAAGCCTGATCCCGAATTTACTTGGGTAATTCCAAAACATTGGTCTTTAGAAGAAGCTGCAACCGTTCCCATAGTTTACGCCACCGTGATCTTAGCTCTTAAAAAGGTAAAACATGAGTCGTTTATCAAATAACTTAAATAAACGAAATAACTTAAATAAACACGTATTTTGTAGAGAGTTAATATTAAAAGAGGAGAAAGTATATTAATTCATTCCGGAACTGGAGGTATCGGTCTTTCTGCTATAAATATAGCATTGCATTATGGTCTGACTGTGTATACCACGGTGGGAAGTGAGGCGAAACGAGATTTTTTGATTAAAAGTTATTGTGAGTTAGATCCTTTAAACATTGGTAATTCACGAGATACAAGTTTCGAGCAAATGATTTTGAAGAGGACGAACGGCCGAGGCGTAAATTACGTTCTAAATTCCTTGTCGGAGGAGAAATTAGCGGCTTCCGTGCGATGCTTGTGCAAAAATGGAACATTTTTAGAAATCGGAAAGTTGTTTGAGAATCGCGATCTCGAAGCGGAGTTTCAAAATAGGGGAATATCGTTTATGGGAGTTGCGTTGGACATATTCGCAAGCGCTAGTAGAAATAATAAAATTGAAATCAAACGATTGCTAGAGCATGGGATTGAAAAAGGTTTTGTTAAACCTCTTCCAACAACTTGTTTTGAAATGAATCAATTGCAAGAAGCATTTAGATACATTGGCATGGGCAAACACATCGGCAAAGTTATGATTAAAATAAACAGGAACAATCTCAAGACAGCTCTATTTTCTGCAAATTCAAGGTAATGTTATTAAAATTCGTATCAACATTGTTAAGATATTTGTAATTAGGGTTTTATTCAATCCCGATGCTTCTTACATTATAATTGGTGGTCTAGGAGGATTTGGATTAGAACTAGCTGACTGGATGCTCGTCAGAGGTGCTAGAAACTTTATTCTTGTATCCCGAAATGGTCTGAAGAACGGATACCAAAATTATGTTTTAAGGTAAATTATGAGGTAATTCTAAAATACAGAATTAAAAGCAATATTTTTTAGAAAGTTGAAAAGATTTGGAGCAAATATCCAAATATTATTAAATGACGTACAGACATTATCGGCTTGTCTAAACGTTGTTGAAACAGCAAGCTCAATTGCACCAGTTGAAGGCATTTTTAATCTCGCTTTAGATATTCGAGACGGACTCTTTGAAAACCTCTCTGAAAACGACTTTAAAATTCCTTTCCCTCCAAAGGCTGTAACAAGCTCGTTGTTTGATAAGCTTTCTAGAATCCATTGCCCGAAGCTTCGACATTTCGTTCTTTTTTCTTCGGTTACCTGCGGCAGAGGGAACGCCGGCCAATCAAATTACGGAATGGCAAATTCAATCATGGAAAGGCTTTGCGAGTCTAGGAAATCCGAAGGTTATCCAGCATTAACAATCCAGTGGGGGGCAATCGGCGATGTTGGAATTGTTGCAGAAATGCAGAAGGAACAAAAGGAAATTGTTATCGGCGGTACCTTGCAACAGCGAATTAATAGTTGTCTCGAGGTGTTGGACCAATTGCTTCATAGTCAAGAAGCTGTGGTGACTAGTATGATCGTAGCCGAAAAAACAGAAATGAAGAAACCCGATAACATAGTCGACGCTGTTCTTAATGTTATCGGCGTTGCAGATTTAAAAACTGTCAGTCATTATACAACACTGCCTGAGCTTGGAATGGATTCGATGATGGCCGTAGAAATTAAAAGTATCTTAGAAAGAGATTACGATGAGTTCTTGACAGCCTCTGTCATCAAAACATTAACAATTAATAAGTAAATAATTTAAATTATTTCGCGATATTATCTAATTGTGGCTTTACATTTTGCAGATTAATTGATATGCACAAACGTGTTCGTACTGCTGAATAGGATCGGAAGAACGTGCCAAATATTTTATTTTTTTATTGCAAACCAAAATACCTCTTATTCTTATTTTCAAATAACTTATTTTAATCTTCTCAAGCAAAGTTCAGTGCTTTGTTCAATCTTCATTACTCATTTTTTTTAATTTGCTTATGTCGTTGTAAATATGTTTAAAATCTTCAATTTGATTTCATAATTGTATAGATTTTGGTTCTTTTATAGTTATCTATTGCAAATATAATATCTCGCATTTGGTTTAGGGAAAAGGGAAACTGGTTGTTGTGAAGTTGTTGTAGATTTGCAAAATGCTGCCCAAGAAATCACAATAAATGATTATTTAATATTTTAGTGTTATTATTTCTTGAGATGTTATTTGCCTAATTTTAAGTTGCATAATAGAAGATTAGAATTTGCCAGAGAATTTAAATTTTAAGTAGCTGGAGTTCCAGGCTTCTTCTTCTTTAAACATTTGGTCCATCTTAGGACATAGGTCTTTCCCAATTATTTCCATCTTTCCTGATAGCGAATGTGGAAAGGGCGCTATTAGGAATTGATTTTTTGGCGCACTATGTAATTCTTGTAGATCCACGGAAAAGGCTTACTACGAAGGGCATGAAGTACGCGGAGAAATCGAATCTGTTCGGACGATTCACGAAGATTCAAGGTCCCATAATCTTCTAGTTGAATATCCAGATCTTTGCCTGCCAGCGAAATTCCACAGAGTTGAAGAGACGAACAACGCCCGGTCAGCCAGTCTATTGCCGCTCTAGAAGAAGGCTAAATGGCCGTATTTGAACAAATGCTGCAGCAGAGTATTATTCGACCTAAAAAAGTGAGCGTCCACACTACACATTGTGTCAAAAAATGACAACGGATTACGCCGTAGCAACTATCGTGCGCTCAATGACCGGACAATTCTAGATAGATTTTCTGAGAGGATGCATCGAGGATACATCGAGCCTTCGGCCGTCTTCGAGGACGCCTGCAACAACAACGACTACGGTGACGAGTTCAACCATCAACCAGACATCTTGCTCTTCTTCTTCTTCTTTAATCCGTAGCTGGCGATTGTCGAGAAGGTCGTTCTCGTAACCAATACGCTGCTGTTGGTGCCGCTGGATTTGTCGCTTCATTTACGATTTCCTTCCACACTTTCCGATCAATGGCAATCATCGAGGTCCAGTCGTCGGTTCTTGAGGTCGTCTTCTACATGTTTTGACCATCTCTTCTTCGGTGCTGATGGTTGAATCCTCCAGTCGGGCGACCGCTTCCGCCAGAGGAGTTTGCGTAGAAGCCAATTTTCCGTCATTCGGCAAATGTGACCTATTTGTCCTAAAACCTATCTAAAAAAAATATATATCTAAAAAAAACCTATTTGTTCCACAATCGGTGGTTGCTGATCGGCAATCGAATCTGGCTCGAAGTTTTTGGCCAGTGGCCTACTTCTCACCAGCATCCCTGGTCCCTGGCGCTGGAGCATCGGTAGCATTTAATCGTGAATAATTTTGTTGTAAACCCATGCGGTGTCTTGCCTGGTTTCCTCAGTTTACCAATTGTGGTTGGTATCCCGATTGTGTTCAATTCCGCAGATCGACCATCCTCCTCCTTGTGCAACCCGGCTAGAGACCGACCATGTTACAATGTGACATTGTCAATTTAGCAAACGCAACAACAAAGTTTTTTTTAGCATATTGTCAGTGTCATGACTGTATTGAAGTTGTATTGTGGCTTTCTTGAAAGTTTCAGTCTCTCATCGCCTTCCTTGTTCGTTAGAATGTCATAACCAGCCTCTCAATCAATTCCTAATTTTCTCTCTTTTCCAGCATATAATGCACAACTTTTCCTGGGGTGACTTCCATGTTGCCTGTATACTTTTGCCTATCTGTGTTCCATCTACAGCAGTAGAAGAATGTGGATTACGGAATCTATTTCGCCACAGTAGATACCAGGTTATCTGTGGCAGCGCGGATTTGGTGTAGGTAGTCGCGCAAGCAACCGTGTCTTGAGAGGAATTGGATAATATACGTGGTATGTTAGAAAAGTATCCGACCTTTAGCCGGTAAACAAACTGGCATACCTGGAGCGTTGGAAACCTAATCACCCTCAAAGAAGTCTCCTTGGGACTCCACACACTTCTACCAGCGGTGCCGCCATTGTTGGAAGCATTCCGAAAAAGCCTCTTACGGAATCGACTTTAGCTCGGCTGTCGTTGCAACCATATTGTCCTCTCTTGTCTGAAATCGCGATCCTTTCAATGGCCTCTTGACTTTGGGGAATAGCCAGAAGTCGCAGGGGGGCATATCAGGAGAGTAAGGAGCCTGTCGAACCATAGGAGTCTGGCTTTTCGCCAAAAAATTGTGAACCAAGTGCGAAGAATGTGCTGAAGCATTGTTGTGATGGAGTCGCCAATTTCCTGATGACCACAACTCCAGTCGCTTTATATAGGACATCCCTATAGTACTCCCTATAGTCGTTCCGTCATTTTACTTGCATTGAAAACCCGACGAGAGCACTACACACTACGTCAATCGAACACTGCTCGACAGCAACTGACGTGTAGATAGCGGCGGGAAATCATTCACGCATGCGCACGAAGGTTCAAGGTCGGCTCATGCAAGCGCGCTTGATTCAAATCCTTCAGGTTTTCAAAATAAAAAATAAGGATACTTTTCTAACAGACCACGTAGAAGTTTGGCTCGAGATATTTTCTGTAGAGACATGTATTGATGTCTAGGATCATGAAGCTGAAGCATTGTTGTGATGGAGTCGCCAATTTCCTGATGACCACAACTCCAGTCGCTTTATATAGGACATCCCTATAGTACTCCCTATAGTCGTTCCGTCATTTTACTTGCATTGAAAACCCGACGAGAGCACTACACACTACGTCAATCGAACACTGCTCGACAGCAACTGACGTGTAGATAGCGGCGGGAAATCATTCACGCATGCGCACGAAGGTTCAAGGTCGGCTCATGCAAGCGCGCTTGATTCAAATCCTTCAGGTTTTCAAAATAAAAAATAAGGATACTTTTCTAACAGACCACGTAGAAGTTTGGCTCGAGATATTTTCTGTAGAGACATGTATTGATGTCTAGGATAGCTTTGTCCATTGACGCCTACCTATTTGGCTGCCATTTTCTCACCAACTTCTTTCTTGCTGTAGTTTTTGATTGCCTCTTGCAGCCTTCCTCATACGGCTCATCTCTCTCTTCCGCTAGGAGTTCTATAGGGGGTATACCCGCATTTACTAGTGCAGCATCTCTGAAACGGTTTTGTAAGCACTTCAAATCCTTATTACAAGTTTCCTTTGTACTGTTGCTAATTTCTTCTCATTACTGTTAATGCTCATAATTTTTAATCAGATGGGGGCTGCGTATAGCAACAACAACGTCTACGGCAGCGACTTTAAACGTCTATCAGACGCTTTGCAACAACAACGTCCACCGTAGCGGCTTCAACCGTCTACCAGACACCTGTCATCAAACGCAGCAACCGCTTCAACTGTCCACAAGGACGCCGTCAACAACAACAACAAAGACTATGTAGCGTTATCACTGGCGACCGGTGATATAGCGACCATGGACCACTAATAGTAAATCCTTCTAGGTATGGATTATGTAGGAACAAAATCACACTAAGAATTTGGAATTCCACTGTGGGTATTTTACCATGGGGTTTGTTTCTATAATTCCACGAACGATTTATATATTTAGTGATCGATAGATGGTTCACGATCGGATTATAGAAACAATACCACACGAGAGATTCCTCATACCTGGGAGGGGAAATCAATACGGTCATCCCCGACCCACAATATTTTGGCAATGGCCACCCGTCCTAGCCTTATTCTCCTTCTTATAGCTTCTTTCCGGTTGATTCGCTCGATAGCAAGTTGCTGTTCTAGGTATAGTATTCTTCCACCTTTTTAATATCCTGTTTTTTTTTTTTGTTTTTTTTTTAAAGTTTGGTTCGATGTGAATGCCGGGTTTGCCGACCCTTCGAACACTGCGGCCTATTGGTAGCCCCTATTGTATTCTGCATTCACATTCACTTAGGCCCAGAAACCTGTTATTATTGTAAATTGCGCTAATTATCATTTTTCACATTTGTCTTCTGGAACAAATGCGGCCGGCACTGGGGATAGAACTAGGGAGCTCTATACTTGTCAGTTAGCGCTCTAACATGAGACCACGAGCGTCACCACTGCACCACTCGCGCCGGCTTTTTTAATATCCTGAAGTCCCACTATTATTGGTTCTTCTGTTCCTTGATACATTATCTGGGTTTTAGAAAGGTTTATTTTCAGCCCTATTTATTTAGATCTCTTCGTAGGTCTGTAATCATTGCTGTTACATCTTCCCTACTATGTGCCAACTTAATATCGTCAGCATATTTTAGATTGATTAGTCAAATTCCAAAGAAGTGTGCAGTTTTCTTAAAAATCTCTTCCAATGCTAACGTGAATAGTTTTGGAGATAAGGAGTCACCTTGTCGTACTCCTCTTTTAAGTTGGACAGGTTTAGTGTTTTCGTGGAGAACGTAAGTTGCGCTTGCTTCTTTGATCTGTATCTATGATCGATCGTACCAGTTCCAGTAGGAGCAGCTGGAGTTCCCGTAGCAGCAGGAGTTCCCATAGCAGCACAAAGATAAAACTCGGCAGAATTATTCAGAAAGCCTCAAGGATTATAAAAAACGTAACAGCAACGGCTGTGGTACATTCCTGAGATATTAATTGGCAAAAATTAAGATTTCTATAACGACTGTTTTAAATCTTGCGGCAAATTTTTGTCTGTAACAGGAATACCAAAAAGTCCAAAAAAATTATCCTCAGCAGAAATAATTGCTAAAAGCACCAAAGAATAATTCAGTGAAAACCGCATTTTTTTCTTATCATTTCTTGATAATGATCAAATTTGATGTTTGCGAATACAATTTGCTTACAGAGGTATTCGATGGACACGTCGTACAAAGTATACGCCAAGGTTCTAGAGTTAAAACTATAGGAAAGGTCGAATAAAAAAGCATTTTACCGGAAGTTCAAGCTGGGTTCCGATAAGGACTAGGAAAAACTAAGCATCTAGTTACACTTAACTACGTAGTGCATAATGAATTAGCAAATCCGAAGGGTAAAGTGTACAGAACGTGCACTTACAACCTACCCTTTGGTTTTGCTTTGTTGACCTGAAAGCAACTTATGACTCCATCATTAGGGAAAGAATGTGGGAGTGCCTGAAGGGGAAAACGATATCTACTTAAGTTATGGAAAGTATTATGGAACTACATATTGTAGAGTGAATGTGGGAGAGGAGGTGTCTGAACGTTTGAAGCGCTAAAGGACAGGGATGTCCACTAAGTCCTCTGCAATTCAACATCTACATAGCTGATACGCAAAAAGTGTTAAGAAAGGTACAGGCAGGTGAAGTATGAATTGAGAAAAAAAAATGTGGAGTCTGGCTTATGCTGAAGACATCATTGTTTTATTTTTTGGCAAGCACATTTAGTGTTCGTAATCCATTTGAACGATTTTCCTAGAAGAGCCCTAGGTCTAGGGATAATTTCTCGCCGTAAGTCTCGATAGGGCTGTCGTTAGCTGCAAACAGGGTCTTCTCAGAAGAGTTCGAAGTTGCCTTTGCGATGTATTTTTTTGGTATAGCGATATGTCTGCTCCCGTGTCGATAAGGTAACAAGTTCCCAATTTGCGGTCTGTTAGAAAAAGGCGATGTGTTTCTTCCGTTATACCATCGCACACTGCCATAGTATGTGGATGGATCTACACAGCCCCCTGTGTGGATGGAAACATCAGTTTTTTTTTATTCCGGGCTCTTCCTGCAGGGTGGTTGGCATTTCATTGCCTTATCACCAAAACGATGGTGATAATAACAAGTGTCGTAAAAATGTTGTGTTCGGTATGGCTGGCTACAAAAACCGAACGCTCCAGGCATAGATGGACTCATGTTTTCCATAAATTATTTAACACATGTCTAATTTCTTGGGAATAATAATTCCCAAACCATTTAGACAAGGTACATCCTGTACAGACTTTAGAACCATAAGTCTTATGCCTGTCATTGGGAAAGTTCTAGACAAATTGCTCATCTCCAGAATGGGTTACCATTTTTATAGTCGCAACTTACTTAACAACAACCAATTGGGATTCCGAAAGAGCGTCGGAACTACCGATGCATTACTACCATTACCATTACCATTACTACCATACCATTACTAATTATTGAACTACCGATGCAATAAGCAAAGTCATAACATCTATCAAAGATAACATTGCCAGGAAACAATATTGCGCCATTATTGCACTTGACATAAGCGGTGCCTTCGACAACGCCTGGGGGCCGTCCATTATAGAATAGTTAGTAAGCAAACAGTGCCCAAACAACTTTATCAGCTTAAGTAAAGGTTACTTCAGCAACCGTAAAGCCATAATCTCTGAACCAGGCTTATGCGAGGAGAGATCAGTTTGAAAGGTTGCCCACAAGGATCGATATCGGGCGCTACCTACGATACAATTTTCGGGTGTGATCTCCCAGTAGGGTGTAATATAGTTTCTTACGCTGATGATACCATGCTCGTTTCTTCTTGTGGTACTATAATGGGCCTAAAAGAGAAAACTAATCAAGCACTATAAGTTTTACTAGCTTCGACCATAAACCACAAGTTAATCTTTAATGCTAACAAGGCAGCGTAGTACGGTATTTACACTAGCAGGCAACACGATCAAGTGCCAGGATAATTTAAAATACCTGCGGGTCAGAATCGATAGAAACCTTAACTTTAAACCACACATAAAACTAGCTTATGGATAGGCCAAGCAGTTGAGCGTTCAACTTGGTCTCGTGGCCAGGACGAAATGGGGCTTAGGCAAAATAGCATTAAAACAAATTTATAGCGGAGCACTATACGCCGTTCCCATTTGGCGTAAGTTTTGTGGATTAAGGGAAAAAGCTAAGCTTCTGGGTGTACAACGTGTCTGCACATTAAGAGTGGCCAAAGCTTACCGGACGCTGTCCACCGAGGCTGCCTTTGTTTTCTCCGGACTTATACCTTCTGACCTCCGACTAAAACAGATCCCATTGTACCAAACCAGACATTCTCTATAAAACTAGACCCTAAGAATTAATCAACCCTAACGTATCCTCCGACTTTGTCCAAACAAAAACCCTGTTCTAGATGGGTTTTTGTTTGATTATTAGTCTTATCCATCCCGCCTATTTTCACTCCCTTGTCTACACTATGTCGCCCACCAACTCCCACCGAATAAATATATTCACAGACGGCTTAAAATCAGACGCAGGTGTTGGAGCAGCTTTTGTAGCTTACAATGAAGAAGAGGACGTTCATTTCGAAACATTTTGTTTGGCCGAGTATTGCTCTATAGTTCAAGAAGAGTTATCAAGCGAGCATTAGCGTATATTCTATCGAAGCTTGACGTAATGGACGAGTGTTACATACTCTCCGATTGCAAATCTGTTCTAGATGCCCTTCACAACATGGCCTCGCCAACCGAGTTACAATTCGACATGTGGCAACTATATAAGGAGGTCTCACATAAAAGAAAACTAAGCTTCCATTGGGTGAGGGCACATAACGGCCTGACAGGTAACGAAGCGGACAGTCTGGCAAGACAAGCCTCTGGTGAAGACTCACAATAGTGCTGTAATTTTCAAAAAAGTGCCAAGCCAGGGAATAAATGAACAGCAATGTTTCTATTGGAACTATAAATTCTTGCTTTTGTAACACCATTTGCGCAAACTTCATAGCCAAAAATGTTTTTATCTTTCGATAAGTTCCATTTTACCAATAAACTGGTGGTCCAATTTTCTTCACCATTGATATACCAAAAGAACTATGAAGTTTGGGTACCCGTGCTTCATCAATTGTTGGCATACATTTTGGCTTCTTCGGGCTATTTGGTCGTACCAAGTATTGAGTTAGTAGGGTTCTGTCAAAGTTAGAAACGTTGTTATTATTTTGAGCCACTTCTTTCAATAAGCAGTCAAATATTCTACTTCCAGCTCGTGCATTTCATTCTTTTATAATTGCGTTTATCATAACATCCTTGGTTTTGCACTTCTGCTTCAACATATTTACAGCCAAGTTTAATTCGGAGGTTGTAGAATTGTGATGTTTTAGGAGTTTTGGAGCCGATAAGTTTTCTGCTTTTTGACATGCACACTTTATCCTATTAAGTGACATTTGCAACTCACTAGTTCCAGAATGCAACGAATTCTTGTCTGAAGTTGACGACTTTGCATTTTGGGTACACTTATTTGAAGTATTTCTTTCTTCGAAATTTGGTTGACATTGATTCATGGGACTTTTACATTTTTCGCAAATATCAGATGTCTTTTTATTTTTTAGAGAGAACATTGAGTGCCCTCACATTTACAGTCTTCACAAATATTAGATTTCATTTTTACTTTATTTTCCTTGCATAGTTGAGTACATTGTGTGCCTTCACACTTACAATCTTCGCATATTCTCTTGTTTATTTTCTTCGCATGCTGGATCGCATGTATGTCCTCCTCACATGTACAGTCTTCACAAATATTAGATTTCATTTTTACTTTATTTTCTTCACATTTTTGAGGACATTGTGTACCTGCACATTTACAATCTTCGCAAATATTATATTTCTGTTTAGCTTTATTTTCTTCACATTCTGGAGGACACTGTGAATCCTCACATTTACAATCTTCGCAAATATTAGATTTCTTTTTAGATTTATTTTCCTCACATTCTGGAGGACATTGTGCACCTTCGCATTTACAGTTTTCACAGATATTAGATTTATTTTTAGCTTTATTTTCTTCGCATACTGGAGGACATTGTGAACGCTCACATTTACAATCTTTACAAATATCCGATTTTATTTTAGCTTTATTTTCTTCACATTCTGGAGGACACTGCGAACCTTCGCATTTACAATCTTCGTAAATATTAGATTTTATTTTAGCTTTAGTTTCTTCGCATTCTGGATCACATTGTGTACCCTCTCATTTACAATCCTCGCAAATATTAGATTTCTTTTTAGGTTTATTTTCTTCGCATTTCGCAGGACATTGTGCCCCTCACATTTGCAATCCTCACAAATATTATATTTATTTTTAGTTTTATTTTCTTTGCATTCTGGTGGACATTGTTCTGGTTTACATTTACAATTCTCGCAAATGCCAGATGCCTTTTTATTTCTATTTTCTTCACATTCCGGAGGACATAGGTCTGGTGTGCATTTACAATTTTCACAAACGTTTGATGCCTTTTTAGCTTTCTTTAGTTTACAATCTGGAAGACATTCTACCTCACATTTACAGTCTTCACAAATATTAGATTTCTTTTTAGCCTTACTTTCTTCGCATTCTGGAAGACATTTTCCGCCTTCACATTTGCAATCTTCGCACATTTTAGATTTATTTTCTTCACATTCGGGGGACATTTTCCAGTTTCACATTTACAGTATTCGTAAAAATTAGTTTTCTTTTTAGCTTTTAATTCTGCACATTCTTGAGGACATTGTTCTCCATCACATTTGCAATCCTCGCAGATATTTGATTTACTTTTAGTTTTATTATTATCTCATTCTGGAGGACATTTCTCTGATGGACATTTACAATCTTCACAAATTTTCGTCAGCTGTTATGCCTTATTTTCTTGACATGTCAGTGAACATTTCAGCGATGGGAGGCAACAGCGATGGGATGCGTCAAGAACTGGTCTTTGGAATAAAAACTTTATTTCGTCAATCGACAAATGGATTAATATTTATCTCCTTTGCATTTGCACTTTTCACATTTTTTGTTTCGAATCATTTTTATTTTCTTCATGCTTAATATTTTTTTCTTCAGTTTTCTTTTTCTTTCCTTTGCATTTTAATAAGCAGTTGTTGTTGGGTCCACAGTAGCAATTTATAGAATTTAATGGACTTTCAATCTTTTTCTCTTAGCTATCTGGTGTAACAGAAGCAGTTTATTTCTCTTTGCAATTCGTTGTATGAGGGGCACTTGTTTTCAATTAATTTTCCTCTTTGCAATTTGGTTTGGACCTCTTTGCATTCATTGTCCTTTTTGAATTTTTGGTTTCACATGAATTATTTATTTCTACTGCTTATTATTTACTGTGGCTACAAGTAAAACACGGGATTTTACAATAAAACACGGGATTAACGCCTACCTTAACAGGGAGTGGCAACAGCGATGGGATGCGTCAAGAACTGGTCCTTGGAATAAAAACTTTAATTCGTCAATCGACAAATGGATTAATATGGAGATCTGTCTCTCGCACCAACTGATATGTCCAACTGATTACTGGCCATGGAAATTTTCAGTCTTCCCTGCATCGCTTTGGCCAAAGGGTATCGCCACTATTCCAGTGCGGTGAAGAGGACACAGCTCCACATGTACTTTGTCATCTCATAATGGAGGCTACATACCGACGCGACCTAAGAATGTCCCATGCAGGATGCTCCTGGCCACGAAATGTTGAAAAAAAAGGGAAGTTGAAAAAAACAAGAAATGGTGGCAGATTTTTGATGAACGTGTCAAAAAATTAAAAAGGATCACGGCTTAGTCATCACCACAAACTAAGGTAAAACCGGAGATCCGTGCATATAAGAAGGGCGTGCAAGTACGCAAGGTAAATTATTTGAATTATTTTTTCTTATTTTGGATCGAAAGGTCGCGCTACCGCGCGATATGTGGCCTGGATTTATCTGTTCCAGAATAACCTAATCTAACCTTTAACCTAACCTAGGTTATAATAGATGGGCTAAACCGAAGATCCGCGCATGTAAGCCGTGGTAGAAATTAGAACTAACGTAAAAAGACAATGTTTTACCGATTTTAACCGAGGTTAGGTTAAAGGTTAGATTGTGTGATTATAGATCAGATAAATCCAGACCATATATCGCGCGTTAGCGCGACCTCTCGATCCAAAATAAGAAAAAATAAGTCACCTTGCGACTTGCACGAGCAGATCCTTACATGCGCGGATCGCCGGTTTTACCTTCTTCTTCTTGAAATTCCGCTCCTATCGGAGATTAGAAATCATCACCACTACGTGGACCTTATCAATCGTCCGCCTGAAGAATTCTGCCGACGTGCAAGCAAACCAATCCCTCAAGTTGCGCAGCCAAGAGATTCTTCTTCTTCCAATCTTTCTCTTGCCTTTTATTTTGCCATGAATAATTAGCTTAAGCCGGTTTTACTAATAAATGTTAAATTAGGCTATTGTATGTTCTCATCTCTTTTTATTATGTTATATGTATTAATTATGATGTAATAATTATTATGTACCAGCATAGTGTCCTTGTTGACGGAGTGCTGGTGCCCGAGTCGAATAGTTGTGTCGAATAGGTGCCATTAAAAAGCTGTTGTCGACCATGCAGCGAAGCTCTTGCGTCCGCTAGTTGCTGTTGCAATTCAGTGATAAGAGCAGCTTGTTGAGCTTCTTCGGCTTTTTTCTCTTTTCGGGCTTTCTTATCACGTCGGGGTCGCCAATTTAGTGTTGGTGGTTAATGATGAACAAAAATATTTATTAAAGATAAAAATTCAAATACTACAAAGTAACAATACATTAACAAGTATTGTTAATGTGTTAACAAAATAACAACCATTTGTGGCTTGTACCGCGTCGTTAGAACACCCAATCATGTTTTTCTTAATTATTCTCTCCATTTGTTTTCCATGGTTACTACCATACCTGGCAACTATGATCTCCTACAGGACTCTTGTTTGTTATGATTACAACCACGCAACTGTGATGTCACTACACACGTATGCAGTAATGAGACAGTTGATGGGAAGGATGAAAAGGTTCTTTTAAAAACTAAAGCTAGTGGTGAATGGGAAGAAGACGAAAATGGTTGTTTTTCGAAAGAGAAACAAAAAAAAATGAAGGGAAAGATAGGGAATAGAATAAGTTAGCAGCTTCAAGTGTCTTGGATTCATGTTTAGCCAGGAGAGTTCTTTTAAGGAGCACATACATTACAGAGTAAGGAACTCCTGGGTGGCTGCTAACAGATACTGGAGGAGTGAATGCAAAGAAAACGTCAGGCCAAAAAGGTTACATGGAAGGTGTTCGTGCATAGTATTTTAATGTATGGTTTATAAGTGTGAGGTGTGAAAGAGGATGAAAATATAGATAATGCAATTTTGAAAATGGCGTTGCTGGTAAAATTGACACCGTGGCCATCCAGACTGCAGCATGGTTGCTATGAATGTAAGGTAGTAAGAATGAAAGGATCATGATGGAAGTATTTAAAGCGGCTAGTAAAGAAAGTATGGGTGATGCTCAGCAAGCTAAATGGAGGAGTCGAAGCTAAATGGAGGAGTAAATGGTGGAGAAAGAAAATGCATGAAAGAATTACCTGACGTATTTTGCGAAACTTAATTGTATATAGCAGGAGTTCCAGCAGGAGCACAAACATAAAACTCGGCCGGATTATTCAGAAAGCTTCGAGGATTATAAAAATCGCAACAGCATTTTCCCGCTGTAATCCATTCTTGAGAATAATTGTTCTAAAAAAAGAAGCATGTTATAATGTAATACAATTTAAAACTTGATAAAATAATTAACAAAAAGACAACATTTATTTTCTTTATCAATAACTGTTATATACAAGATCTTTTTATTTCCCACATAAATAAATGTAAAAATGTTTACTTAGTAACTATTTCGTAAATACTCATTTTTTTTTGTTTTTAAACATAAATTGCAAGATATGTATAATAAAGCAATGTTTTGTGCAAAAAGCCTAATTACAAGAATTAACAAGAACAAAGAAAAGGAGGAGAAATATGTGTGTAATTTTTCTTCAAATAAATATGAATAATAGGAAGTCCAATGATTTTTTTATACAAGTGAAATCACAAAAGAAATTATTTACAAATCGTGTTTTACCCAAAAATCGTTCTCTAAGTGAGCAAAAATATTGAAACAATTAAAATTAGAAAGAAAAATTATATAACAAGGAAATTGTTTCGATATTATTGCAAAACTGGTACTACATATAAATTGTTTTTTAACACCTGAGGGCTTTAGAGTGTTAACAGGCCACGGAAATAGTATACAGAAGTTTTTAAGTATACAGATTAGTTTTTTTAATAAATCTATATTTTACAGCAGTATAAATATATGAAAAATGAATTTATAATCGCTTGGGTGGAAAAGGAGAAAACAATTTAAGATTTAATTTATTTTATATATGTATATATATACAATCGTTAAATATTTCAGGTGAAAAAAATTTGTTTCTGTAAATAAAACACTTTGTCCAGTAGATTTTATTTTGTTTGAGAGATTGTGGACAAAATGTGTCGTATACTATATGCAAGTTAAAGACATTTAGTCCGAAAAAATATAACAAAATTATAAAACAACGTCTTTTTTTTTAAATATTATTTTTCTTCGTTTGAACTGTTTTTGGCAAGTAGACTAGCACATTTGAGATCCTCTTGAGCACAGTCTTTTTTCGTTAATAATAAACCTGTACATTGAAACCACATAACTATCGACCTTAACAAGAAAATAATTCCGTTCCAGCCGCAAACTTTCAATTTAATATACAATACTTTAACAGAAGTGCGCACCGAAACGTATTACTTGGCACTCATCGAAAACGAACGTCTCTTCGCACACTTCTCTCCCAATTCCATTTTCATTCAGTTTATTGCACATTATTTGGCGGGAGCGTTCTAGAGGAGACGTGTGTTCCGGATGCGTCATTGCGGAGGATCGAACGTTTCCGAATCGGGACTGCCGTAGCCGCTGGATCCATCATCTCGGTGGCTACTACTGGGCGGCCGCTGTGGCCCTTGGACCAAGCTCTTCTCGCTGTAACAGGATGGGGACGTCAGAAGGTTGTGGGTACGGTGACCGTTTAGTGTGTTGTCTCCTGCTGGCTGAAAGAAATCAACCAACTTGTAGGACTAACGTTCATGCAAACTTAATCTCTTATATCTATATAGACTTTTTTTTACTATTACTGACTTTATTTTTTGTGGACATTTTATTAAATATTTGGGAAAATTGTCAAAACTTTTACAACGAAACTTTTCATATCACATGTTTATAATTTATTTTTATTAATCAGTGTTATTTGTTGTTTATTTATTATTAATCAGTGTTATTTGTTGTTTGCATTACTACTCCTAGCTTTTGTCATCGAGTAGACTTACTTACATTCATTCAATTCATTTAACAGAATTCTTTGACACTACAAGAATGTTTGTTTCAACTATTTTTAACATAGAATAATAATAACCCATAGAATAAAAATAACCCCACAGTTAACCCCACAGAAATGGCAGCAACTTCAATCGAACTTCTAAAAACGGCTGAAAAAATTGCATTACGGAAACGTGCATGGTGGACTGATGAGTGTGACCACCTCATAAACCTGAGACAACAAGCATGGCAGAACTGGATGTGCAACAAGAATGAAAGGACGCTACAATATCTTTAAGACGTTAGAAAAACAGTAACAAAATCGCTAAGAGTGATTCGTAAAAAACATGAAAACACAAATTAAAAAATATATGGTAAAAAAATATATTTACCACAATAAGTGTGGTAAAAAACAAAGTGAATTTTTCAATTCAATGTAAAAAATATAGAATTAAATGAAATATAGAAGAGGATATCAAAAAACATCATAAATTTGGAAATTACTATAGAACATTCAAGCAGAAATTAACTAAACGCGTCTCTCCAGTTTCAAAACGACCTTGGGAACATTGCCCACTCCAACTCTGAAAATTGTGCACATTTTGTGCGGATTATTTTGGTGAACTACTAAATTGTGAGAAACCCCAGGAAACATCTCAATTTTGTCATACGGAACACTACACTACGGAATCCTGACTCGGAACCACCGAACCTACAGAAAATTCGGGAAATAATCAAATCCATGAAAAACAACAAAGCGTCGGGAGAGGACCAGTTCGTTGCAGTACTATGGAAAAATGTAGGTGAAAACCTCATCATTAAACTCAAAGAAATTATTGATGAAATCTGGCAAACTGAAAATATTCCTTCCGCTATTGGAAGATAGCGATCATCCATCCAGTATACAAGAGAGGTAGCAAAACGAATCCAAACAATTACCGAGGGATCTCGCAACTCTCGGTAACTTACAAAATTTTGTCCAAAGCCCTTTTGAACCGTGGCTTTTTGAATCTTCAACTGGATCCGCGGATTGGTAAATATCAAGGTGGGTTCCGGAAAGGCCGATCGTGTACAGAGCAAATTATCAATTTGAAAAACTCAATGTATTACTTCCGTAAAATGTCAAACAAAAATTATGTCATTACTTTTGTTGACTTTGCTTATGGCAGCATTGACCGTGAATCCCTTGTTGCAGTAATCTCAGAATCTAGATAAGATCGCAAGACAACATCAATCATCAATGATACCCTCTTGAATACAAGTTCAAAGGTTAAATTTATGAGAGGACTGAGCGCAGAATTTTCAATTGATACAGGAGTGCATCAAGGAGATGGATTATCTCCATTGTTGTTTAATTGTGCGCTTTGAAAAGTCGTCGGAGAATGGAGACGAGCTGGTGCACCATCCCATAGACTAGGACCAAAACTCAAAGGGATAAAATTCGACTGCTTGGCATTTGCGCCAAACATTTCTGATGCCCAGAAACAACTTGCTCCAAGCAAATTACTCCAAGAACAAGCAGCAAAAATCGGCTGGCGGAATTTTTTTTGACAAAACCAAATTTATGACGAATATTAAAACAGCTCCGAATATACTCCGCATTGGTAATTGTAAGGTCTCCCGAGTGACAGACTTCAAGTATTTGGGTGAATGGATCAAAACTGACAACGAAAGAAATTCTATGGAAGCAAGACTACAGGATATGGAAACTGCTTTCCATTTGACAATACAAGTTTATAACAAAAATGCCTCTCTTGTAATTGTAAAAGTCGACATTATAAAACAGTAGTTTTACCTGCAGCCCTTTATGCAGCCGAGACACTTAATCTACAACACAAAACACTGAGAAATCAATTGCAGATTAGGGAACGCTAAATCATGCGAAAAATGTTGGGACCAAGAATCAAAGATGGATTTTACCTTCCAAAACCTAATGCTGACGTCTATTTGAAAATTACTAAAATCACAGACACAATCCTTATGAGAAGGATCCAATTCATGGGACGTTTGGGACAGAATGGACCCAACAAGGTTAACATATAAAATCTTTACGCTTTTGCAGAAAAAGACATCAAGGTCCAATTGGTACAAACAGGCAGAAAAGGTCTTGGAAGAATTAGGTTTTCCCAATCTCAAAGAACGACAGGAAATTAAGAAAATACTCATACACGGGGTTTTGAGGGAGAAGAGAGAAAACCTACTAGACACGTCTGGTTGCAGTAGCGAAGACTCGGTGAATCGTTGCGAATGAAGTTATTGGGCAAAAAACAAGGCGAATAAATGTTGATTCGCGAAAATGACCCATTCCCGCAGAATAATAATAATATTAATATATCACTATTGAATAAGAAGACATATTTGATGGAGGTAGAAGTTTTCAGGAGTTTAAATCATTCGACTGCATAAGCTTGATTTAAAATACCTTATACGTCTAGATGTGATTGAATCGACCTGATATTGCACCGGCTAAATATTTTGCATCGCACAAATTGAGATAAATTCGACCATTCATAATATTCTAATTTCGAACATATTCATAGAGCTATTCAGATATAAAACCTGAATCAACTTATTTCAACAAGAATCAACACATTTTATTAAAAAATAGTCTTAATACTTAGCATGTCTAGCCTTGTCTGTCCAGTCCTGCATGTCCAGTTTTGTCTAACCAGTCTTGTTTGTCCAGTTTTATCTGTCCAATCGTGTCTGTCCAATTTCTACTGTCTAGTCTTGTCTGTCCAGTCTGTCTGTTCAATCTCGTCTGTTCAGTCGTATCTATCCAGTATTGTCTGTCCAGTCTTGTCTGTTCAATCTTGTTTGTCCAGTCTTGTCTGTCTAGTATCATCTGTCAAGTCTTGTCTACCTTCTGACAAAGAAAAGCTACTGAGGCTAGTGCACAGTTATTTGCAATTTCGAAGGATCTGTATAGAAGCGGATGAACAGAATGTGGAACGAGAGGTGTCCCGCAGGGCTCAGTAATGGGACCTACTCCGTGGAACATCCTGTACTACTGTATCCTGTAATACATCCTGAACATCCAGAAATCATTGGCTTCGCTTATGTAACGATAATGTAACGATAACCTCAAGTAATGTCAATGTCAATCAAAATTAATTAAAAATAATAATTTAGTTTATAATTAACGCTTTCAAAAAGAATTCCTTAAAGAAAATAAATTTAAAAAATGACAGTTGAAAACGAACATGTCAGTGATTGTCCAGAAGATGTGGAATTCGTCGATGAAGAAGAAATTAGTGAAGATGTGGCAAAGCGGATTCTGAAATTGCCTGCTGTGCTAGCCGCGCTTCAAGCTCAGAGAATTTACGAGATGATGGCCAACTCGCAGGGCTCGATAAGCGCCGTTTGAAAGCCATCAAGAAGCTCCAACTCGAACAAACTAACATCGTACGCCAAGTTTCTTGAGGATGTATAAGTTTTGAGAGGTTTTGGGGGTTCAACCACCTGCCGACCACCCCCCACCCCCCGAAATATGCAATATATAACATAATATTATATTGAGGCACACCGTCATTCTGCTTGGTGACTTCAATGCTCAATTTGGAAGAGAGAAAAAATACAGAAACATAGTGGGCAATTATCCGGCGCATAAGCAAACCAACCGCAACGGAGAACGATTGGTGGATCTGTGTAGGACTTTTGGGTTGATCATGAAATCTACAGCCTTCGAACACTTGCCAAGGAAGCAGAAGACTTGGATTTCACCTAATACTCACCTGGGTGAATTCCAGATAGATCATGTGGCCATTTCACGCAAATCTCAAAAGGAAATATAAAACGTGAAGGTACTAAGAAGCGCCAATCTGGACTCTGACCACTACCTCTCAAAGATCAAAATAAGACTCCAGCCTAGAAACACTAGATTACACAGAATCTCCAAAATAGTAAAATTTGACGTCGAGCGACTCAAGAACAGTCAAGAACTGAATTCAAGTCAGAGACTGAACAACACAGACCAAAACAACTGGGACCAACTGAAGGAGACTCTTGTCAAGGCGGCCAATGAACTCGCCCCTCTCGCTAGAAGAAGGAAGCATCCGTGGTGGACTGAAGACTGTGAAAAAGAAATTGCCCAAAGACAAATAGCCTGGCTGAAGTGGAATTCTAAAAAGACTAATAAGGAAAAATTGGCATAAATTTTTGGAACAAAGAAAGGTTACAGCCAAGATAATTCGAGGAACCAAACGAACCTTCACATAAAGCCAACTAACCCAAATCGAAGAGAGCTTTGCTAAGAATAATTCCAGAGATTTCTTTGGAACCTTTAAGCAGGTACTCAGAAAATACGCTCCGCCAAGCCTCCACTTCAGAGACTCACAAGGCAAACTGGCTTATAACGACAAGGACAACTGCCACCTTTTGGCTCAGTACTTTAAAAATCTACTCAACTGTGACCCACCCAGCGAAGACTTCGACTATAAACAAACCACACCAAACCCGGACTCGCTTCCCCCTTCATTGGAAGAAGTTGGCTAGATCATTCAACTTCTTAAGAATAATAAGGCAGCTGGAGAGGACTCTATCGTTGCTGAACTGTGGAAAGGTGCTGGAACTATGCCGTGCGCAAGCTAACCGAGATCATCCAGGACATCTGGGAAACAGAGAAATTACCACCCGATTGGAAATCTGCTCTGATCCATCCGCTTCACAAAAAAGGAGATTTTACAGATCTAAACAACTACCGTGGAATTTCTCTCGTCCCGGTAACATACAAGATTCTCTCGAAGGCGTTACAAACAAGGGCAGAAAATCAGTTGGATAGTCAACTGGGAGAATATCAGGGGGGCTTCAGGAAGACCCGATGCTGTGTTGAACAGATCCTCAACCTTAGAACTGTACTTGCATATTCCAAGATGAGAAACCGCAAGGTGGTCGTCACCTTTGTTGATTTTAGGAAGGCCTACGATTCCATTGATAGACACGCTTAACAAAGTACTCCAGGAACTAGCACTAGACAACAAAACCCGCAGACTAATCCTAGAAACTTTGACCAACAGCCATTCCAAGGTTAAAATTATAGGCGAGATTTCAGAAAGCTTCGAAATAAAAACTGGAGTGAGACAAGGTGATGGACTTTCCCTACTTCTCTTCAACTGTGTCCTTGAAAAGGTTATGAGAGAATGGCGCAAGGAACTAAACAATTTGGGTGCTCAGAGTGGTATCTACCTGGGACGTAAGAACAATGGACTGGTTGTAGATTGCCTGGCCTTTGCAGATGACATGGCACTCTTTGCTGATTCTCTTGAGATGGCAACAATGCAGGTAAACTGTCTCAGAAAACAGGCTGCCAAAGTGGGTCTTCAAGTATCGCTGGAGAAAACAGAATTCTTCACCAACATTAGAGAAGCAAACAGAGAGATGTTACTAGAACAGGGAAACATCAAGAGGACTGAGAAATTTAAGTATCTCGGCGAATGGATTGAACCCAACTTATCAGAAAGAGCATCATTGTCCAAGAGAGTCAGCAAGTTAGAACTAGCCTATCGGCTGACTAAGAACACTTACAATAAGAAATGCCTGTCACGCAACCTGAAACTTAAACACTACACATCAGTCTTACGACCAGAAGCCCTATATGCCATGGAGTGTCTTTTCTTGAACCGAAGGGGTCTAATAGAGAAATTGATAATCAGAGAGAGGAGAATCCTCAGGAAGATCCTAGGCCCGGTAAAGGAAGATGGGGAATTCCGAAGGCGGCATAACTCTGAGCTGTACGAACATATTGAGATGCTCTCTGACTGTGCAAGGAAAAGAAGGGTAGCTTTCTATGGCCACATTGCAAGATTGCCTCCAAACCGACTAACCAACCGCCTGTTCACCTTCTGGCAAAACAAGAAGCTTCGTACCACTTGGTTGAGAGAGACCGTGAAGGATATTAAAGAACTGCGAATAACAGATCTGAAAAACAGACAGTCTGTGAGACGCACCCTAAAAGAAGTCCGTGGATTTCAGGAAAAACCTAGAAGGAAAGGTACCCCCTGGACAGAAGAGAGAAAGAAGTTACACCGGCAGAAGATGCGACAATACTGGGCAAAGGTCAAAGCCCAACAGTTGAACAAGCGTGGTCCAAAGTAGGCCTATTCGAAAGAAGAAGAAGAAGAAGATAATATTATATTGAAATAAGGAGAAACGAGGAGAGACGATTCTCTTCAAGAGAGCATGGTAGATGTGCAGTTTAGGAACCCTTGTGTGTCGGTTTTAAAAAGTAAATTGGCGCATTTCCGGTATTGCATTTTGTTCAAACCCCCGAAACTAAACCCTGGCTACGCCCGTGCGCACTTGAATGCAAATACCACACACGTTATGTTCCTTTGTACAGCAAACGTGAAAGGATTATCTCGGGTGGTTACGAGCCTGAAGATGCTGAACGGGATTGGGTTTCTGACGAAGAAGAGCTTTCCAAAGTTCTGAAGGATAAGGCTGAACCCAAAATGGATGAAAATGTTACTTTTGGCTGACTATATTCAAGAATGTTTTCATGTTATCTGAAATGGCCCAAGAACGTGATAAATCCATCCTTAAACATTTAGTCGATATTAAAACAATTTTTGAAACATTACCGATGGGTTTCACACTTGAATTCCACTTTTCTCCAAATGAATATTTCACGAACACCGTTTTCACTAAAAAATACGACATGAAGTGTGAACCAGAGGCGGGTGATCCTTTCAGTTTTGAAGCTCCAGCGATTTTCAAATGTAAAGGTTGCACAATAAATTGGAACCCATGCAAGAATTTAACTAACAAGAAACATACGAGCACGGAAGTCCTTGTACAGTAACTAAAACTGCCCAGAATGATTCAACTTCATTGCTCCACCAACAATTCCAGAAGATACCAAAGTTGATGCCGTTGATGAGGGATTGAGAAACTTGTTGACTAGTGATTTGGAAATTGGTCATTACATCAAGGAGAGAATTGTGCCCAAAGCAGTTTTGTACTTTACAAGAGAAGATATCGACGAAGATTTTTTTTGATGAGGATGAAGAGGAAGATGTGTGGTTGAGGTGGATGTTGGTGATGGAAAAGAAACTTTCGATAAGAACACTAAAGAGATTTGCAAAAGGCTGTACATTAAGATTTTTTTATACCATATACCTTTCCTATTGCCATAATTATGATCTGCCTTGATGGTGGCGGGAACAACTGAAAAGGATGTAATGAGGCGAGCGAATACGGATATAGCACAAGTAAATGAGTGGATGGGTAAAAAGGGGCTGAGCCTGGCTCCACATAAAACGGAAGCGGTGCTGCTCGCAGGATTAAGAAAAAATAGGCCCATCACGCGTTATAGTGGGGTGCACTATTATGCCAAAAGACTCTATAAAGTTCCTCGAGGTAACCATTTACAAACGGATATCCTACAAATAGCACGTGACGTACGCAACTCAAAAAAATATGAAAACACTTATGGCACTTAGAAACGCTGCTGCCAAATGTTGGTGGTTCAAGCCGTAGCAAAAGAAAACTATTGTGCACTGTTGCCCTTTCAACAATGTTGTATGGGGCACCGGTCTAGGCAAGGGCAACACATAAAAATACCTGCATAAGCTAGCCGCGGTGCAAAAGAGGATGGCTCTGCGGATGTGCAGCGCCTACAGGACAGTGTCTAGAGACGCTGTCCTCATGGTCGCAGGCTCCAATTGAGCATCTATTGAAGCTCCAATATATATATATAGCTCCAATTGAGTATCTTCTTGTCCTGCGCATATCCATTAATGGATGTTCGCGACCACATGTCCCATTTCTCAACAATCCCTAGCTGTGTGGATCAAAATTTCTACAGCTCGGAGTCCACTCCATTGCTTTATGTTCCGCAACCAAGACATTTTCTTCCTTCCTATTCACCTTTTTCCATCAATTTTGTCTTTAATTATTAATTGCAGTATGTGGTACTTTTGGTTCCGCATTATGTGACCCAGGTACGCAGTTTTCCTTCTTTTTATTGTAATTAATACTTCGCGGTCTTTGTTAATTCCTCTGAGCACTTCTTCGTTTGTGATTCTTGCTGTCCAGGTGATCTTAAGTATTCTGCGGTACAGCCACATCTCAAAAGCTTCAAGTTTGTTCTTCTTCTTCTTCTTCTTTCGAATAGGCCTACTTTGGACCATGCTTGTTCAACTGTTGGGCTTTGACCTTTGCCCAGTATTGTCACATCTTCTGCCGGTATAAGTCCTTTCTCTCTTCTGTCCAGGGGGTACCTTTTCTTCGAGGTTTTTCCTGAAATTCACGGATTTCCTTTAGGGTGCGTCTCACAGACTGTCTGTTTTTGCCGAGATCTGTTATTCCCGGTTCTTTATTATCCTTCTCGCTCTCTGTCAACCAAGTGGTACGAAGTTTCTTGTTTTGCCAGAAGGTGAACAGACGGTTGGTTAGTCGGTTTGGAGGCAATCTTGCAATGTGGCCATAGAAAGCTGCCCTTCTTTTCCTTGCACAGTCAGAGAGCATCTCAATATGTTCGTAGAGCTCAGAGTTATGCCGTCTTCGGAATTCCCCATCTTCCTTTACCGGACCCCGGAAGAGAGAGATAATAAATTTTGGATGGAGGATAGGAATAGAGTATGTAGGATGTGTGGAGAAAACAAGGAGACAATAGAACACTTGCTGAACGAATGTTCAGAAATGAGAGAAAGGGACGAGTGTAGAGAAGAGATTTTAAACGAGGATGGAAGAGGGATAGATTGGATGAAGAAAGTTGAGGGGAGAAGAAGAGCAATATGTGGGGAGGGAAGCCGGTAATCGGGGTTTAGGGATAGGAATTTAGTGACTTTCTTTTTTTGTTTTTTTTTTGTGTTTAGTTTGAGCAGCATATGTTTCTTTTTTTTAATGTGCATTTTTTCTTTTACTCTTTTTAGTATTATTCTTATTTATGTTATGCTCGATGTTAGTTTTAGTAAATTTTGGATTCAATTTATAAACCCGTAAGGGCAATAAATATACATAATACCTTTACCGGACCTAGGATCTTCCTGAGGATTCTCCTCTCTCTGATTTCCAATTTCTCTATTAAACCCCTTCGGTTCAAGGAAAGACACTTCATGGCATATAGGGCTTCTGGTCGTAAGACTGATGTGTAGTGCTTAAGTTTCAGGTTGCGTGACAGGCATTTCTTATTGTAAGTGTTCTTAGTCAGCCGATAGGCTAGTTCTAACTTGCTGACTCTCTTGGCTAATGATGCTCTTTCCGATCCATTCTTCGGATCGGAATAATGGATCAATTCCATTCTTAGAAGGCATGTTCGTCCGTAAATCTGGTTTCCTGTACTGCTGTCAGTATTATGTTCTGTCGTGTTAGTGAATCATTCAAGTTTTTTCATTGATGCTGTTTTCAGTGTCCAACCTTCCATACCGTAAAGGAGAACCGACCATATATAACACTTGACGAGCCCTAGCTTGAGGTTGATATCAAAGTCAGTGTTAGTGAAGAATTGAGTATATGATTGAGGAAATGGCTGAACTCCAGGGTGTTTCAAAAAGAATATACGTATTACAAAGTATTAGTTTGTCCAAACTATCGATGGCTGCGCCTCGGCTCGGCTATTAGAGAAACGAATACATAGTCTAGTTTATATTAATAGCAAGCTACGGCTGTTACAAGTTCTGTGGCCTGCTTACAAACGCAAACGTGTGGCATTCTGTAACGAGAATCATGATGCTATTGACAATGATAACACTTTCTCAAAACGCATCGTGTTCAGTGATGAAGCGACTTTCCATGTTAGTGTAAACAAACACAATGTTCGAATTTGGGGGCTATAGAACCCACATGCAGTCATTGAACATGTACGAGATTCGCCCAAAGTCAATGTGTTTTGAGCGATATCCCGATCATCTATTTACGGCCCATTTTTATTTGATGGAAATACGGTTAACGGTCAACAGTATCTCGTTATGTTACAAAACCCGTTTTTTGCGAGGTTGCACGAAGACAACTTAATTTTTCAACAAGACCCCTCACTGGAGTCGCCAAGTGCGAGAATATCTGATTGAAACTCTACCAAAGCGTTGGATTGGTCGTCAAGGAGCTGATGACTTAGCATGTCAGCTGGGCTCCACGGTCACCGGATTTGACACCCTGTGACTTCTTCCTGTGGGGTTTCGTTGATGACAACGTTTATGTACCACCACTCCCACAGATCCTGGAAGAGTTGAAGAACCGGATCCGTACTGCCATAACATCAATGAAGAACGACATGCTTGCCCGACTATGTGAGGAATTTGAGTATCGGTGTGATATTGTTCGTGTCGGTGATGGAGGACATATTAAACATATGCTATCTAAACTTGAGAGGTTAGTAAATATGTATGTAAAGTTTCATATTCGTATGTCTTAAAGTTTAATAAAAATATGCATGCGAAATACGTATATTCTTTTGAAACACCCTGTATATGGGACAAGCAACAGAAAACACGACAAATCAAACAACGGGAGAAGTAAGCAGGTTCGTGCAAAGCTCTACCACAGATGGCAAAGCCACTGGAATGCCGCAGACAAGGGACAGTGGACAAAGCTGTTAATGCCAAACTTGAACCATGAGTTATACGGAAGTACGGGTAGGTTAACTACCACCTCACCCAAGCGCTCTCCAGCCACGGATGTTTCCGTGACTATTTGAATAGCATTGACAGAGCTCTTGATGACCCATGCGAATATTACGGCCTTGTGAACAGTATCAGGCACACGATGTTCTAATGTGACAGATGGACCCCAGAGAGGGACAAATGCACAGCTACCACACACACAAAACTAGAAGCGAAAACCCTAGAAATGCTAACGTCTGATGCATTTCCCTAGCATTTCGAGGGTTTTCGCTTCTAGTTTGGTGTGTGTGGTAGCTGTCCGTTTGTCCCTCTCTGGATTCCATCTGTCACATTGGAATATCGTGTGCCTGAAACTGTTCACAAGGCCGTAGTATTCGCATGGGTATTCAGGGGCTCTGCCAATGCTATTCAAATAGTCACACAAGCATCCGTGGCTGGTGAGCGCTTGGGTGAGGTGGTAGTTAACTTACCCGTGCTTCAGTATCACTTATGGTTACAGTTTGGCATTAACAGCTTTGTCCACTGTCCCTTGTCTGCGGCATTCCAGTGGCTTTGCCATCTGTGGTAGAGCTTTGAACGAACCTGCTTCCTTCTCCCTTTATTTGATTTGTCGTGTTTTCTGTCGCTTATCCAATGTAACAAGGTGTTTCAAAATAATATACGTATTTCGCATGTATATATTTATTAAACTTTAAGACATACGAATATGAAATTTTACATATTTACCTCTCAAGTTTAGATTACAGATGATGAATATGTCCTCCATCAGCGACACGAATAATATCACACCGATACTCAAATTCTTCTTATACTCGGGCAAGCATGTTCTTCGTCACTGATGTTATGGCAGTACGGATCCGGTTCTTCAACTATTCCAGGTTCTGTGGGAGTGATGGTACGTCTTGGATTAGATCTTGGTTGGCAACGGATGACAAAACAAGGGTTATATTAAAAACAAAGAAAGAAGACGAACGTATGATACCGACATACAAAGAGAAGCTCCTGAACTCCCAATCACCCTTTGTGTAAGGGGGATATAAGGCAATATAATTACGGAAACAGTATAATATGAGACACCATCAGCCTGATGATATGTGAAGAGCAGTCCCGGGATGTGTGGGTTCTTTTTCCTTTCCAGACCTATTGCTCAAGTTAACGAAGTTTTTGTCTGTCTAGTTTTGTCTATCTAGTCTTGTCTGTTTAGCCTTGTCTGCCCAGTCTTGTTTGAATAGAAATCTATTAATGTTTCGAAACATAATTGAATTGTTGAATAAAAATACAAATAGAAGATAATTATTTCGATAAAATGAATGTTGGATCAACAAACTTGTTGACTATTATAATTACGTGTAATTGTGTACAAATACAATTTGTTTATTCTTCAAGTATAATATTGATTTTATTCAGTTAATTAATTCCATATAGGAACGCACACGTACACCCGGAAAACATTTATTAAACGAAACTCATGCAAACGTAATTAATATGATTATAAACAAAGTAACCTAAATACTGAATTAATTAATAAATTAAATATCGCAGCGATTGCACTTGAATTCCTTTAATATTGCTCTGATTACATATTGAACATAACGCGTGCGGTATTTGCATTCATATGCGTATACTTCCTCAAAAAACTTGGCCTCGATGTTTGTTCATTCAGTTTGTTCGAGTTGGAGCTTCTTGAGGGCTTTCAAATAGTACATATTTTTTTGCTGAATACAGTACTATTTCCTTCCTATCCTCCTGCTCACAATCAAAAATTAAATCCTTTACAAGTTGTGCACTAATTGAAAATATTATTAAGAATATTCTTTCATTAAGAAATTTTTCAAAGCATTTGGTTTTGACTTTATGACAGACAAAGCTTTCCATTTATATTAGAATTTCCAAAATATTTCGATATTTTTTGCATTTGCGGCTTTTCAAACATGAAACACTCCACTGCCCTTCATTCAAGTAGTAGGTAATTCGCAAATTTGCAATAATTGTTTAAAGCAATTATCATTTATTAAAACTAGATTAAATTAGCTATAAAATGATCATTAATACGTCTGAGTAGTATTAATATTAGTATTAATATTTAGGTAACAATTGACGTTTGAAAATTGACTATAACGCAATTGTAACAATATCGTAAATTCCTTGTTAAAAAATGTTCTTTGTGCAATTCTTTGTTATCTCAGAAAATATCACCAATATTTAAATTATTTAATAATATGCTTAAACTAGATTAAATTATCTACAAAATTAGATATTATATAACGAAATTTCGTTCTGGGGAGTCCGCACCAACATGCTTTAAGGATGAGTCGGAGCATCCTGAAATCACCGGACGTAAACTCAGACCAAGTTGCCGTCTTGGTCTGAGTTTACATCCGGTACGAGTTTACGTGAGCTTCTTCGCAACATTTAATGCTAACTCACTGCTAAAAGTGGGTAAACTGAAACATCTGACTGATTCACCAACACGACACAACATAATACTGACAGCAGTACAGGAAACCAGATTTACGGACGAACATGCCCTCGAGTCCCAAGGCTACAGAATCCTCAAAGGAAAAGTGGGTCAGTGGGTAATGAAGAAAGTACCCCACTTAGGTACAAGATTTATAATCAGTCACAGGATACTGGATTTAGTTATCGACTTTACCTCCCCGAGCAATTGTGTATCCATCCTCTCTCTCAAATGAGCAAACAAGGGCTACATTACAGTACAGGCTACAGTACAGTAGTCAATGTACATGCCCCAATCAACCAGGACAACAGACGCAATCCAGACAGAACTGATAAATTTTGGGAAGACTTAGAAGATATTTTCTGTAAACTTCCAGAGAGATACACCATCATTCTGCTTGGTGACTTCAATGCTCAAGTAGCAAGAGAGAAAAAATACAGAAACATAGTGGGCAATTATCCGGCGCATAAGCGAACCAACCGCAACGGAGAACGATTGGTGGATCTGTGTAGGACTTTTGGGTTGATCATGAAGTCTACAGCCTTCAAACACTTGCCAAGGAAGCAGAAGACTTGCATTTCACCAAATACCAACCTGGGTGAATTCCAGATTCATGTAGCTATTTCACGAAAATCTCAAAAGGAAATACAAAACGTGAAGGTACTAAGAAGTGCCAATCTGGACTCAGACCACTACCTATCAAAGATCAATATAAGACTCCAGCCTAGAAACACTAGATTACACAGAACCTGCAAAATGGTAAGATTTGACGTAGAGCGACTTAAGAATAGTCAAGAAGTAAGTCAGAGACTGAACAATGCAGATCTATATAGCTGGGACCAACTGAAGGAGATTTTTGTCCAGGCAGCCAATGAACTCGCCCCTCTCGCTAGAAGAAGGTAGCATCCGTGGTGGACTGAAGACTGTGACAATGTAGCACAAAGACAGACAGCCTGGGTTGGACTTCTAGAAATTCAAAGGAAAATTGGCATACATTTTTGGAACGAAGAATAGTTACAGCCAAGATAATTTGAGGAATCAAAAGCGGCGAGGAAAAACGGCGAGGAATCAAAACCTTCACACCAAACCAACTAACCCAAATAGAAGAGAGCTTTGCTAAGAATAACTCCAGAGATTTCTTTGGGACCTTCAAGCGAACACTCAGAAAATACGCTCCGCCAAGCCTCCACTTTAGAGACTCACAAGGCAAACTGACTTTTAACGACAAGGATAACTGCCACCTTTTAGCTCAGTACTTTAAAAATCTACTCAACTGTGATCCACCCAGCAAAGACTTCGACTATAAACAAAACACACGAAACCCACGAAGTTGGCCAGATCATTCAACTTCTTAAGAATAATAAGGCAGCTAGAGAGAACTCTATCGTTGCTGAACTGTGGAAAGGGGCTGGAAGCAATTCCGTGCGTAAGCTAACTGAGATCTTCCAGGATATCTGGGAAACAGAGAAATTACCACCCGATTGTAAATCGGCTCTGATCCTTCCGCTTCACAAAAAAGGAGATTTTACTGATATAAACAACTACCGTGGAATTTCTCTCGTTCCGGTAACATACAAGATTCTCTCCAAGGCATTACCAACAAGGGTAGAGAATCAATCCCCATCTTGTGCTGAGCAGATCCTCAATCTTAAAACTGTACTTGCATACACCAAGATGAGAAACCGCAAGGTGGTCGTCACCTTTGTTGATTTTAGGAAGGTCTACTATAGCATTGATAGAGAAACGCTTAACAAAGTACTACAGGAACTAGGGCTAGACAACAAAACCTGCAGACTCCTAGAAACCTTGACCAACACCCATTCCATGGTTAAATTTAGAGACGAGATCTCAGGAAGCTTCGAAATAAAAACTGGAGTGAGACAAGGAGATGGACTTTCTCCACTTCTCTTCAACTGTGTCGTTGAGAAGTTTATAAGAGAATGGCGCAAGGAATTGATCAATTTGGGTATTCAGAGTGGTATCTTCCTGGGATGTAAGAACGATGAACAGGTTGTAGATTGCCTGGACTTTGCTGATGGCTTGGCAATGATTGCTTATTCTCTTGAGAAGGCAACAATTGAGGTAAATTGCCTCAGAAAACAGGTTGCAAAAGTGGGTCTTAAGTGTCGCTGCAGAAAACAGAATTTTTCACCAACATCAAAGAAGCAAACAGAGATAGTTGTTACTAGAACAGAGAAACATCAAGAGGACTGAAAAATTCAAGTATCTCGGCGAATGGATTGAACCCAACTTTGAGAAAGAGCATCATTATCCAAGATAGTCAACAAGTTAGAACTAGCCTATCGACTGACTAAGAACACCTACAACAAGAAATGCCTGTCACGCAACCTGAAAATTAAGCACTACACATCAGTCTTACGACCAGAATCCCATGGAGTGTCTTTTCTTGAACCGAAGAGGTCTGATAGAGAAATTGGAAGTCAGAGAGAGAAGAATCATCAGGAAGATCCTAGGCTCGGTAAAGGAAGATGGGGAATTCCGAAGACGACATAACTCTGAGCTCTATGAACATATTGAGAAGCTCTCTGACTGTGCAAGGAAAAGAAGGGTAGCTTTCTATAGCCACGTTTCAAGATTGCCTCCAAGCCGACTAACCAACCGTCTGTTCACCTTCTGGCAAAACGTATAAAGGTTCGTACCACTTGGTTGACAGAAACCAAGAAGAATATTAAAAACTGTGAATAACAGATCTGCAAAACAGTCTGTGAGACGCACCTTGAAGGAAGTCCGTGGATTTCAGTCAAAACCCCGAAGGAAAGGTACCCCCTGGACAGAAGAGAGAAAGAAGTTACACCGGCAGAAGATGCGACAATACTGGGCAAAGATCAAAGCCCAACAGTTAAACAAGCGTGGTCCAAAGCAGGCCTATCCGAAATAAAAAGAAGAAGAAATTGCGTTAGAATTAATTGAGATATAAGCCAATTAATATATAGTTTTTTTAATTAGAAGAGTCTTAGCGATATTTTCGAAAATATTGGCTCTTTCATACTTTTGCCATGGCGTATCCTTAGCAATTGGTTCCTCTCATTTGAAAGTCTACCGACCCCTAGTCTAAGAGTAACACAACTTACAATTTACACTATCAAACAAGTGGCAATTAACAACCCTGACATCGTAGACAAAATGAATCATAAATATAACTGCAAGAAAACCCTCGTACACATAGACCCCAAAACCACAGATAACATACAACTTCAAATGCATTATTTTTGGAGATTATCCATTTAGAAGAGAAGGGATTAGAACTAAATCTTCTGGATTCATTGAAAATCTACAGGATAAACAAAAACCCGGCAGAACCTTGCATAAACGAACAACAAGATCTACACATTTCACCCCTACTTAATATATTGTAATGTTCAAGTATATATTACAACATTTGTCAAATATAGTTTATTAGTCTGATGATGTCAGAGTGTGTCGAAACATGTAATTAATTGAATAAATAAAATGAAACTCAACACATAGTTACGTGTTAATTATTTAATAATTATGAAGTTCCACATATTAAAGGCTGAAATCATTCAAGAAATAAGAGGAACCCTTTTAAATATAAATTTAGAGTTTGAAAATGGCATTAATTAAAAGAAAACTAACTATAAAAACCAATTACGACTGAAGAATATAAACAAGGCTATAATTTAAAAAGTGCAATTATTTTGATGATAGGTAAAAAAAGGCATTTTAAAACTTTAATTAAAACCATCTAATTAAAACACAATGTTATTGTAAAAACGCACAAAACAAGCAACGGCGAAATTAAAAACATTTTTATATAAAATTCTAGTAATGTATTGTAGGTACAAAACAAGTTTTACTAGCGCATTGGTAAAACTGTAATTTGATTGAAAAATAATCGTATATAGTTAGTGAGTTTTTATAGTAATTGAAATAAACGAAGAGTGTAGTCTAAATGTAATTACTTAGTAAATATTGATCTGATGTGGTGATTAGTTTTGATTGTGGCGTGAGACAGGCAATAAAATGTTAAAAATAACGCACTCTCGGTGTATAGGATAAATGTGAATCATTAAATGCTTCTACCAAATGGACTCGAGTGGAGTTTTCAGTAAAGTGGTTTGTTTGAAAGCTAAAAGCAACTGAATGAAGCTCTTACGTTGATGGCCGCTTGTAAAATATTGCAAATATTATTTTATTGTCCGACTTTTTACTGCATTAAATTTACATTACCGGGAGCAGGGATTTTACCAGTTCCTAATCTATTTAAAAAATACTCTTTTTTTTTTCTTTGTTACCCCATTTGCTACATTAAACTCGTGTTTCTTCCTACATATATAGATTCTATACTTTTCCCCGTGTTTATTTTCGTGTATTAGTCTATAGGGGCATACCTGTAAATTATTGACTTGCCTTCGTATGTGCGCTAAACTGCTCGGATTATAGGCCATATTTGCGAAAACTAGTCGCTCCTCGTAGTCGTATTCGCAAAGTATTTTATTGTCGCATAAATAGAATCTATCACCGACGCAAAACCTAAAACAAATAAATCATGAACAACAAATTACACATTACAACAAATTAAATATATCGAAAACAGAATATTATATTAAATATTTTTTATTAATAATGTGTTAAAAATTATTAAATAATTTAATGTGTTAAAAATACTATCATGGCGCACGTTTTTTAGAGCGACAAATGAAATTTTTGGGTGTATTACCACATAATTTGGGTAACGCATGCAAATATTCAATATCGCTAAGTAACATTTAAAAAAACAATTAAATAAATAAAATAAACACAACCTTAATATTAAAAAAGTGACTTGAAAGAAAAAAAATTTTCATTACAAAATTAAAATTAAAGAAAACGTCTTAAAATGAGTGTACATTCTATCTATGGTGATACCGGAGAGTTCTTATGACGAATCCACACCAATTGAAAACGCAAATTCTTCATTTTTATTAATTTTTTTTTTTTGATGGCCCCTGGATCCCAAACGTCGAAGATACATCCCCTCGCATTAGTAATAAAAAATAATATCTGCAGCACGGGCGGTATTGTCAATTGCCCTCTCGAGCGAATGTGCACACTCACCTCGTTCGTGCGCCCAATTTCGCTCTCTTGACCAATTGACAACTTACCGCCGTAGTTGGAAAATATACTATTATATTTATTATACTTAATGTTTTTAAACTCATTCAAGAAAGCACAGCGAGGCTAATTTAGTTTCTGATATTGAAATTTCTGTAATTATTACTAATATATACACATATATATATATACATATATATATATATATATATATATATATATATACATATATATATATATATATATATATATATATATATATATATATATATATATATATATATATATATTGAGGTAGGCAAGTAGGGTAAGAGGTAAGATATATAAATGATAACTATTACGACTTAAACAGCGTATATTTATAGATATACCTATCGTCTCGTCTGGTCTTGACTAGTTTTGTTTGATATTGTCTGGTTTTAACTGGTCTTGGCTGGTCTAGTCTGGTCTAGTCTGGCCTTGATTGGTCTGGTTTGGACTTGTCTGGTCTGGTCCTGTTTTGCCTGATCTTGCCTAGTATCTTCTGGTCTCGTCTGCTCTTGTCTGGTCTAGTTTGGTCTTCTTTGGTCTTGTCTGGTCTTGTTTGGTCCTATCTGGTATTGCCTGGTCTTGTCTGATCTTGTCTGGTCTTGTCTCTTATTGTTTGGTCTTGTCTGGTCTCTATTGTGCCGGGTGCCAGCTAGTAATCGAACAATAGTCAATATTGTCAATAATGTCAATCAACAACAGTCAATAATAAAGTTGCAACAGTTTCTAAATGTGTGTACTATAAACTAACCCAACTAGCAAGGTTTTTTCATGAAACTCCTTCCCGTGTTTTTAGAATAATCGATACATAACTGAAGTTAGTAAGATGTTTTATATAAGATGTATATGGTATATACATATATTATGTGAACGTCAAAAATAAAAAAAAAGAATAATAATTAATTAAATATCAAAAGATAACAGATAGAATATGAACGATAATCACTGAAACAAAAAAAAAAAAAAACTTGAAATGTATAAATTGTCTCCTTTAGTAGTACGGATTTTACTTTTCTCTTGAAGCTGTGTTGGACATTTCTTCTGTGATGGTATTTGGCAGCTTGTTGTATATGACCACTCCTGAAATTTCTGGTGATTTGCTACAGAATTTAGGCTACAATTTGGATTGTACAGCTTCTTTCGTCCTCTTGTATACATGCTACATATACACAAAATCATTCAACCCTGTAATATTTATTTTTAGTTTCCAATACCCCACTTGGATAGACGAATTTACCCTTCCATTCTTTAACCTTTTCCAGCCCACTGCCGTCCTCACGAAGACACTGTTTCCATTTTTTCCCTAATATTCTTTCCTTTTAATTCCAACGACCTTTTTCACACTCTTCAAACCAGTGTTGCCACCTATCCTTCCCTTCCCCACACAATCCTTCCCTTCACCACACTATCCTTCTCTTCACCACACATCTTTTATACAAATCATTCATTCAGTACTTACGTCCACGTTCTTCGCATCCACAGCAAAATCTCGCTAGGATTGATTGTGAGTTTAAACTCCTTGGCGTTTTTAAATATTTCGGGAGGCCACCATGTACTTGAATTACCTCATACTGTCTATGGTATGTGCTCTTCGTTATTTTATTTTGCCGCTCCTGCAGCTCGACTTCCTTTCCCCCTTTCCCCCATTGGTTCTCCTCCTCTGTTATTGACATACCCCCTTTCATACATTTCCCTTTTTTTCTTCCACAATTGGGCTCTCTCCTTTCATTCCTTCATTCCTTACTTGCTTCTCTGAACACTTCTCTAATACTTATTTCCTCCTGCATTCCATTAACCTTCCATTCATATCTTGCCACCCTTCTACTTGCTTCTACTGACACCTTAAATACATACGTATTAAGCTCCTGTAAGACTACATAGAAAGGAGTCGACCTCTCTAATTGCAGGGCCTTTTTAAGAAATTGCAGCTGAATTCTTTCAATCCTTTCTTCCTCCTTACTCCGCACACTTCTGCTCCATACATCAGTATACTCCGCAGACAGGCCTTCCATATCATTTCTTTCGCTCGGTAATTCGATTTAAATCTTTTCTTATTACTTTCCAGAAACTCTCACCCGCTACCCAAGCTTTCTTCGCCACGTACTCAATGTGCTCCTTGTTACTACATCCACTCCCAAAGACATACCCTAAGTACTTAAACTGATGCACTTGATCTATGTTGCTTCCCTTGCATTCCTTCTTGCAGCTTCCGCTTTCCCTACATCTTATCCATATCGTTTTTCCGACATTTACACTCAGTTATCTTTTATGGAAGAATCTTGCCAGCCGTTTATTCATTTCAGTCAGTTCCCCAGCAGACTTTGCCAACAACACTACATCGTCTGCGTAGGCAAGGCTGGATGCACACTTTTTTCCTCCCTACTACAACTCCTGCAGCTTGACCCGTCGCCAGAACTTTTTCCGCCACATACAGTTAAATAGTACGGGGCTTAGTGCGTAGCCTTGCTTCAGACCCCTTCGTACCTTAAATTCCGCCGATCTACACTCATTTACTCTCACTCTACACCACGTCTCTCTATACAATCGTTCTATACATTCTCTCAAATTCTTTGATAAACATTCCTTTTGCTCCAAACATTCCCACAACATTCTCCTGTTTACTGTATCATACGCTGCGCCTTTAAGTCCAGGAACAGAGCAAAGAGGCAATCGATTTTCAAAGAGCTTTCGAGAGCGTTCCAGTATTCCCCTTCCCTCCCTAAACTCGGCCTGAACTTTCGGAGGCAGCTTTCTTCCCTATATCTCATCCCTTAAACGTCTCTCCAGTAGTTTTGCAAATATCTTAAATGACCTTATATGATCTTATATGAGTTCATAAGTGTGATTCCTTATAATTTTATAATTTGTCTCTGTCCCCATTTTTAAAATTGAGACCACCTCCCCCACCCTCCAACTTTTTGGCACGCCGGCCTTTCTGCCCCATGTTTTATTAAATTCCTCAGTTACTCTTCGAAGACCAGTCAGTAGCCAGGCCTGGTTGGGTATTCCGTCCGATCCAGCTGCCTTTCCTTTCGTCAAGCTCTTTATTATAGTTGCTAAGTCCTCACGTGATAATTACGTTTCTTGTCCCGTTTCCCCTTCAGAAATTTCGAATCCTTCCTCACTCTTTTCTTGCCTACCTGGCTCTTCTTCTCCAGCGACATAAACCCCAATTAACTTGGCGAAGTAATGTTTCCAGTCATCTATATGGAATTTATCCTTCCCTTTTCTTCCCAATTTCTCTCAGTATCTTCCATAGCCCTGCCTCGCCCTACTGTTCTTTTATTTCTTCCAATCGTATCTTTTCCCAGTTCTCCCTCATGGTCTTCATACAAATATTGACATTCATCATTGCCATTATCGACCTCTTGTAGAATTTTGCTATAGAACTCAGTGATAGCCGTCGAGGTCGATTGTCCTTTGCGAAAGCCGTGCTGTTCTTTGGAAATAAGTTGGTGTTTCTCGATGAATTGTAAAAGCCTGTGAAGCATGCTGTATTCCAACACTTTAGCCATAGCTGATAGCAGAGCCATAGGTCCCCACCAATAACACTCATTGTAGACGAAAGGATGGCTCTCAGAAAATGCCAAAGGGCTATCCAAGAAAGAAACGCGGCAGCGCACCATGGCGAGTTGCCAAAATGCCTGACAAAGGGCAAAAAACGGCGCATGGACGTGAGAATTGATTCCGGATGTGCAAATCTGGGCTTACCGTAAACACGGAAACGTCGATTACCATGTGACTCAGGCGCTAACGGGACATGGGTGCTTTAATGCCTTTCTACACAGAATAGGCAAAAGCGAAGCGATCAGTGCTGGTACTGCGGCGAAAGAGATGTCGCGTGTCATACGATATTCTTTTGCGAAAGATGGGACAAGCTAAGATTAGGGATGGCAAGGAAAACTGGTGTATGGCCGGACAAGAAAAATATGACCGAAACCATGCTAGAAAGTAATGATAATTGGAACGCAACCGCGGAGATGCTAAGAAGCATAATGAAGGCTAAGGAAGTAGATGAGAGGAGACTGGAAGCAGGCCAACAAATTAAAATTAAAAAGTAACCAAAGAGCGTGAACCCAAAGTTGCCGAGTGATAATACCCCGAGAGGGTGCAAACCACGGCAGCGCTAGGGACAAGATGAGAAAAAGGTGGAAAAAAAGAGCCATAGGTCTATAGTTATTTGGGAGTGTTTTTTCTTGTCGTTTATGTATTAGCCAGATTTTGGCATTTTTCAAAATTTCAGGAAATTCTTACTAGGTTTTAGGTGTTTAATATAAGTTATAGGTTTCGCTAAAAGGTCATAGTTTAAATATGTTGCAAGGTATTGAATCTGAATATTGAAAAAATTTGTGCACTATATACTAACTCTATACTAATTTCCACTATATACTAATTCTTAAACAACAACTAACCTAACCTAACCTAACTCGACGAGCAAGATTCGAACTAGGTAAACCAAATTTGTTTATAGAGGAGAGGGAACTTACGAATTAACGCCACCGCAGCGAGAGATCGCGCTACCGCGCGATATGTGGTCAGCATTTATCTGCTCTAATATAACCTAATCTAACCCTTATCCAATATTTTTTCTTATGTCGATTCGAGAGGTCGCGCTACCGCGCATTATGTGGTCTGGATTTATATGCTCCGTTATAACCTAATCTAACCATCCATTTTGTAGCTGCGGTGGCGTTAGTACATAAGTACCGAGGAGAGTTTTACAGAAATTTTCATGAAAATCTTTCGCGTTGTTTAAGAATAGCCAATGCAAAACTTAAACTTGTCAATAATGTACCTGTAACAAAAGTTTTGTGTCCTGTATACTAACTTACATAGCAGGATTTTAACTATGAAAACTAAATTAGTTCATAGAGGACAGTTTTGGGAATACATCCTGATTTTTTCATGAAACTCCTTTCAGTGCCTTTAGAGTAATCGATAAAAAACTGAAGTTAGTCATTAACGTTGACGTTGCAAAAGTTGCTAAATTAGTGCACTATTTACTAACTCGATTAGCAAGATGTCAACCATGCAAACTGAATTAGTTTATAGAGGAGAGTTTTGGAAAAATTTCTTAAATTTTTATAATCATTACATACATTACATATCATCATTACATATTTTACGAAAATCTCTAGTCCATTCCTGTTTAGTCTTACCTAGTCTAGTCTTGTCCAGTCTAATCTACACTTGTCTGGTTTTGACTGGTGTTTTTTTTTTGAAGCGATAATTTTTTTTTAATTTGAATTTTTCATTGAAAATACCATAGAGAAATATTATAATCCTTATATCTCTTTATATCCATATTCAATTATCGTTTTATTTTTAATAAATTTCAATTTAAAAACATTTTAATTTGTTCTTTATTACTAGATTTGTTTGTTGATGCGGCCAGGAGCGATTTGTTTTTTAATAGCCGAAATAATTATGAATTCGTTGCGTTCCAATCTCGCCGGCTCGGATTTATAACGTAACACATTCGGAATCATATAATACAGATTTTATGCAGATTTATTTTATTACACTAATCGAACTGGAACGATAAGAAACCGAAACGCGTATCTTAAATAGTCCGACAAACACAATTAATTGATTAAATTTTAATTTATTTCTCCACAAAAAAATCAGGTTTAAAAACGTTCTAGGAATTCAAGACATGTGGGACAAAATTGGTCTCAATTAAAACGTTAATTTATATATTTAGAATTTTAATTTCTACTTGATTTCTCTATTTAATTAAAAACACTATATTTTTTTAATATCGACTCAAATGTATCTAATAATATTAATATCTTAATCTAGAAGACAATAAGTAAAGCGTGTCCCAAAATTAACGCAAGATTTGAATTTGCCGCCATTTGTGCAGTAAATTGTTAGCAACCTTGCAAAAGATATAATTTAAAAGCTAAGAGTTTAGGGTTAATAAAAATGGAGCATTACACGATACAACAACGTGCTTTCATGATTGAACAATATTTTAAAAATAATGAAAGTTTGGCGACCACAGTTCGAAAATTTAATACAAAATATGGTTGGAATAGTGTTTTAACTTCGTCAACTGTGAAGAGAATAATTAAAAAATTTCGGATGACTAGATCAGTTGGAGACTCTAAATACACTGGTCGTCCAAAACAAGCCGTTCAAATATCAATATCGATGCAGTGCGTGAAAGTGTTGGTGAAAATTCCGGAACATCAATTCGGCATCGTGGACAAGAATTGGAAATTTTAAGAAGCTCTCTACAAAATTGAATTATCACAACAACTGAAACCTAATGACCATGGACAGCGAAGAGAGTTCGTTGAATGGTATATTGAACATCAACAAGTGGATGCTGATTTTTCGAACAAAATCTTTCTAAGCGATGAAGCACATTTTCACCTTGATGGCTTTGTTAATCGCCAAAATTGCCGAATTTGGGGTTCGGAGAACCCACATGTTATTGTCGAAAAACAATTGCATCCACAACGTGTCACTGTTTGGTGCGGATTTTGGGCTGGAGGCAGCATTGGACCAAACTTTTTGAGAATGAGGCTGGTCAACCAGTGACTGTTACTGGTGATCAATATCCCGACATGATAACAAAGTTCTTTCTGCCCAAATTGAATGATATTGATGTGGCTAACATGTGGTTTCAACAAAACGGGGCCACATACCAAACAGCCCGTGAAACAATTCAATTACAGCATGAGACGTTTCCTGGTCGTTTGCTTTCTCGTTTCGGTGATCAGAATTGGCCCCCTAGATCGTGTGATTTAACACCATTAGATTTCTTTTTATGGGGTTAATTGAAGTCAAAGGTCTATGTCAACAAGCCCACGACTACCCATGCATTACAGGAGGAAATCAGGCGTCGCATCAACGAAATTCAGCCACATTCATGCAGAATAGTCATGGAAAATTTCACAAAAGAATAAGTATGTGCCAGCAATGCTGTGGAGGCCATTTGCCCGACGTCTTATTCCATAAATAACCTTATCCTATGTACTGAATGATTCAATAAAAAAAAACAATCTAAAGACTAAAAACTGTGTTTTCTATTTAATCTACATCTTGCGTTAATTTTGGGACACCCTAAACGTTGAATACGTTGCGGCGCGGAAAACTTATAGGTCATATATTAAAAAGAAGAAAACTGAATATGAAGAGATCAGTAATAAGAGATTCTTGAAGCGGACTCGAAACTTTGGAAAATCTTAACGAAACCAAGATCTAGTTCGAACTATATAGCCGATAATGACTGGATAGCCCATTTCAGCAAATTACATTTTTTTTTTATTTGGTGCTACCTACGGTCTTAGTAGACTTGACCTTCTCCCCTACCTACACTTTTGCTTGATATATAGATCTTAGACACAAGTGGAGGGAGCCCTTACAGTTTTTAATGTGGGTGGCGAGCCACTATTTTAGGGAAGGTTTCTTGGCAGGTTACTGTGATGACCTTTGCAGGGCCATGCACAGGTGGACGGTTTCTTATTTCCATATTCGTGCCCCCAGGATTTGAACCTGGGACTTATGGCCTAGTAATCCGACACCTTGCCTATTAGGCCACCACCGCCTCCTGAACAAACTACTTGGCCTACACGAAACCACACTCACAAACATGTCCAACGAAACCGAGGACAACCGTTGGTACAACCTGAAAACAACAAAGGAAGAAGAAGTACTAGAATGCATAATGGCACTCAAAACAAAGAAAGTAGCAGGGCTTGATCAGATAACAAATTAACAGATTATAGCCTCCTTCCCACTCTTCTCAACTTGATGGGTAGATATTTCTAATAGAATACTAGAAAGCAGCGAAATACCCCTGTCCTGGAAATCCTCAAAAATAATTGTGCTATATAGAGGCAAGGGCGGCCTCCAAGATTCAGACTTCTACCGCCTCAACAACCGCCTCAATGATCACCTAGAACAGGTACTCCCATAACATTTCGGATTCCGTAAAAACAAAAGCTGCGAGAAAGCAATTGGCTAAGTTTTTTTTATACAGCGAGGTTCCTACAGCCTTTGCCGCATCTCGCACTTCTTTTTCCAGGTCTCCTTACCTCTCCAGTCCTCCACTTCTATGGCTCTATCTTACATGATTTCCATAACACCCTCTATCCATTTTACTGCTGGTCTGCCTCTTTTCTCCTTGCTTTTGGTACATATTGGAATGGTATTTTGCGCCATCTTTCTCCAGTCGTCCTTTGCATGTGCCCTTACCACTTTAATTGCCGTGTTTCTATGACGTCTATAGTGCCATAGACTCTCCTCATTTGTCTTCTGATATGTTCATTTCTAACACGATCTAGTTTAGACGTTTGACATGCTCTTCGTAGAAAGTCAGTCGGGAAAGATGATGCGGTCTGGAGCATCCACCTCCACTTCCGGTCCCCACTCCTACCCCCATACTACTTGTAAACGCGCGCAAGTATGGAATGTAAGAATTGTGAAATAGTTGATAAGAACCGCCGAGTCAGCAGTTTCGTATTTCAACTTGTATCTTCTTCTTCTACTTCTACGATATTTTGGATCACGCTTGTTCAACTGTTGGGCTTTGACCTTTGCCCAGTATTATCGCATCTTCTGCCGGTGTAACTCCTTTCTTTCTTCTGTCCAGGGGGTACCTTTCCTACGGGTTTTTTTTCTGAAATCCACGGACTTCCTTCAGGGTGCGTCTTACAGACTGTCTGTTGTTGGAGATTTATTATTCCCAGTTCTTTAATATCCTTCTCGGTTTCTGTCAACCAAGATACGAACCTTCTTGTTTTGCCAAAAGGTGAACAGACGGTTGGTTAGTCGGTTTGAAGGCAGTCTTCCAACGTGGCCATAGAAAGATACCCTTCTTTTCCTTGCACAGAGCATATCAATATGTTCGTAGAGCTCAGAGTTATGCGCTTTCGGAATTCCCCATCTTCCTTTACCGGGCCTAGGATCTTCCTGAGGATTCTCCTCTTTCTGATTTCCAATTTTTCTACTAGACCTCTTCGGTTCAAGGAAAGACACTCCATGGCATACAGGGCGTCTTGTCGTAAGACTGATGTGTAGTGCTTAAGTGAAAGTGCTTTTTGCTTCCTATTTCAACTTGTATAATTTTAACGCGATACACTTTATCGCAATTAAAACTCCCCGTGATCAATGTGTAAAAGTTTTCGCAAGAAAGGATAATCTTGGTAACCATAAGGATGATGTATGTGATGATAATCAAAAAATGTACTACAAATGCACCGTTTGCAATTCAACTTTTACAAGAGAAGATATTATATAAAATCAACAATGATGGTGGGAAGAAGAGGAGTCTAAATACTGAATATTCAACCTACACCACCAAGAAGATAAAGTTGGAGCCGCAGACAGTCAAATAATTTCTGTAAAATATGCAATCAACACTCCCCAACAAGGCTAAAGTATGTAGGAGATCTACGATCACAGAAACACCAACCGTGAAGCCGGTCCAGCAGAACGTCATCCAAGCTTGTTTCAGCTATAGAATTACTGGAAGTGGAGGTTGGGGACCGGAAGTGGAGGTGCAGGCTCCAGAACGTATCATCTTTCCCTACTAAAGTCCATTTCTACTAATTCTATACTTTTTCTATCCGTTTGTGAAATTTGACAACATTCTGAACGATAAGTTGAAATTGACCAACTAACCTCCGAAAAAAAAATGGCCTGGAGCTCGCGCGCAGATCACTTTATTGCTGTATCTGTCGACTTCCTTAAGGTTTTCAACTCAGTGGACAAGCAGATTTTGTGCAGCAAACTAATAAAAGTAGATGTCAAGGGGAAACCATTCAACCTTATACTTAGCACCCTTGCCTAGGATTTGTGGTGCCACGGATTCGTGGTGATAAACATCGACAACCGAAAGAAATTATCAACACAGGGTCCCCAGGTACTCCAGGGTGACATATGGAGCCCCACCCTGTTTCTGATCTACGTCCATGATCTACCAACCCACAGAGGTTTTTTCTCCAAGGACCTGACAGCAACCCAGGCATGCTTGAACCACCTAAACACATGGTGCCTCCTAAACAAATTGCCTATCAACTATGAGAAAAGTAAAGCAATGAAACTTAGAAAAGGCGGTTTGCTCCGAAAGTGCAACAAAGTGCGACCAGCAGCAACTGGAATTAGTCAATAGTTATGAATACCTAGCAGTAACCCTCTAGACGAAGCTTACCTTTCCAAAAACATTAAAGAAAAAAGTAGAAAAGCAGCTCAAAGCATTGGATCCCTCAGGAATGTACGAGCCCTAAGTCTATGTACAGCAGCAACATTATTTAAAATAAAACTCTAGCCGATAAACTCTGGCCAGCGACCTATTGCTTCAAAACTATAAACCTATTTCTAACAACCAACCTCCAACCAAAGCTGGATAAAATTAAAGCAAGATGCCTTAAATATGCAATGGGCCTTCCTAAAAACACAACAAATACCTTCACATTCCAGCTGTCAGGTTCTGTTAAAATGAGATAGGATATTCAAGAAAGTTTCGAAGGTGTAGAGAGTGGCTTAACTAAGGACGCTTACAGGAAGGAAATAGAAGCGAAAAATATGGTGTTCACAGTTGAGAGATACACCGATGGCCCAGAGATCCAAAGACACGGATGGAAGGGTGCGAAACAAAAACACCCACACATATTAACTCGCACCACCTGGCACGGCTTTTACCACCTACTATGCATCAACCAACAATATCATCAAGCAGAGAAACTCTGTATATGCCGCTTCTGCAACTCACCCGCTGAAAAATATCACATGCTCCCCTGCAGGGAAAGAAGGAACCGGACATTGTGTCAATTCGTCACCGACATTTGCTGTTGACGAGTGCTCCAACATCTCCAATTCGCAACAATGATCTATCGAACCAACCATCTGGTGATTTTAAACCTTGACAATGTATAATATTATGTCTGTTATCCTAGATGTATTATCTGTTTTTGTAAAAATGGATAACGATCTATCTCGAGAAGAGTTGCAGATAATTAAAAACGGATTACGGCATCGTTTTCAGCAGATAATTTCCCTACAGATGCACTTAGTTTCCTTGTTCTCTGTTCGGTCGTTCAAATTTCGCAACATTTCGCTCGATTTAGCCAATTATATCAAGTCATATCTCGCGAACGGAAGCGGCTAGCAAAATGCAATTTGTATATTTACAACCAGCAGAGAAAACACTTTCAGACACACTTTGAAATTTTCCATTCTCTTGATAAATAATGATCTTAAAGAAATACATTTTCTGGCATTTTCTGCCGATTTCACGATGTCATAACTTTCGAACGGCTTATCACAGTCCACAAATTAGTCGAAAACATGTATCATATTCCTAGGAAGCGTTTAACTCTTAACCACCTGCCATACGTCTCAGGTGAGAAAATTACTGCTACGTTGGGTCTGATAGACGTATGTCAGGTGGTTAGGTGTTAATAAAGAAATATCATCAAACCAGTCATCGATCCGCAGGAAGACTCTTACACTTTCATTCGCCTTTCGGGCAATTTTTAACCGATTTTCATAAATTTAGTCTCAAAAGATGCGTAAGCAATTCAGCTAAATGATTCTGTAGGCAATAAAAACTTGCAATAAATTACAGCAAATGTTACTATTTATCCATTTTACTGCTGGTCTGCCTCTTTTTCTCCTTGCCCTTAGTACATATTGTACTGCTATTTTGGGCCATCTTTCTCTAGTCATCCTTTACATGCAAAGTTACCACTTTGATAATTGCCGTGTTTCTATGCCGTCTGTAGTGCCATAGACTCTCCTCGTCTATCTTCTTATTTGTTCATTTCTTACACTATCTAGTTTGGACGTTTGACATGCTCTCCGTAGAAAGTCAGTCGGAAAAGATGATGCGTTCTGAAGTCTCCACCTCCACTTCCGGTCCCCACCCCTACCCCCACCCGACTTGTAAACGCGCGCGAGTATGGATGTAAGAATTGTATTGGAAACAAAAGTTGTAAAGTTATTAAAAAAAACTGCATCTGGGGTACCCAAAAAACCCCGCTCGGCCACGGAAAGATTAATACAGAAATATCATCGAACCAGCCATCGATCCACAAGAACAGGAGTGTAAGAGTCACACTTTCATTCGCCCCTTGCAATTTTTAACCGATTTTCACAAATTTAGTCTCATAAGATGCGTAAGCAACTCAGCTAAATTATTCTGTAGGAAAAACTTGCAATAAGTTACAGCAAATAGCTAAAAATTGGAAAATAGTCTATATATTGGATATTTTGTTCAGCACTTCCATTTCTTTGTGTAGTGATTAACTGAATGAATGTATAATGCCGCTTGTATGTTAGAAGAACAACAAGCTTAACTTGTTGTTCTTCTAAGATTACACGAGGTCAGACAACGCTGCACAAGACTGAAAGATAATGAACAAGACATGGCTAGTTTGCACAAGACTAGGCACAAATAAACAATATTTGAGACTGTATACCATTAGAATAGTTTTGGATAATAATAATCTATATATATATATATATATATATATATATATATATATATATATATATATCAATTTAAAAAAGAAGCAAAAAGGAAGCAATTTATACACACACACTTCGAAAATGAACACTTTTTACCTGACACTTTTCATTTTATTCAAATTTATATTATACTGTTCGCAGTTCACTTAGAATTTTAAGTTTTTTTTTTTGGTTCATATTTATCCTCCGTTTTCCCAATACACCAATAAAAAAGCGAATGATAAAGAACCGACTACAGAAAATTTGAATAGTATTTAAATTTCGACCGACCCGTGGCCCGTTTTTTTTTTCTTCTATTTTTTCCGCCACTAAAAATACTCAGAATGCATTTGCCATTCTGTCAATCGCACGATTCATCAAGCGCGGTCGATTCGCAAAAACCTCCTTCCCACCCGTCCAGAATTACATTCCATCGAAAAAGATAAATAATTTGCGACCGGCCGTAATTATTGTAGACATTTCGAGGTAATCCGAAATTGCGGAGGCATAAATATGTAGAGGGAGATTAATCAAATATCGCGGCAGCGGTATAACAAGGTAATAAAGAGGACGCGCGCAGCTTCCCTGAATGTTTGCGGCCGGCAAACGTTGTAGATATTGTTAACGCATCAGCATTAGCGAATGTAATTAAAATAGTATTACAAGTCGTTGGCGAGGGAACGATGGGGAAAAGGGGAACCGGTCGGGAATGACTATTACAATACCTGTGGTTGCATTGCTGGCATGCGAAACACTCCAAATGGTAGACGTTGCTTTTTGCTCGCATCACCATCTCGAAAGCCGGGATCACTTTATTACACGCGGCGCAATATCCTGTTGTTCCGAATAATCTGGAATTAAAATTAAACATTCACGACAAATGCACAAATAATCTTCTACAAATTACTTTATTTCGAATCGATTTCTCACTCTGAATCAAGCTTAACCGCTGGAAAGTAGAAAAATGTTTCTGTTCAAAAAGTTAATTCCCAAAGATAATTTGGTAGCGGAAGGTTCTTTAAAAATTTATTGTCCACAGGATGATTAGCAAAAGACCATTCGGTCGAATATTTATAAGGTCCTTGTCGTGCAACACCAATTTCCTCGTGTAGATTGCTATAAAATTTATAGCTATAGTGCGCCATAAAAATTACATTACACAAAATTGACTTCGAATAAGATTCCATTCCTATCACGTGCGCATAAAACGACAATTTATTATTAATCCATTTTTTTTTCTCTTCCTTTAATGAATATAAAACTTTAAATAAACATTAAAAGAATCTATATGCAGAAACTATTACGTGCTTTGAGTGCAGTTTAAAGAAGCTTCAATAAACAAACAATACCATTAAAGGATAACTTTTATCGCACTATTGAGACTACTTATCCGGGATAACGTCTTATTTATTCAAAACTGCCGTTATTAATTTCGTCCTTTAAATAATTTACGCCTCACCTAAGGTAGTCTCTTTTACAGAGTATAAGATTGGCTTTCGTGTAGAGGGTGGAACCGACTTCCCCGAGCCGGCAGTCACAGCATCCGCACTTGAGACAGTCCTCGTGCCAGAAGAGGTCCAGGGCTTTGAGCAGGAACCTCTCCGTGATCCTCTTACCGCATCCTGCACACTCGCGCGGTCCAGACGACGTCGTGTTCGCCGACACCGACACCGCCGTCGGTCCAGACACCGCCACCGTCGTCCGAGCGCTCGCTTGCTCCCCACCTGACTCTGCAAATTTAAATTGTCACTATTAGAAAACAAAAACTTCATTAAAATTGGGAAACAAGTGTAATAAGAAACTTAATTGCAAAAATTAAAAAAGAAAAAAACGTTGCAGATTATTTGTTTAATGCAATGTGTCACTAAGAATGTTTAAGCCCAAAGATATGTTTTCACCAAACAGTTTACACAACTCTAGCATTTCTAGTTTTTCAGATGAGTACCTTCATTTGAATAATTGATTTGTTGTGGAGTTATTTGTTGAAACTTGATTTTAATATAATTATACGTTTTATAGTGGGTTTTTCAATAAGGACATAACAATTTTGTATTGAAATAAGACACAGAATAATTGAGATGTCGGACTGAAATTTATTCCAGGTGTAGTAAGTACACATGTTACAATTATGTATGCAATTCGACGTCATTCATATAACCATCACGAACACGACGGCAGCGATCGATTCTTTGGATCCAATTTTCAAACTCTTTCACACATATCAGCCGGAATGTTGACAATTTAGCGTTCGATATTGTTCCCGAGCACATCTAAAGTTGTTGGATTGTTGGCATAAACCTTCGACTTAAAGTATCCACATAAGAAAAAATTCAACGGCGTCAAATCGCAGGAGCGAAGTGGCCATAGTTTGACTGAACCGTTTCTCGAGATTAAACAATTACTAAATTTTCCTTTCTATAAATCAATTATTTGACCAGCTGTGTGGCTTTTAGCACCATTTTTTTTGCAACCACACATCGCTTATGTAAAGTCCATCCAATTTTGCCCAAAAATAGTAACTTCATTGACCATAACATGGCGATTATTTATCGACGAAAAAATACGGCCTCCGGAATGAAATCCACACCACACGCTCACTTTTTGTGGATGCAGTGTAGTCTAACGGAGCACATGTGGATTTGTTGCTATCCGATATCGCAGGTTCTGCTTATTGAGAAAGCCTTTCAGCAAAAAATGAGCTTCATCGCTAAAGATAATTTTTCAATGAAATTTAGGATTTTCTCCAAACTTTTGCGAAACAAAATCAGATAATTTTCGGCACTTTAAATGATCCAGAGGTTTCAGTTAGGGTTTCTGAATATCCGCAATTATTCAAAACCACGGTTTTCGGTTTTTGAAAATTAAAAACCGCGGTTTCGGTTTCGGATTCGGTTTTTAAGAACTCTTGGTAGTAGTGTCTGATATATAAACGAGATCTTAGTTTTGTACAAAAGTTGGCGCTTAGGGAAAGTGATCTTTTGGAGTAGATGGTGCCAAAAACAAATATTTAACCTTTTTGTTCTCTCAGAAGTTCTTTTATATTTAGCGAACTCCAAACGAAAATAATTTACAAGTTTTCTTAGTATTTGAAAATTACTTTTAATTTCAGCATCTTCTTCGCGTAATACTCATTATCCACATTTTCTACGTGCGATTCTTCAGGAAATAAATCTTCATCTTCACTGCTGCAACTGTTTACTACTTGAGATGAATCTTGTCAAAAGTGTCACATACAGCGAGATGAAATGTATGGTTAATGCAAATTTTTGGTTCAACAGAACAATTTGTACCATTTTTTTAATTACCCGGGCATCGTCATGTGTAGTATCTTACTCAATAATAATCCCACGGCAATAAATCCCAGGCTCAATCAAACTTTGAAATTTTTGCGACCAGAAATTGAAAACCGTGTTGAAATCGCTCGATAACTAACGCCGTGACGGCCCGTCAAAATTAGATCTATCGAGGATTGGTTGCATTTGTTTTTTCGAAATTTCGAAGCTGCCGCAACAAATTCGACGTTTTGTTAGAACAAAACGTGGTTGGAAAGCGAGACTAAAAACCGCGTTGCGAAATCTTTTACAGCGGCGCTGCGACGCCACCGCAAAGTTCAATTTCCTAATGCGGCTGCTGGTTTTTCTGCCGTAGTTTTTGTATATTTCAAGCTAGCGAAACAAGTTCGACGTTTTGTTGAAGGGATAGCTTGTCAGGAAGTGGTAGTTGAAACTGCGTTGCAAAATCTTCGAGAGCGACATCGCGACGTCGCCGCAAACTTCAACTTGCTAATCTAGGTCGAATTTCGGGAACTCGCGATGGTTTTTCTGCTGTAGCGAAACAAATTTGATGTTTTGCTGAAGGGAAAGCTTATGGTAAAGCGCGACTAAAAACCGCGTTGCGAAATTTTTGACAACGGCGTCGCGACGCCACCGCGAACTTCAACTTTCCAATTCAAGTCACCCACAATATTATTTCTGAAACTGATACTAAATGAATGTAAATGTTTTTCAATACTTATTACGATATTATTTGCAGAACAAGCTCCTTCAATTCGCAGAAAGCCTAAATTGTAATAAAAATTGTTTTCTCCATAAATATTAATCATTTCCTTCTTTCTTTCTTCGTATTCCTTTTGAATTAAGGTCATAACACCTGAAGAAGAATTTTGGCAAGATTTGGTTAGGAAAGCGGCCAGCTATTGCTTTCCGAATAAATGTAGATTTTGAAATTGCTCGAACACATATACCATCGATGGTTGCCATTTTTGCAACAACAGTTTGCAATGTTTGAAAGACCACTAATTCTATGTATTTTATTTATTTTTAGATAAAACCGAAAACCGCGGTTTTTCATGTCGGTTATGCGGTTTCGGTTTTTGCACAGAAAACCGCGGTTTTGCGGTTCGGATATATCCGCACCAGAAACCCTAGTTTCAGTTCATGGGTTAATTTGATCTTGTAAGGGTGTACCTGGAGATCTTTACGCAAAATTCATCGCACGTACAGTTTCTCTGTTGGGACAATTATTGCGACCAAAAATTGGAATAAGCGCTCTTAAAGTTAACTCTGCCTATGAGGACACTGGGTGGATTGAGTAGCTCAGTAAAATCATAGCCGGTCCCAAGCCCGGATAAAAGAGGAGGGTTGAGGGACAAGGCAGGTCGCTGGCCTTGTCCCCTTTACCCCCTGTAAAAAAAAAGAAATATGCTCACAGAAGGAACTCACAAGCCTCGGAAGGATGGATACAAGATGACGACCACGCGAGAAACAGGAAAATACCCAACAATTCAAGACCACCTGGAAGGCCACCAAAGAGATGGGCAGACTCCTGGACATCCATATCACAGGAGATTAGAGACTAAGGAGGAACTTGAAGAAACAGGCACACGTGCCTATACAAAAGTCTAAGAATAAGAAGCTCTTAAAGTTGCGAGTACCAACTCAGAATTACGGTAGGAAGGTTTTACCGATTTTCAAACATTGCTCGTTCGTGAACCTAACCATGATAAAAATGTAAGCCTTGACTGACGTTTTGACATTGACAGATTATAAAAAAGTTTGTAGGTTATGTTCCGTATTATAAAACAAAATTGTTATATCCCTATTGAAACCCCCTTTAAGTTTCAAAATTTATTTGTAGAATACTACATATGATTCAACACTAGGGCTTCACACGAGAACGATATTTTTCTCGTGTCGTCTCGTCTCGTTTCGTAAAAGCGAGACGAGAACGAGAGGAGACCGCATGTGGTCTCACTCTCGCGAGAGCGAGAACGTATGTGGTCTCGCACGAGACCAGATGCGCTCTCGCGAGAGCGAGACCACATAAGCTCTCGCTCTCGCAAGGCACGAGTCTCGTTTCTGATCCCGGCCATACTTCTTCTTCAATCTTTGATGCTAATACGGGCAGCCGTAATATTTTCTTGCATAAATTTGAACTGCGGGCTCGGGCAAGTTACATTTCAGTATATAACAATTAAAAGAATAGATTTCGTTATATGAAATAGATGTCGTAGACAATTTCAAATTATGTTCGTTTTTATTATTAATTTTAAATCGTCAACAAAATAGAAGGTTTATATAAACAGACATTTATGGTGTGTTATCGCTACATTTTTTATGTGGATGGAACAAAGCGAAGTTAGGAGATATTAAAAGTAACCAAATAGAAAATGTATGTAAAGAGACAGTGAATAGTTTACAATAAAATGTATGATTACCTCGTTTTGGACTATCTTAACAATAAGTTCTAGCAAGAACGATATTTGGCGAAATAAGACGAGACGAGACAAACGGTAACGAGAGCGAGACGAGACAAACGGTTACGAGAGCGAGAGCGAGACGAGACTAACGGTTACGAGAGCGAGACGAGACTAACGGTTACGTACGCGAGAGCGAGAAGAGACTAACGGTTTCTAGAGCGAGAGCGAGACTGAGACGAGAGTAATTTTTTACACAACAAACGAGAGCGAGACGAGATTTTTGAAACTCTCGCCCTATCTCGTCTCGTGTGGAGCCCTATTCAACACACTGTGGCTTTATCAGGTGATGTAATATAAGATGAAATAACTATATTCCTTCATTTGTAACCCAAAGAAACCAATTTTTACATCTGTAACATCTCACAGATGTGAAAATTTAATAACTTTTGAGATGAGTTCCAAGCATTTGTAGCCCACTTAGGTAGACCATAATTGACCGAAACATTTTCTAAATTATTCTAAATGAAATGCAAATTACAGCTCGGTATGACACCTGCAGCTGCAAAAAGAATAAACCTCTAAATTTTTTAAACGATTCGATTAAATTTTTCGAATCATAATCTCAATTTTCTCGGTCCCGCGAAGTTTTCGTTGCGGCGCAAAAGTCAGCATCCGGTCTGCAGGTTTATTTTTAGAAATAATAGAGTATAATAAACAACATTTTAATTGTTATCTAAATGGAAGTTTCATCTAAAAGCAGTTTGTTTCGAATTAAACGTTCAACAATGTTTAATTGTTCAATAAAACATGATTGTGATCCTGTTGTAGATATTCGAAACTACAAGAGTTCACATCAGACAACTTGTAAGATATAACATACGTAAATAGAATGCAGAGAGTCGTTAAAGAGTCGGACTTTGATATATAAGATCGAGTCCATTAAGTTGGTAAATTAAAGAAAATGTTTTAATCAATATAGCTGTTTATTAGTAATATTTAGATGATATCAAGCAATAAATAATATAAATTAGCATCTTAATTGTGATGGAGAGTGAATGGTTGTTATCTAAACGAGAGTCGGGATGATTTATTCAATGCCTTAATTGATTCGTAAATGCGTCGATTGGTTTGTAGGCAAAAGCGAAGCGTGTTTTTTTTTTAATTGAAGCCTCTCTCGTTTTATTTATACATTTAAAGATTTAAGAGTGAATTAGTTGATGATATTTTCTGTTTATAAAAACATCGTGAACTGGCTATCGGCCAAACATTAGACCGAGAACAGGCCGAGTAAAGGTTTGAGCAGTTAAAATTTAAATGGATGTAATGAGATGGAAATTGGATCAGAAAGAACGATAAATTACAATATATAAAGCCTATTTTAATTAAAGCGATAATTAAAAAAGATAGTTATCTGTGGAGTCACGCTCGCGGAGATTACTTTTGCGCACGTAATTCTCATCACTGTTTAATTATAAGCGAATAATCTGATATTTAAGTGCGATATTAGCGACAATTTGGATCGGGCTGGCGAGTAATTGCGTTCATGCGCTCGGTTTTGCATTGTTTAAAGTGGCTCCTAGATATTACAGTTGAAATTTACGGTGCGCAATATTGGTACGAATTATTGGATTTTCTAAATTAAAGTGCTTTCTATAAATTCAGAGAAGCATATTTCCTTATAATATATAGTAGTTTGGCAATAAGAGGTAATCGCAATAAGCAGTTTGGTATTTGATTTTAGAGACGCTCGAATATCCAATATTGCAGTGGACGGTCCGAGGAGGTTTTCCTCATTCTCAACCGGCTAAGAACTTACGCCGGTATCAATATAGCGTGACAACCGGGCGCACTCTCCTTTATCGGGATATTATTTCATTACCCGTATCCCATTCGAATTCCCATGTCTTATTGCTTTCTGCTGTGTAAAGTGCAATTTCATTTTATGCCAAATGTCAACGCAGCGGGAAGCTCGCTCGCGACACCTACATTGTGTCTTCCGATGACTTATGCCAACGACTTTTATTACCATTTATAAGGTGAAAGACCCGTTTAACACCGCATAACACATTATTATATTACATTGCAAAACCTTTATTTCACTTTAAATTGCATACCACAAACGCTACAACACGCTACCTTTCATTCTTGAATCGTCTTTCCTTTTCTTCTACATTTGCAATTCGTATTTTTACGCGAAATTTACATTTCTGTAAAATCACCAATAAACTATAAATCTCTTTTCCATATAACATACTCCCAAGAAAACTATATTCTCTTACACTTGGAAATATTACATTTTTCAAATAATATATTGAATATGAACTCTGGATGCTATTCGAATACCATTCGATAAACAATAACAACACAACAATATATTTGAAGACAAAAATGAGTGTGTAACAACCTTCAAGACTAGACAGACAAGACTATACAGACAAGACTAGTCAGACAAGACTAGACAAACAAGACTAGACAGACAAGACTAGGCAGACAAGACTAGACAGGCAAGACTAGACAGACAAGACTAGACATACAAGACTAAACAGATAAGACTAGACAGGCAAAACTAGACAGACAAGACTAGACAGACATGACTAGACAGACAAGACTAGATAGACAACTTATGCCAATGGATAAACTTGAAGATATTGAAAAACACAAATCGTTTTTTCTTCCCAAACTCCCACAGACTGAGAGTAACCAAGTAAATCTTCCTAATTCAGGGCCAATTTGACATCACTCTCCAACGAACAAAGCCTGCAAAAATAGTATCAAACCTATTGACAATTTGATATTATTCATTAATGCTCAAAGTATTCAACAAAAACTCCTTCAACTGGGGCTTTTAAATCTGAGCACTCGCCACACTCTTTATGTCTAGCAGAAACTTGGCTGTCGGATGAGCTAATGACTTACATAAATAAAACCTTACATAAAACATAATTATAAATCGCTTGCCTCTGATTCACGGACGCAGTCTATTGGCGAAGGGGTTGCAATTTGGGTTAAACACATCTATTTCGATAACTGCCACACTCAGAAATCCCCAATAAATCCATTGAAAAACAAGTTTGAGAAACAAGAGTTTTAGGGGTTGTATGGAAGTCGGGTACTAATTCTGTGGTAATAATATCTGAATATCGACCTCCTATGGGGTGTGTGACCACTTTTATGATGGAACTACTTTACTGTGTGTTTCTTAAATATGATGACATCTTTATTTTACGTGACTTGAATATACATTGATTATACTACACGTCTCGTTCTCGATGATAATTTGTAGTAATGCTCGTCATTGCTGACGTTTCACACTTTTTAGAGTTTGAAATTTGGCGCCTAGGCTGGTGTAGACGGCGCACGGCCGACCCTGTACAGTCATATTTGTTCGTTGTGTTTGACGTTTCACACGTACTGAGTACTCTAAGTGACAAAAAGTTACCAATAAGAATAAAAGGTTTATAATGTCAGGAGATAAGAAGAAGAGAAAATCATGTTCGCAATCACGAATGAACTGCATCAGATCGGCTATATCACTCATCTCTACTCAAGATCTGGGCAAGGATTAACTGCTGTCCCGATTCTTCAGGGGAATGTTTGAGGAACGACTTACAAGGTTTAAATATACAAGTACAGGGGACTCAACACCAGTCTGGAAGGACTTGGCCTTATCTAATCAGCTAAAAGTAGCTAAAATCATAGGGTGCAACAGAAAAAGTATCAACGATGCTTATTTTATCTACAGCACAGCAAACTATCGCACTAATTAATATAAAAAACATATCCATGGACAAATTGAAAATTATAATAAAAATACCAGACCTGATAAAAACTACAAAGCCAGGAAGAAATAAGCCAGAGCTTATACTACCTTTTAGCTGTAATTCACTACTTGAATAAGATAAATAAAAACAAAGAAATGAGTAAAACAACAAATTACTCATATCAAACATCAAGCCATACAAAAACGTAACTCTCAAACGATTGGTCACTGGGAAAAATCTTTGCTATCTAAAGCAGGCATTGATACAAATCAGTTCACAGCACATAGTACAAAATATGCTGCAGTATCAATGGCTGGTTTTAGAAATGGTGTCGATATAGACACAACCAGACGTACTGCTGGTTGGCCTCGACGGTTACAGATACGTTAATAACGATACGTTCGCAAAATCTGTATTATTTAACGCACGGAAACTCTTTTTTTATGATTTCCAGTCATGTAACATGATAAATGAATGAGTTCTCTTATACGCTAAAAGTCTACAAATTATCATCGAGAACCAGACGTGTAGTATAATTGAACGATCAAACGAGTTCGATCGTGATTATACGAAACGTCTCGTTCGAAGATGATCAATCTCCCTCCCTACATGTACCCGTTAAAAACATACCCAAGATCATCTTGCAGGGAAAACTCAGCTACATAAATCGTTAAAGATATAATAGTACAGGGCCGGCCGTGCGCCGTCTACACCAGCCTAGGCGCCAAATTTCAAACTCTAAAAAGTGTGAAATGTCAGCTTAATTTGCACTTTTATTTATTAATTTTAAGTATTTAAAAAGATATTAATTACAAAAATAATGGTTTAGTTCAAATGTCCGGTCAACAAAGATTCGAAAATAGTTATTTACAGAGTGCGGAAACATTAATTTTACAATGCAAGCCCGAAGGGCGAGTTCCCCATTTGCTGGAGCATTGTAAAATCATTTCCGCACGAAATTTGTATAAGATTTTTTGGCCGACAAATATTATTTAACACTTATGTCAATACCCGGGTACCCTTTTGCATGTTCTTACTTACAAATCTTTGGTGTTTAACGAAAAATTATCAAATCCTTTCAGATCCTCGTTATTTGAGTCTATTGACATCGATTCATATACATTAATAAGAAAATATGGCAAAAAATATATAAACTTTTTGGACTCAAAGTCAAATACCCCGTTGTTCAATACCCGGGTGCCCGGGTACCCCAAATATAAATAAATAATTAAACTTATTTCTAGTTATAAAAAATATTACTTAATATATAAATAAACGGATATATTTAACTTTTAATTAATTTTATTTTAAAACTTTAAAATTAAAATTATACATACATTATACAAAATATTGTTATATCAATTTATTATTGGAAACATGCGTCATATTTTACAATTGCTTTTGAATGTTCATCGCAAACTGGTTTGTTCTTTACACCATTTTCGCGCTTTTCTCCGTTTTTTTTATAGACACCCTGGTAACAAATATGATATGATGATTAGAGGTCGGAACTTGCCTATTTTTTTCTTTATAGGCAGATGAAAAAGATAAGCAAATAAATCCGTTTTACATGATTCTCTATCGTTTTACGCTAGTTTTAAAAAACCCATTTTGCCTATTTTGCTGTTTTCAATTTATACTGCCTAAAAGATACATAATGAACTCTTATAGCGCCTATTTGTGACCTAAAATAGTGAAAAATTGTTTATTCATAAATTCTTAGTCTGTGTGAAATTACGGAACGCACTCTTTTTAACTACGCATTAGCAGCAACTCTTTTAATGTACTTGGCACCAGCAAACGTGTTCTTCTCGGGTTTGTGAAGCCTAACCTAAAAATTACACTTTTGTTTAAAAAGTTACAATACTTCTGCGGGGACCGTTGTTTGTTAAAATGCCGAAAGATAAAAGCAGTCAAAAAGCTTTACTAAGGTATTGGGTTAAAAACAAAGAAGCGTTTACAACTGATGGAAAAATAGTGTTTTGTTAATGCTGCCAAAAACATGTAAGTACATACTAAAAGTATATAATTCTGAATTAATATATCCATCTCATTGATTAATTATAGGCACCTTGTTAGAAAAAATCGCACATAAATCAACATGAAAAAGCAACTTTGCATCAAAGTAATTCAACGAAACCAAACCAACGTGGAAAACAGATTTTGTTAACTGAAAACATAGCTGATAGTAGGCAGGATGTGTTTTATTTAGACCTATGTGAAGCAATGCTGGCAGCGAATTTACCGTGGTTTAAATTACAGTGCTCAAAATTTAAACAGTTTTTAGAAAAGCAAACAAATAATGCAATCGTTCCGTACCAAACGAAGCCACCATCAGAAAACAATATCTGCCGGGATGTTACAACAAGATTCTGACACAAATTCGCTCTGACATTGGCCAATGTCGTGTATGAATTGCAGTTGATGAAACGACCGAATCTAAAGGCCGCTATGCTGCTAACATCATTGTAGGAAAATTAAGTTCAAATGAACCTACAATTCCATATTTGTTAGCTGTACAACTTTTGGAGAAAACGAATCATGTAACTATCGCACGTTTTTTCAATGATTCAATGGGTATGTTTCTTACAAATTCCCATGATTGCTTCTATTACTTTATAGTAAAATTAATCATGTTTTAGACGTTTTGTGGCCCAATGGAATACAGCATGAACGTACTCTTACATGATCAAATCAGGAACTTCATTTAAAATGATCTTTTATCTTTTATCCAAATTTGTTACATATTACGTGTTTGGCTCACGGATTAAATAGAGTATGTGAACTTATACGAACAGAGTATCCATTGGTTAATGAACTTATAGGAAACGTTAAAAAGGTTTTCCTGAAAGCACCTTTAAGAGTTGAAGTTTTCAAAAATTTACTACCCCATTTGCCATTGCTACTCGAACCAATTATCACAAGATGGAATACTTGGCTAGAAGCGGCATTTCATTACTGCAACAATTTTGATTCTGTGAAAAAGGTTTGTATTTCTATGTTCCCATTCGGTCAGCCAAACTATCTATTTTCTTAGGTTGTAATGGAATTTGACTGTAGCAGTGCAGAGTCTATACGCAAGGCACAACATTGTTTTAAAAATACAGACATACATACAATTCTTTGGCATATATTTCATCCAATTTTCACATTTTAAAAGAAACAATTACAAACTTGGAAAAAACTGGAACCCCATTAGCAGAGTCTGTATCATTGGTGGACAATGTATTAAACCATTTGAAAACTGCACCAGGCATAAATGCACTAAGTGCATTTTTAAAACTTGAGGCTGTTTTAGAAAAAAATCCAGAGTTTTCTATTTTACGAAATGTAGGAAAAATTTGAAGTGGCGAAAATATTGAGCATCCTGAAAACATAACGCCAGAAACAGCGGTAATGTTGAAGTATGCACCGGTAATTTCATGCGATGTTGAATGTTCTTTTCCCGCATATAAAATGGTTTAGCCTTAAAACAGCCTTACACCAGACAATTTAGAAAAAAATATGGAAGTTTATTCCAACAGCAAATTTGAATAAAATACTTTTGGACTGCATTTTTTTAATAAATTTTAATAAAATATATTTTAAGCGAACATTTTTGGAAACCTGCATATATTTCTTATCTTTATAGAACCTATTAAAAACCTATTTTGTGTTTCTTGACAACCTAATAACCTACCTATTCTAACAATTTTTAATGCCTAAAGTTCCGAGCTTTAATGATGATATATCCTACAACAATTTTTCGTCCATTGGAATCTGTCTGTTCAGTAGACCCGTCTGACTCACTTGACGTTGTTGCCCTGCTTGTAGGATCTATTAGTTTCCATAGATGCTTTCTATGGCAATCCTTGTTTGTCTTTTTCATCATTTTGTTATTTACATGATAAATGATATAGCTGGCAAAATTGGCGATATCCAAAATATTAAAAAGATGCGACAGACCATCGGTTAGTCCGCCGGTGGCTTGTGTAACGGCCCAACATCTTATCCATTATATCCACACCATTTTTTTGTTTTATTATAATACTGAACAATTTCTGGTTCCTTTTTTTGTCTTCGCTGCAAATTGCTGCATCTGAGTGCATCGTAGATATAAGTATAACAACTTTTTTTTTTAGGATCATAAGAGCATAGAGTAACTTTTTCACGAAACCCCAATAGAGAAGAGAATTCATGATCTTTAGATGCTAGCATGTCTAGTGGAATGTATTTTTTATTTTGTTTTCGATGTTCCTACAATTGTTAGCTTCCATACAATAAATGCTTTGCTAAAGATAAAGTAGTAAAAAAATTATCCATTGTAACATTTCTTCCGGATCCTTTATATTTTGCAGCTAAATCTTTTACGGCTCTTTCACCTTGATTTATTTCACGGCCAGTTGTTATTTTGCCAGTGTAAATTTGACCTTTCAATGGATATGAATTTTCGGCGCCGCACATCCACCATATTTTGATTCCATACTTTGCCCATCTTATTTATAGAAATAGGGTTTTTCGGGTAGTGGAAAACTCTATGGATAATCCCGAGTTCTAATGTGAAAGTCTCCGGGTATTGATTATTATATTATTTTATTCAATGAAAAACCCATGCGGGTACCCAGGTACCCGGGTATTGAACAACGTCGTAAGGGCTGGGTATTGACGTAAGTGTTAAGAAACAAATAGATTTAGATTAATTACAATATTGGAAATTATTTAATTTTTTAATGTTGGTACTCACAAACTTTGACATTTTTACTAATTCAAATTTATTAGTTTGGTTATGTCATTTTTCCAAATGTCAGACGTACAGTAAAATTTAAAAAATCACTCTTATTTTCTACATTATCGTGACAAATGCGGTGTAAAGTAGCGTTTTTTACATTAGATTTTATTGTCTTATACTTAATTTATTTTGTAAGTGTCCCTGAAAGGTTAAAATTTACTGGTCACTTTACCTCACCGTAGCCGTACTTTGCAACATTGTACGTAAAAATCTAGTTTCTAGAAGTGTATAAAAAATATATACACTTCTCCCAGCGGTGCCGCCATTGTTGGAAGCATTCCAAAAAAGCCTCTTTCGCAATCGACTTTAGCTCGGCTGTCGTTGCAGCCATTATGTCCGCTCTTGTCTGAGATCGCGTTCCTTTCAATGGCCTCTTGACTTTGGGGAATGGCCAGAAGTCGCATGGGGGCATATCAGGAGAGTAAGGAGCCTGTCGAACCAGAGGAGTATGGTTTTTCGCCAAAAAAATGTGAACCAAGTGCGAAGAATGTGCTGGAGCATTGTCGTGATGGATTCGCCAATTTCCTTATGACTATAACTCGTCGCTTGCGCGGCACGGCATCACGTAGGCGACGTAGGACATTCCTTATTTCACTTGTCTTCATTTTACTTGCATTGAAAAACCGACGAGAGCACTACACACTACGTCACTCGAATACTGCACGACCGCAACTGACGCTATCTACAGGCGGGAAAAAAATCACGCATGCGCACGAAGGTTCAAGGTCGGCTCATGCAAGCGCGCTTGATTCAAATCCATCAGGTTTTCAAAAAAAAAAATAAGGTCGGATACTTTTCAAGTATATCTTCTCACATATAACAGACCACGTAGATCTTACAAAAGCAGCACCCTGACTTGAAAGAACTCTACTTGGCACACAAGAAAACGCACCTGAATCTCCTTATTACTGGAAGAAATTTCTTCAGAAACAAAATTGCAAAATCGTCTAATAAACAACTTACTCTTTGGAAGACAGTCGATGAACTGTCCAACAAAGTGCGGAGTAAGCAAGACATTTACCTAATAAAAGACTTGTAGAATTCCCAGAAGCAGTGGCTTCGCTTTTTAATGACTTTTTTTTTAGTTCAGCGCCTGAAAGGAATATTCAAAACATACCTTATTTAGACAATAGTCACATTCTCCGAAACGCCTAATCCATTTATATTGAAGATTTCTATCCTAGAAAAATGTCTTTCGTTCAAAAAAAATAAAAACAAACCAACACAGGCCCCAGACTCCTGGCCTGCTAGTATCATTAAGGAATTCGAAAGAGAACCGAAAGAGCCTATTACCAATATTATCAATTGGTCGTTCGCTTCGGAAAAGGTACCCGATGCTCTAAAAATCGCAGTAGTTTCACCTATATTCAAAAAAGGAGACAGAACTGATAGGAACAATTACAGACCGATCTCGGTCGTATTGGTTCTGGCAAAGGTCCTTGAATATTCTATGGAAATGCGATTAATGCCTTTCATTACGCGACATCAACCAATTTCTCGCCAGTAACATGGATTCTGCAAACAAAAATTCACCTCCACAGCAATCAGTGAATTCTACAACAAAATCGTTAATGAGGTAGACGAAGGGAAATGTCCGCTGGGATATTTTTGCGACCTGTTAAAAGTCTTTAATCACTGCACCCTGTATGTGGATGATTCGAGTATCCTAGTTTCGGAGTGTTCACCTGAAGCAACGGCAGCGCAACTGAACATTATTCTGATAAAACTATACACATGGTTCTGTGCTAATAACTTACACCTCAATATTAGAAAAAATAGGTATGTTATTTTTCAATGCAGTCGAAGAAACCCCACTGATGGCATTTCTCTTAAAATTGGCAACTGCAAGCTAACTAAAAGCTAAGCTAACATAATAACTAAACTAAAAAACTAAAGCTAACTAAAAAATCTAGGAATTTACTGAGAACACCTGCCATGGACAGCAACTACTGATGCAATAATTCAAAAGCTGAACTGTAAGTCGTATCTGTTAAGAAAAATAAGACTTACGGTGGATGTTCTCATCAGCGTATACCATGCCGAAATTCATTCGGTTCTGGCTTATGGCATATTAGTCTAGGGAGTTGCTTCACTTAGTCAAGGAGTATTTCTTGCACAAAAAAGGGTAATACCAACAATAGCAGGCATCACAAGAACCACCTATTTCAGATAATACTTTAAAAATCTTAAAATCCTCACCGATCCAAGTATTTAAACTTGTCTAAGACGAAACCCGTAAAAGACGGAATCCTACATTAAACGGAATTTTTTTGAAACGCGTTCATTTTCCCATTTAAAACAACCCGTGTAAAACGGCAAATAATTCTTTAGACGAAAACGGATTTAGTCATATTTAATGGTGGTGGTAGACAATTCTCCATGCTGGAAGATTCGTCTACCAATAAGGAAGTAAGGGCTAGGAGTTCTCGTAGTCTGATTGGTGTTTTTGCGTCGGTATCATCTGAGCAAACAGATCATCGATAACCTAGTAAACATTCTATACCGTTTTCCTGAAATAATTCGCGAAAGAAGATTAAATTTGGCACAGTTTGTGAGGAAAGCGCGGGTGTCTAGGATAAGAAAAAAAAAGAATCGTAATAGAAATTGAGGTATAGAAGCCTAAGAACATAGCAAACGGAGCTGAAACTGCGTTTTTTTCACGTGCTTTCCAAATAAAACTTTCAAAAGTCACATTATTTTTGTTGATGGAAAATTTGAGAAATTCAAAAACTTTATTGGTTATTGGAAAATCTTTGAAACTCAGGTGCTTTAATCAACTGATTATAAATGATTTACCTATTGGATGGCAAGCAAATAAGAAGGTTTGGATGGCTGGCAGTATATTGTTACGTTAGCTCAAGGATTTCAATTTAGGAATGGAAAGAAAAAACTTTAATAAACCAAATGTGTTACATACATATCCATAATTAAAAATTGAGAATAAAAGAAAAAAATGATTAACCCGTGTAAGACAGAAACCTGTTTAAGACGGAAATATTTCCCAGTCCCTTGAGGTTCCGTCTTAGACAAGTTTCACTGTATATGGGAGTTAGCATGTCATACTTATATCAAAAATAGGAATCTAATTGGAGTAAGAGATGAACCTTAGACCGGTGAAAAGTAATTTCACCATTTGAAAAGGTGCTCCTAATGGAATAGGTATTCAAGTCTATTACCAGTTAGCTATTAAGGAGCTAGGAGGATACGCCTTAAAACTGACCTCCTAGATAATCCTCCTATTATAGTGTCAGAGATTTTTTTAATGATGTCTAATATTTAATTTTTTTATTATTTCTTACTATTTTGCGTCTGTAATGGACTCATAAGAGCACTCATATGCGTGCGGTTATTTCTCGCCGAGTACGATACAATTTCCTCAATATGTATCGGCGATTTTTTTATCTAGAAATGGCATAAAAGAGCGCAAAATAGAAAAAAATACTACAAAAAACTCGTTCGTAAGGCGTTTTTCAGCACTTGTCCATTCCACACTTGTTTTTTCTTGTTCCACACTTGTCCACTCCTCACTACGCTCGTCGTTTTCCAAAATTGGACGCGTGCTGTAAAATCGTGCATACTGAACTCGTCCTTTAATATACTTCTTCTTCTTCTACTTCTACTTTCGAATAGGCCTACTTTGGACCACGCTTGTTCAACTGTTGGGCTTTGACCTTTGCCCAGTATTGTCGCATCTTCTGCCGGTGTAACTCCTTTCTCTCTTCTGTCCAGGGAGTACCTTTCCTTCGAGGTTTTTCCTGAAATCCACGGACTTCCTTTAGGGTGCGTTTCACAGACTTTCTGTTTTTGAGATCTGTTATTCCCAGTTCCTTAATATCCTTCTCGGTCTCTGTCAACCAAGTGGTACGAAGCTTCTTGTTTTGCCAGAAGGTGAACAGACGGTTGGTTAGTCGGTTTGGAGGCAATCTTGCAGTGTGGCCATAGAAAGATACACTTCATTTCTTTGCACAGTCAGAGAGCATCTCAATATGTTCGTAGAGCTCAGAGTTATGCCGTCTTCGGAATTCCCCATCTTCCTTTACCGGGCCTAGAATCTTCCTGAGAATTCTCCTCTCTCTGATTTCCAATTTCTCTATTAGACCCCTTCGGTTCAAGGAAAGACACTCCATGGCATATAGGGCTTCTGGTCGTAAGACTGATGTGTAGTGCTTAAGTTTCAGGTTGTGTGACAGGCATTTCTTATTGTAAGTGTTCTTAGTAAGCCGATAGGCTAGTTCTAATTTGCTGACTCTCCTGGATAATGATGCTCTTTCTGATAAGTTGGGTTCAATCCATTCGCCGAGATACTTAAATTTCTCAGTCCTCTTGACGTTTCCCTGTTCTAGTAACATCTCTCTGTTTGCTTCTCTAATGTTGGTGAAGAATTCTGTTTTCTCCAGCGACACTTGAAGACCCACTTTGGCAGCCTGTTTTCTGAGACAGTTTACCTGCATTGTTGCCATCTCGAGAGAATCAGTAAACAGTGCCATGTCATCTGCAAAAGCCAGGCAATCTACAACCAGTCCATCGTTCTTACGTCCCAGGTAGATACCACTCTGAGCACCCAAATTGTTCAGTTCCTTGCGCCATTCTCTCACAACCTTTTCAAGGACACAGTTGAAGAGAAGTGGGGAGAGTCCATCTCCTTGTCTCACTCCAGTTTTTATTTCGAAGCTTTCTGAAATCTCGCCTCTAAATTTAACCTTGGAATGGGTGTTGGTCAAAGTTTCTAGGATTAGTCTGCGGGTTTTGTTGTCTAGTGCTAGTTCTTGGAGTACTTTGTTAAGCGTTTCTCTATCGATGGAATCGTAGGCCTTCCTAAAATCAACAAAGGTGACGACCACCTTGCGGTTTCTCATCTTGGAGTATGCAAGTACAGTTTTAAGGTTGAGGATCTGTTCAACACAGGATCGAGTCTTCCTAAAGCTCCCATGGTATTCTCCCAGTTGACTATCCAACTGATTTTCTGCCCTTGTTTGTAACGCCTTCGAGAGAATCTGGTATGTTACCGGGACGAGAGAAATTCCACGGTAGTTGTTTAGATCCGTAAAATCTCCCCTTTTGTGAAGTGGATGGATCAAAGCAGATTTCCAATCGGGTGGTAATTTCTCTGTTTCCCAGATGTCCTGGATGATCTCGGTTAGCTTGCGCACGGCATTGTTTCCAGCACCTTTCCACAGTTCAGCAACGATAGAGTCCTCTCCAGCTGCCTTATTATTCTTAAGAAGTTGAATGATCTGGTCAACTTCTTCCAATGAAGGGGGAAGCGAGTCCGGGTTTGGTGTGGTTTGTTTATAGTCGAAGTCTTCGCTGGGTGGGTCACAGTTGAGTAGATTTTTAAAGTACTGAGCCAAAAGGTGGCAGTTGTCCTTGTCGTTATAAGCCAGTTTGTCTTGTTAGTCCCTGAAGTGGAGGCTTGGCGGAGCGTATTTTCTGAGTACCTGCTTAAAGGAATCTCTGGAATTATTCTTAGCAAAACTCTCTTCGATTTGGGTTAGTTGGTTTTGTGTGAAAGTTCGTTTGGTTCCTCGAATTATCTTAGCTGTAACCTTTCTTTGTTCCAAAAATTTATGCCAATTTTCCTTGGTATTTTTAGAATTCCACTTCAGCCAGGCTATCTGTCTTTGGGCTATTGCATTGTCACTGTCTTCAGTCTACCACGGATGCTTCCTTCTTCTAGCGAGAGGAACGAGTTCATTGGCCGCCTTGACAAGAGTCTCCTTCAGTTGGTCCCAGTTGTTTAGGTCTGTGTTGTTTAGTCTCTGACTTAGTTCTTGACTGTTCTTGAGTCGCTCGACGTCAAATTTTACCATTTTGGAGGTTCTGTGTAATCTAGTGTTTCTAGGCTGGAGTCTTATTTTTATCTTTGAGAGGTAGTGGTCTGAGTCCAGATTGGCGCTTCTTAGTACCTTCACGTTTTGTATTTCCTTTTGAGATTTGCGTGAAATGGCCACATGATCTATCTGGAATTCACCCAGGTGGGTATTAGGTGAAATTCAAGTCTTCTGCTTCCTTGGCAAGTGTTTGAAGGCTGTAGACTTCATGATCAACCGAAAAGTCCTACACAGATCCACCAATCGTTCTCCGTTGCGGTTGGTTCGCTTATGCGCCGGATAATTGCCCACTATGTTTCTGTATCTCTCTTCCCAATTGAGCATTGAAGTCACCAAACAGTATGACGGTGTGTCTCTCTGGAAGTTTAGAGAGAATATCTTCTAAGTCTTCCCAGAATTTATCAGTTCTGTCTGGATTGCGTCTGTTGTCCTGGTTGATTGGGGCATGTACATTGACTATACTGTAGCCCTTGTGTGCGCATTTGAGAGAGAGGATGGATACACGACTACTCGGGGAGGTAAAGTCGGTGACTGAATCCAGTATCCTGTGACTGATTATAAATCCTGTACCTAAGTGGGTACGTTCTTCATTACCCGCTGACCCACTTTTCCTTTGAGGATTCTGTAGCCTTGGAACTCGAAGGCATGTTCGTCCGTAAATCTGGTTTCCTGTACTGCTGTCAATATTATGTTGTGTCGTGTTAGTGAATCAGTCAAATGTTTTAGTTTTTCCACTTTTAGCAATGAGTTGGTATTACATGTTGCGAAGAAGCTTTGCCGTCTTGGTCTGAGTTTACGTCCGGTGATTTCAGGATGCTCCGACTCATCCTTAAAGCATGTTGGTGCGGACTCCCCAGAATCCGAAGGTCCGCTAACGTCACCATAGGTGACGGTGGATTGGTTACCACCTGGGGTAGTGCATTTAGCGAGATTTTCCTTCATGCTTAGTTGAAGAATATTCTTCATGGGACAGTGGCGAGCCACTGTCCAAGATACTACCCAAGTTGTTAGCTTGGGAGGCTTATTATTCGGAGTTGTCACCCCTAGACAGGTCGCCTTCTCTGCGGCTAAGGAGTCCTGTCCACCCCACTCTTCCCAGGTGCTAGGCTCCGTGCCATTGTTTACCAAAGATGTTCAAGGGATACGTATTATTATATTACTAGGTCCAGATCTGTTTTAGATTTGTTTGTTTATTCATAATTTATAGTAGGTTTCTTTTATCAAATGTCAAATTAATTAAACGTCAAATTTAGAAATTCATTTCACAATAGAAATAACTAATTCACTTTGTTTTTACACAATTTTTTTTTACACTAACACCAATATATATTTAATATACTATTATATGCTTGTGTATTTTAACTGTGACTTGTCTTATATGTATAATTATTACATCTATAGATTAATAAATTGAATTTGAATTTGACTAGACAGACAAGACTAGACAGACAAGATAAAAGACAAACATTCCATAAATTAACGTTTGTTGTAAATATTTTGCAATGAATAAAGTTGGTTTAATATTGTAGTAAATTTTGATAGATATAAAGTGGTATAGTCGTACAATAAAGTTTTGCGAGACAAGATTGCGAAATGTCGTGTGCAAAATAATTTATTTAAATCGGTGTGGATTCAATTTGCAAGTTGGGAATTATTGAATAGTAAATGTGCCTGGAATCTGATAAATATTGCACCGTTATTAATGGGTTTCAGGGATATAGATAATTTCAGTTTGAAACCGTTAGATATATAATGCAGCTAGACAATGTAAACTCATAACATGCATCGCTCGGATAAATATTTGAGCAGCTCCGTTTTGGATGTAATCTCTCATTTTCAATAATAGAGTTGACATTTACAGGCAGTGAACGTCAAGATTAAGACTCGCATATAACGTGAATAATTGAATTTTCTGTGCATACGGGTAATTACATGAGTGGCAATTCGTGTGTTTCCAGTGATTTTGATGAAGACTAATTCTCGGACAGACAGAGAGGTTTGCGGTGGCTGCGGTTGGCATATCGTTTAAAATAGACACGGTGGGGGTGAAAACGGCACCCATTCAAGTTATCCTGTCAGTGACCAGCTAAAGGCGGGACCTTTGCATTCACAGAAATATTCATTCCGGAGGTTCGCGTCAATTCCTGAGGCCATTAATCAACTAATAACGCCGAATGAAATTACACAATATAATATATTCAAAATACGTTTCGGTAGGAACATTTCGTTTCATTTGGCTTTTAAATTATCTCATTACACAGATGACAGGCCATTTATAAATGTCCATAATTGATATTTTAATTGAAATAATCTTAATGGCGCAATTACGTATTCAAAAATTGGACTGACGTTTTAATCCATTTCATAAAGCCAATTAATTATTCAATATTTGAATGCTACAATATATACATTAAATATAAAAATTGCCATCGCTTTGTCGTTGCTAAAAGGCAGAGGGATCTATTATAACCGATTTTGACGTAAAGTTGATTGATATCGGCCACTAATTATCGTGGTTTAGTTTTATACGAGCCACGATTTTATAATTCAAACGCAACTGTATAATTGACATTCATTAATTTTACATATTAATTTAGCTTTTTGATGTATGTGTAACTTTCGATAACAATTTCCGATGACAATCCCATTGGCAATTTAATTGCATTTTTATTACGTTTCTGCATTATATAACAAATTGCTATTAAAAGCTACTACATATATCAAAATAAAACATTCTTTTATAGCTCAATTTTATTACAATCCAAAATAGTTATTCACTAATATTTTATATAATATGAGTTATTTAACATTTATTTAAAAAACCAAAAACCTTAATAGAACCAATTTGATAATATATAAGGTGGCCAATAGTTTTGATTGCTCCTGTTAAAAAATGATTTCAAAAGTTGTGCGAAAATTCTGAATTTGTAATCAAAAATATCAATACCTCGCCTAAATAGTATAATGAATGTAATGTTACGTGCAAGCTGATTGATCTTAGTTATCCACACGAGGCAAAAACATACCTATGTACATAAACATTCCAAGTTTCAATTTATAGTGTTTCTATTGCAACTTTACGTCCGTAAAGCTGGATTCATGTTAAGTGTAACATAAAGTACACACTTGATTTCTTATTACATATTATTTGAAATTTATAATCCTCAATAAGTTTGCTGGAACCGGGGAGTTAGCGGGCGGTCTGCATTTTATATTAAAAATTTATTTGATTTATAAAAATGTATCAAAATCACAAAGGCATTCTTGAATTGACCTAAATTGCTACCCGTTGTTTATAAGCTACTAATATTTATTGTTTACGATTTTCTTAAATTAATTATTTATTAGCGGAATTAATTAAAGTTTTCCTATATATGCAAATAATACTAAAATGAAAATGTTTTAATCAAGTAATTTTATGTAAACTTTATAAATAATTTTATAATAATTTAATTATAAATTCAATGCATTTTAATTATAAATATTAATAATGAAATTAACACGTTTATAGTTTCTGCTATAATAAATCTAGAAAACGTTTTCAACATATTTGACATCCTTAGCAATCTCTAACATCTCCAACATCTTTAACATCTTTAACATTATTAACATTTTTATTACATTTAAATGGACCGCAAATGCGGGATGTTTAAATCTCAAAAACTGGAGATGTTAGAGATGTGAAAGTTAGTATTTTAATTCATCTTTAAGAATGAAGTCATGTTAGTATTTAAATTCATCTTTAAGATAAGCTGACATATGAGTAATAGTTTATAATTACAATTACCACGCGATCGAAGCCGCGGGTTATAGTGAGTGAAAGAAAACAATGTAAATTTCATTGTTGGATTAAATTACATAATGGAAAGTATAAGACATTCCTTTTAAATCAAACGATAATTAAACATTAGATTGAATATATTGATTATAAATCAAGCGCATTGAAACAATTAAATGTCGGCCGGGGAAATAATGTGTATGTAATTAAAATAAATCGAATGAAAAAGGAGAGGCGGTTAAAATGATATTTAATATTAATTAGAGTTCAAATAAATAGAAATGAGCACTTAAATTATATAAAAGCTCGCGATTTATAAATAATATATACATTAATGCATTACTATATATACACAGATATAAATATATATTTTTTTCCCTAAAATTCCGGAAATGCATTATCGCGTTGATGGAACAAGCGAGTGCGAGAGTGGTTTGAGTTTTCATTTACATAATGGAAGAACAACAAATGCATTTTGTATTAACTCCGGAGATTTAATGGTAGTGAGTGGCGAGAGAGACGGACTGCTGTTGAAAGGGGTGTCGGAGGGGCGCGCGGAGCGTCATTACATAGTCATGACATCTGAGCCAATTTAGCTAAAGTGGTTTTTGCGTGCGTCCATCTATGTCTTGTTCTCTACGTCTCTTCTCTTCCTTGTTTTACTAGGAGAAAACACAATCCTTGAATTAAACAATCGCACGCGCGCTCTCTATTTAATTGTTTCGATGCCTGATCTTAACGTATTAAAAAATTAAGCATTTTAATGTAATCACAGTTACACAAGACTGTAAGACAAAACTAAACAGATAAGACTAGACAGAATTTTATTGAATTGTAGTTTTAGGGTTTATAGAATTTTATTACTACCAGGCATTATTCCACAAAACTTTTACAATACTCGACTAGAAACACAAACGTCTGTTTAGTCGCATATTTTGTATTCATTCAGGGTGGGAAGCCCGAATGGTTAGTGAAAATCGCCCTAGTTGTCGCCTCCCCCCCCAAGACCCGAACCCGGGTCTGCCGTGTAGAAAGGCGGGTATGTTGTCAAAACTACACTACCGAGGAGAACGGTCTTGTCTGTCTAGTCTTGTTTGTCTAGTCTTGTCTGTCTAGTCTTGTCTGTCTAGTCTTGTCTGTCTATTTTTGTCTGTCTAGTCTTGTCATGTCACCTGGAACTGCGTGAGCATTACCTCAGGTGGGTGGTAGTGTTTGTTCTAATTGCTTCATTTTCCTTCTTCTTGTTGTCCTTTCCTCGTCTCGATTTTGTCTTTCGTCTTCTGTCGTATTAGTTATGTAGTCATATGCTTAACTATTCTTCGGTCTTTTCGGCACATATCTAGTCGTCCGTGTTACCTTCCTTGTGTGTCTTCCATTCCCTTTCCATTTATTCTTTTCCCATAATGATTCCGGTTATGTAAGCTTGTACTGCATCCCAGTTATGCTCACTTTCTAACATAACTTTCATGATGTTCTGTTCTTCTACTTTTGTACCGCCTAATGTCTCCGCGAGTCGAATTCTTTCATTCTCTGATTCTGTACACATGAAGATAGTGTGTTGTGCGTCGTCTGGGATATGACCGCAGTAGAAGCACTCTGCAGTGTCCCTTTTTTTAAATCGTTCGAGGTATGTGTTGAAGCACCCATGGCCAGTGAGGGCCTGTGTAAGATGGTAACTCATATGTCCGTGTGACCTTTCGTACCATGCTGTTACGTTAGAGATAAAGCTGTGTGTCCACCGTCCACTGGTGTCGCTATCCCATCTTGTCTGCCATCGGTCCATGAATCTCTTAGATGCTCTCTCCTTGCCGGCCGCTCTCTCATGCTTTACTTCGCTCTATGTTGTTGTAGGTCTTCGTAGACTTCTTGTTTTTCGCGAATCAGTAAGTCTATTGGGAACGTGCTTGCAAGTACCAGCGCCGCGGCCTCCGAAACTGTTCTGTAGGCAGAAATTACTCTTAGCGCACTTCTTCTCTGTACTCCTGTAAGTTGTTTTCTCGCTCCTACCTTTTCCGTTACGTCGGCCCATTTATCCGCCGCGTAGAGAATTTTTGAGTGTACCACATTGTTGAGAAGTTTCCGTTTCAATTCCTTCGGCCCTCCAATGTTCGGCATCAAACGTACCAGAGCTGTTACTGTAGACGCTGTCTTTTTCGCTGTTTTGGCTATATGGTCTGTGTACCGCAGACCGCTATCGAATTGGACGCCAAGTTACCCCAATGATTTCGATAAAGGGATATTTTGCCCTTCCAGAACGAGTTTCGGTGGTGCGAATAGCCTCTTATCCGTGATAAGTATTGCTTCTGTTTCATGAACTGCCATTGTTAGAACCTGCTCTTTTAACCAATTATTTGCCCGCCGGAGGGTTCCGTTAGTTGCTAGTGTGCTTATTTCCTTCGCAGTCACCACCACTGCGACGTCATCTGCGAACCTAACTATTCTCAATGTTCTAGGCAAGTTTAGATTTAGCAAGCCATCGTACATAATGTTCCACAAGAATGGTGCTAAGACCGATCCTTGTGGAACACTCGCCGTTACCTCATACTCAACTTCACCTTCGTCCGTGTGGTATATCAACCGTCGGTCGCTCAAGTAGCTGCTTATCATCTTCCTTAAGTATTCTGCTGTCTGTCTTGATGCTAATGCCTTCATTATTACATCCCACCTGGTTGAATTAAAGGCGTTTTTTAAGTCAAGGGTCACTAATGCACAATAACCTTTCGATTGCCGTGTTCCAGTTTTGACCTTTTCTGCTGCTTTTATCACTTCAGCAATAGCGTTCACGGTTGATCGGCATTTTCGAAAACCATACTGCCATTGGGACAGTCCTCCGTTGTTTTCGATGTATGTCTCGAGTCTCCTAAGTAATAGTCTTTCAAGAAGTTTCCCTATGTTGTCTAGGAGGCATATCGGTCGGTATGCCGATGGTTCTTCCAATGGTTTGTCCCCTTTTCTCAGTAGGACGAGTTTTTGTCTATTCCATTGCGTAGCGAAAATTCCCTTTTGAAGGCACGCATTGTAAGTTTCCAGCAACAACTCTGGCCACATTTCCACCACTTCTGCGATGATTTCAGTTGGGATATTGTCTGGAACAGGTGCTTTCCCTTCTACAGTAATCGTTTCCAAGCCTCAAATATCTCCTCTACGCGAAAGGTGTCACGAGAGTGGCTGCCATTTTTCTGCCGGTCTTCGTTCCTGAACTGGAAATAGCGTGGTTACTATTTCTCTCATCCGTTTTGGGCACGATATCCCAGGTATCAATTGTCTACCCATTAGTTTTTTCGTAGCAATTCTATATGGAAGGCCCCATGGGTCTTCATTTATGGATCGGCAGAGTTCGAGCCAGCATTTCTGCTTGCTACTTTTGATGGCAATGCGCAATTCCTTTCTCGCTTTTTTGAAATTCACGTGCAGGTCCACTTCTTATCCAGCCATCCTATCTGTTGCGTTTTGCCGCCGCCTTCTGTGGCGTTGGGCAGACCTGCGTGCCATAACGTACTTCTTCCTAAGGTTATTGATTTCAGCGTTCCATTAGTAAACTGACTTATTTACATTTAAGGCAAATTTGCGCTTTGGCATCGAAGCATCGCACGCTGTTGTAATGGTTTCGACCGCATATTCTACAAGTCGATCTACGTCACCCATCTCTGAAAGTCTTTGCAACTCTCCATGCATATTAGCTGCTTCCAGCGTCGCTCTTAGCAGAGTGCCATCGAGTTTCTTCACCGGCCATCCGTTTCCATGTTCGATGGTAGGTTAGGTCCAGCCTCGCTATCATTTCACACAGAACTTCGCCTCTTCTAACCATTAATCTGGAGTACCATTCTGGTGATTTGTAGTAAAAATCGCCTGCCACAAAAACTTGACTGCTCGCCGATCTCATATTTTCTTCCAGCTCGTCTATCTGTCTCAGGAAATCTTCGTGAGAGTCGAGATTTTGTGAGATGTAGCAGCTAGTATACAGCTGCTACATCTCACTTAAACCTTCGATATCGATCCATACAAAGTTCGATGTCTGACTTCACTGAGTCGTAGGTACCGATTCAGCACGGCGATAGCTGTTCTACCTGTCTCATCTTGGAACCATGAGCCGGTATCCAGACATCTATACTGCTCGCTGAATATTACCACATCCGTACATTTTTCCGCAACAGTCTATAGCATTAGATCCTGTGCATCGAGGCCTCTTCCTAAGTTTATCTGAAAGAACTTCGTCATTACTTCGTTCTGTTTAGTGCCTCCTGAAATGACTGACATCTAATACCGCCAAGGGTGTGTTTTCGGTCCCTTTTTTTTTCGTTACGGACTGCGCAGAAGGCTTCCTCTTTGCAATCTGCAAAGTGCTCTTGCTTTCCACAAAGACGGCACAATCTCGATCTGTCTGTCCCTTTGCAGTGTAGTACTACGTAACCAAATCATTGGCAGCGGAAGCATCGAATAACCTCTGGCTTCTGTCTAACTCTCCATATGATCCATCCTACTTTGATTTTGCCAGTCTTCAGCAGTCTTTCTGCAACTTCCTTCGATGTTGTCACTACTGCTGTTTGAGTGCCACTAAAACCTTTTCTGAGTGATCGCACTTTCACTGTATACTGGGGAGGCTTCTTCTACTACCTCTAATATGGCGGCAGTCACGCCCGCTTCTTCCGTAATCTTGTCTAGATCCCGTTTCTCGATTATGCAGTTCCGTGTCATGGTCCGCACAGTGGCCTGCTTTCCCAATAGCTTGGCGACTGCTGTTCTCAAGGTTCCAACACTCCCTTTTTTTATTCTTACCAGTAGTTCGTTGTTTTGAGTCCGCCTTATCCCTGATATTTCAAATCCGCAATTTTCTGGATCTATGTTTTATTTTTATCCTTCGTAGTATATCTGCGTAAGAGACACCTTCCGCTGGTTTAAGTGCCAATGCTTCCGGCTATGTAGCGCGTATATTTTGTTTCCATGTGGCATTTTTGTTCTAGTCTTGTCACGATTTTCTCTTTTTTTCTCTCTCCACCATTTGCCAGTTTTGATTTTCTGCTACCGCTAATGTCTCAATTTGGTTTTCCTTTACGTTTTGTATCGATTTTGGTGCGATTTCTTTCCTTTGTGAGGGTATTTTTACTTGTGCTGGGTGTATGTACTTACGTAGCATGTCTGCGTATGACACACCTTCCGCTGGTTTAACGGTCAATGTTTCTGACCGTTTAACGCGGATTTGATATCCATGCGGCTATTTTGTGCTAGTCCTTTCTCGTGTTCGGTTTTGTACCGTTATGACTTCTATCCTTTGTGAAGGTGTTGGTACTTGCGATAGTGGGTCTCTCTGTTTTGGGGGGAGTTCTCGCTCGGCATTCTTAGGGGTATTATTTCCCGGAGAACCAGTTTCTCGCTTAGTTTCCTGGTATGTTTGCTCCAGTTTCTCCCTTTCTTCCCGATGGTACTTCATTCGCTTCCATAAGATTCCCGCCTCGTTGTTAGCGGTTCGAATGGATTTGTGGACGTTCCTGTAATCCTTTAATACATCCTAGATTTTATCGATGCATATACCACCTCTTCCTCATTTTTCAGCTGCTGTAGCCGTTTTTCTATATCCGTCGTAACGAGATTTTGTTTCGCCTTCGAATTTCCAGTAATTTCCAGTTTTTTTGTCTTTTTTGTCCCTGACTCCTTCCTTTTGTTGTAGTTGTTCATCATTACACTTCAATTAAGATGAAAAATGCTACAAGGGAAAAAAAGAGCTAAAAATTAGTAAAAGGAAAATTAAAACTTAAATCAATACTGCTTTGAATACAAATTTAAATTACAAGTGACAAAAGGTCTGGTTTAAAATATCTGTCTTTTCTGGGGTACCTACTACGCAATTTATATGTGTTCCACTAAATCAAGGTCAGGTTTTTTCAGTCAACCAAGGTCAGGCCTATTGCCTAGTCATGTCTGTCTAGTCTTGTTTGTTTAGTCTTGTCTGTCTAGTCTTGTCTGTCTGGTCTTGTCTGTCTAGTCTTGTCTGTATAGTCTTGTCTGTCTAGTCTTGTCTGTCTAGTCTTGTCTGTATAGTCTTGTCTGTCTAGTCTTGTCTGTCTAGTGTTGTCTGTCTAGTCTTGTCTGTCTAGTCTTGTCTGTCTAGTCTTGTCTGTCTAGTCTTGTCTGTCTAGTCTTGTCTGTCTAGTCTTGTCTTTCTAGTCTTGTCTGTCTAGTCTTGTCTGTCTAGTCTTGTCTGTCTAGTCTTGTCTGTCTAGTCTTGTCTGTCTAGTCTTGTCTGTCTAGTCTTGTCTATCTAGTCTTGTCTGTCTAGTCTTGTCTGCCTAGTCTTGTCTGTCTAGTCTTGTCTGTCTAGTCTTGTCTGTCTAGTCTTGTCTGTCTAGTCTTGTCTGTCTAGTCTTGTCTGTCTAGTCTTGTCTGTCTAGTCTTGTCTGTCTAGTCTTGTCTGTCTAGTCTTGTCTGTCTAGTCTTGTCTGTCTAGTCTTGTCTGTCTAGTCTTGTCTGTCTAGTCTTGTCTGTCTAGTCTTGTCTGTCTAGTCTTGTCTGTCTAGTCTTGTCTGTCTAGTCTTGTCTGTCTAGTCTTGTCTGTCTAGTCTTGTCTGTCTAGTCTTGTCTGTCTAGTCTTGTCTGTCTAGTCTTGTCTGTCTAGTCTTGTCTGTCTAGTCTTGTCTGTCTAGTCTTGTCTGTCTAGTCTTGTCTGTCTAGTCTTGTCTGTCTAGTCTTGTCTGTCTAGTCTTGTCTGTCTAGTCTTGTCTGTCTAGTCTTGTCTGTCTAGTCTTGTCTGTCTAGTCTTGTCTGTCTAGTCTTGTCTGTCTAGTCTTGTCTGTCTAGTCTTGTCTGTCTAGTCTTGTCTGTCTAGTCTTGTCTGTCTAGTCTTGTCTGTCTAGTCTTGTCTGTCTAGTCTTGTCTGTCTAGTCTTGTCTGTCTAGTCTTGTCTGTCTAGTCTTGTCTGTCTAGTCTTGTCTGTCTAGTCTTGTCTGTCTAGTCTTGTCTGTCTAGTCTTGTCTGTCTAGTCTTGTCTGTCTAGTCTTGTCTGTCTAGTCTTGTCTGTCTAGTCTTGTCTGTCTAGTCTTGTCTGTCTAGTCTTGTCTGTCTAGTCTTGTCTGTCTAGTCTTGTCTGTCTAGTCTTGTCTGTCTAGTCTTGTCTGTCTAGTCTTGTCTGTCTAGTCTTGTCTGTCTAGTCTTGTCTGTCTAGTCTTGTCTGTCTAGTCTTGTCTGTCTAGTCTTGTCTGTCTAGTCTTGTCTGTCTAGTCTTGTCTGTCTAGTCTTGTCTGTCTAGTCTTGTCTGTCTAGTCTTGTCTGTCTAGTCTTGTCTGTCTAGTCTTGTCTGTCTAGTCTTGTCTGTCTAGTCTTGTCTGTCTAGTCTTGTCTGTCTAGTCTTGTCTGTCTAGTCTTGTCTGTCTAGTCTTGTCTGTCTAGTCTTGTCTGTCTAGTCTTGTCTGTCTAGTCTTGTCTGTCTAGTCTTGTCTGTCTAGTCTTGTCTGTCTAGTCTTGTCTGTCTAGTCTTGTCTGTCTAGTCTTGTCTGTCTAGTCTTGTCTGTCTAGTCTTGTCTGTCTAGTCTTGTCTGTCTAGTCTTGTCTGTCTAGTCTTGTCTGTCTAGTCTTGTCTGTCTAGTCTTGTCTGTCTAGTCTTGTCTGTCTAGTCTTGTCTGTCTAGTCTTGTCTGTCTAGTCTTGTCTGTCTAGTCTTGTCTGTCTAGTCTTGTCTGTCTAGTCTTGTCTGTCTAGTCTTGTCTGTCTAGTCTTGTCTGTCTAGTCTTGTCTGTCTAGTCTTGTCTGTCTAGTCTTGTCTGTCTAGTCTTGTCTGTCTAGTCTTGTCTGTCTAGTCTTGTCTGTCTAGTCTTGTCTGTCTAGTCTTGTCTGTCTAGTCTTGTCTGTCTAGTCTTGTCTGTCTAGTCTTGTCTGTCTAGTCTTGTCTGTCTAGTCTTGTCTGTCTAGTCTTGTCTGTCTAGTCTTGTCTGTCTAGTCTTGTCTGTCTAGTCTTGTCTGTCTAGTCTTGTCTGTCTAGTCTTGTCTGTCTAGTCTTGTCTGTCTAGTCTTGTCTGTCTAGTCTTGTCTGTCTAGTCTTGTCTGTCTAGTCTTGTCTGTCTAGTCTTGTCTGTCTAGTCTTGTCTGTCTAGTCTTGTCTGTCTAGTCTTGTCTGTCTAGTCTTGTCTGTCTAGTCTTGTCTGTCTAGTCTTGTCTGTCTAGTCTTGCCTGTTTAGTGTTGTCTGTCTAGTCTTGTCTGTTTAGTCTTGTCTGTCTAGTCTTGTCTGTCTAGTCTTGTCTGTCTAGTCTTGTCTGTCTAGTCTTGTCTGTCTAGTCTTGTCTGTCTAGTCTTGTCTGTCTAGTCTTGTCTGTCTAGTCTTGTCTGTCTAGTCTTGTCTGTCTAGTCTTGTCTGTCTAGTCTTGTCTGTCTAGTCTTGTCTGTCTAGTCTTGTCTGTCTAGTCTTGTCTGTCTAGTCTTGTCTGTCTAGTATTGTCTGTCTAGTCTTGTCTGTCTAGTCTTGTCTGTCCAGTCTTGCCTGTCTAGTCTTGTCTGTCTAGTCTTGTCTGTCTAGTCTTGTCTGTCTAGTCTTGTCTGTCTAGTCTGTGTAGGTGTAATAAAAGTGCTTTATGGTTTAAAAATGTAAACGAGTCGTGTAATGAAAATTGTTGTTGTGAGATTGGTTTTTGTGATGTAAATGAATAAGTGGCGTTTTAATTTCGTGGTCTAAAAGTGAGAAATTAATCAAGTGATGGTCGGGATGAAAGAGAATGTTTTCGAATGATTGAGCGAAGTTGGTGCGGGTGAGAATGTGTATCCGTGGTTTAAACGCGTCCTTTTGTGCGGAAAAGTTTTGTAAGGGTTGAATGAATTAAGAAATAAGATCTTCAGTATTAGAGTGGCAGAGATAAATGGTTGTCACTCCGCAATCAGCGCCGGTTGGCACCCCTTTTGAGGTTTTAGATTTTAATTTAAAACGCCTCGCGCCATGTAAAGTAATTAAATTACGAACGGCGCACATAAGAACCCCATTATCTCGGCCGTAATTGCAGACGCGTCATTTCAAAATATGACATTCATACATATATAATATGGTAATCCGAGAAAATAATTTTGTCGGCGGAAATTAAGAAGATTGTGGCATCTGGGCGACGCCCGCCTTTCCACCGAACAACGCATAAAGCCGTTACCAGTGCCGAGAAGCTCTCGCCTCTTTTCATCAGTTTTCTCATTCGACTTAAACTATTTTAATTAAAGCAACGGCTAATTTAACTAGACAAATCTTCGTATATAGGAGAAAAGATGCCGTGTAAGAACACGCCATCCATCCATCGCATTCTCTCTTTCAGCTTATTGTTGCCTCTATATAATAGCTCCTCGGCTTCACGCTGATTATATTTGCCAACCGACTCAACGAGACTTTTGTTTCATTTTCTATGCTCAACACACAGCAACAACAACAATAATAATATTTACATCGTTCACGGCAATAAAAGGCGAATTTAATTACACTCGCATTTTCCTAAGAATTAACTTTCTGACAATACCCAGCTCAAAGCTTTTGCTCTCGCATAAACTTTACAAATACATACATTAGTAAAATCATTCCATAAAATTAACAATTGATTATTTAAAAATTAATATTATTCTATTATTAATATTTATTTAAAATGCATATTTTATTTTCTATTAACTATATACTACGATAAATAATGATTTTAGAAATATATTTTTCTCGTAATTTCACGATGTCATAACGTTTGAACGGCTTATCACAGAGACTTCTAGTTTGCACCAATCGATTCAGCATCCCAAAATTGCTTTGTACAAAATTTATTGAAAATTTAGTTGCAAAATTTTGCGTTTATTGATGTATTATATTTAAAAAAAAATCGCGATTTTCATTACCTCGCAAATTTTACATATTGTATATCAAAACACGCAGATTTTTACACAGATAGCGCTAATATAAATCATTACGCAATTTAATTTTTGGCCTCCTAATTTGTAAAGCTAGCTTTGACATCGTGTATATATATATATATATGTCCAGCGAAACTAGATTTTTACACACAGTGTTGCAAAGTACAGTCAGGATGCGGTAAAGGGACCTTAAGGGATTTTAACCTTTGGGACACAGGAACACGAAAAATGACATATTATGTACCTAATAAATTTGCATTAGTAAAAATGCCAAAGTTTGTGAGTACCAACATTAAAAAATTAAACAATTTCCAATATTTTAAATAATCTAAATCTAATAGTTTCTTAAATAATAATTGTCGGTCAAAAAATCTCTCAAATTTCGTGCGGAAATGATTTTACAACGCTCCAGCAAATGGTGAACTGGACCTAAGGGCTCCTTCCCCAAACGAGCTGTTTCCGCAAAATCTACGTTTCCGCACTCTAATGTAAATAACTATTACAATAAGTCAGGAAATCTTAAAAAACTCAACAATTTTCAACCACATAAAAACACTTTATTATATTTATAGCTATATCTTAAAAAGGAATAAGAGTAGCGGAATTAATTTTAGATCTTCTGAAAGCTTGAAAAACACTTAAAATTTTGAAGTACAATTCCTTAATATTGCTGCAAACAATAAGACGAGGTAGACTGTTGAAGCGACGTCGAAATTTAAAGCCGCGGGTTATAGCTAGTGATGTAGTGAATGTAGAATAAAATAAAAGTTTTATAAATAATGGTAAAAAGCCATTTGTTGATCTTGGTGACAATAAAGATTATTATTATTAATGGCAAAAACATCTTGCTAATTATATCTCGAAATTAAATAATTCTGAAAAATATATTTTATTTTTATCTTGCTTTGGTATACAAAACATTTGTTAATCCGGAAAATCAATCAAAGCATTTTATTTATTCCTATCGACATTCAACAAGCTATTCGATAATTACGACATAGCAGAAATGACTCGTCGTATTATCTCCGTTTCTCTGCATATTTTCCAAAGCAATTCAAACTATTAAAACAAAACAAAATTTCCTTATAAGGAAATTACCGTAAAAGTATAAACAAACCACAAACAGGATATTAAGAAAAGGAAAGCGAGCTTAACAAGAAAATCCAGCAAATAATCTTTAAGCTAAAATAGGAATCCTTTGAGTTCAATAATTCCAACGTAGTTTATTTGCGATAGTGAGATTTCCTGTATATAAATTGAGATTAATAACAAGCAAACAAAAAAGAAAAACTCTTAGCGTATATGAGATTGAATAGATTAAAACGGAATATTTTAAAGTAAAGATTCATTAATGTAATGCGTTCGTGGCAGCAAGTTGGAAAATAATTTTTATATAAAAGAAAGTAATTTATACGAGCCATTAGCGGAGAGCGAGCTGGATGTTTTACGCTGGCAACGGTAATGAAACCACAAAACTCAATAATCTTATTAAAATGAGATCACGAACCCGCCTTAGAATTAACATATTCCGGCTAATGAAGAAAGCAAACACTACGTGGCACGTCCGCAGCAACAACACATGTTAATTGCTTACCTTATAAAATATGTAACCGCTTGTAATATTGTGAGAGACGGGCTGCGTGGATAATTCATTTAATAAATTATGGTTTTCTATTTGCAGTTAAATGAATTAAAGATAAGGCAATTTTAAGATTGGATTGCATTATTATTTAAATTACTCGTCTCTTGGAAATATTAAGGAATGAGCTTTTTAATCTGCTTATTGCACTTAACTAATGAAAATGCTTAACTCAGGCTCAGCTTAATTAGACACTCAGATTCTTATGTATATAAACTATTTAGTTTTAATTACATACATGCTGTCACATATTTACATATCTATTTGTGTGACTAAAATAAACGCATTTCTCTCATCTATACATACTTAATACACTAAGTGTCGTTGACACAAGCATACATTTAATATTTGGAATTCATATTTACGCACGTCATTGTTTGTTTTCGTTTTACGTGTTCAATATTTAAATTTACACTAAAACACTTTGTAAGCTTTGTTATATGCAACATTTGAATTCTTCCTTTTATATTCACCAATCCTTAAACCTCCACTTATTCAATCCATTAAAACAAATTACTGCTATTTACTAAGCTCGTTTTCATTACGTTTAAACAAACAGATTATTCTTGTTTAACATGCTATGTCAGCCATAAAATCTTATCTGGCTTTCACTACACGAATAGTAGTTTATGATACAAAGTGTGTGAAGAAGGGCTTTTGTGCATGAGTTGCGAAGTTTAAATCTAGTTGCGTCTATGTTTTTTGTTTAGTGACGCGAGTTCTTGCCATTGTAACAACAAACAGAAATCGTTTGATAATGAATCTCCATTTAATTTAGATTGGACTTTTACGCACGATTTGGATACTTTTACACAAGATTATAATAATGGCATCCTTCACATACAATAATTTACTTATTAATATGTTCATTTTGGAGTGCGAGTAGATATAAGAATCTAATAAATATTTAATACACTATTAAATATAATTTAATATGTTTATTATATTACCAACAAAGTTGGCCACGAAATTCTGGCATGTGAGAGATTTTTAATTTTGCTCCCCCGAAAAAATGGGCAAAAAGGAGATAATAATAATGCCAACCACAGCAAAACATCTGCTGCCGTACGGACTTACTACCCGTACGATGAGAGTGAATGGAATATATTATCAGCGACTCACTCGCCCTGGGCTCAAGCCCACCAGCTAAAATCAACCACGAACTTGGCATGATGGAAACACAAGCTACAATGCAATTACCTCAGGCCCTAGCTATGGCGAGCGAAGGCAAACCTGGTCATTCGGATTCTGGGGGACCAGGATATCATGCAGGGAAGATTGGGAGCTTCCCAAAACTCATCAAACCCAAGAGTAAGCACTTCATTGGTACTCTCAACGTACAAACGCTGACCAAAACAGGAAAACTAAAGACGCTAACGGACACCTGCGATAAATTCAGTACCCTCATACTTGCAGTACAAGAAACACAATTTCGTGATTGTGATCACTTTGACTCTGGTGGATATCGTATCTTCAAGGGAAAGCCTGCAGTCAAGCTAAGAAATAGTAATTTTAATATATTGGGGACAGCATTTCTAATACACAACACTATTCAGAACTCTGTGCTAGATTTTTCATCACCATCGGAACGGATCTCCCTACTCACAATTAAATGCGCTAACAAGGCCTACACACTGATTAACGCACATGCTCCTGTTAACAATGACCCTGATAAGAACAAAGTGGAGAAGTTCTGGTCATAGCTAGAACGGGCACTCAACAAGATCCCTCAACACCATATCAAGATCCTCCTCGGAGATTTCAATGCACAAATCGGCAAAGGGAGCACAGGCACATCACTGGGAATTTCTCGGCACACAAAAAGACAAATGCCAAGGACATCGTCTAATCAACATATGTGGCATGGCTAACCTCCAATTAATGTCCACACACTTTAAGAAACCACCACGCAAGATGACAACCTGGAAATCACCTAACAACCACATCGGGGAATACCAAATCGATCACGTAGCGATAACCAGAAAATCCACCCCAGAAATCATGAACGTGAGGGTACGCAAGGGTTACGTGGAGTCCGACCATTATCTTTCACAAATTAAAACCTGCTTCTTACCTAACAGAAGGAAGTGTCAAAAATCTAAATTCCCGCTTATAGATCCAAAATACCTAAGGGAACACGCGGAGGACTTCGCACAATCACTACAGACCGACACACAAACATGGGACGAACTTCTTCAGACAATCCAGCAATCAGCAAGGAAACTCGGTCAACCGCCACGAAAACGAAAACACAGATGGTGGACATTGGAATGCGACAGGGCCCTTGAATCCCGTATGCTTGCGTGGAAGACTTGGCATTGCAACAAGACACAAGAGAATTGGCAGATTTGCTTAAAAATGCAGAGGGAAACCCAAAATTCAAAAGGATCAGACGCATTAAGCGGATATACCATTTCAAAAAATTAGAGGAAATCGACATTGAGTTCAAAAAAAATAACACGCGAAATTTCTACAGAACATTTAGGGAAGAACTGATGAACTACTAACTCCGTTGGCCGGATGGAACCCTTGAAACCAACACAAAAGCAAACTGCGAAATTCTGAAACAGTACTTCGAGAAGCTTCACAACTGTGAACCCCCTGAAGAAAGACTCCAATGCCACATAGCCGCCCCAAATCAGGACTCTGTTCCACCAACACATGAGGAAATACGAAACATCATATTACACCTAAAAAACAACAAAGCACCAGGGGAAGACGGCTTAATCGCTGAAATGCTAAAGATCGGAGGTGAACTCTTGATTGACAGACTGCAAGCTATCATTGGAAATACATGGAAGAGCGGCATCATACCAGCGGACTGGAAAAATGCTTTGATCCACCCACTACACAAAAAGGGCGACAAGACTGATCCAAACAAATACCGAGGCATTTCCCTTCTATCAATCGCCTACAAAGTTCTTCCACGTGCCCTCCTCACAAAACTGTTAGAACAGACAGAACATCTGATCGGTGAATAACAGGCAGGTTATCGACGGCACCGATCATGCGCGGAACAAATCTGGAACCTGAAGATGATACTGCAACATCGCCAGCCCAACCGCACAGTTCTCACTTTCGTAGACTTCAAGAAAGCCTATGACTCGATTGACCGCATAACTCTGTTTAATATACTTCATGAATACGGTGTGGATAGTAAAACAACCATATTAATCGAACAGACTTTGTCAGGCACAACATCTAAAGTAAAATTCATGGGTGAAATCTCTGAGCCTTTTCAAATCAGTACTGGAGTAAGACCGATGCATTGTCCCCACTCCTCCTCAACCTGGTACTAGATAAGATACTCAAAATATGGGAGAAAGAAGTACCTGGAGTATATATGGAAACAAAGGACAAACGAATCAACATAAAGTGCCTCGCTTTTGCTGACGACCTTGCAATAATCACCCGGACTACAGAAGAAGCCAAACACGCCATCGAGGAACTTCATCAAATCGCCATCAGGACCGGCCTTCAAATCTCTTACGAGAAAATGCAATACATAGACTCCAAGAGCTTAAATGTGACACATCTTGCAACCAAATATGGCAACATCATACAAGTTAGGCACTTCAAGTACCTAGGTGAAATAATTGGAAACACTGGTAAGGAAAGAATGGCTAACAAAACACGTGCAGAAAAGTTACGCAAAGCCTATGCAATCACCTGGAATATGTACAACAAGAAATCACTTTCTACCAAAGCAAAACTCCGTCACTACCATACAGTCATCCTTCCAGAAGCACTCTATGCAATTGAGACTTCATCATTAACTATCTACATCAATGATATTGAGAAAGTAGAACGTCAGATACTGAGAAAAATATTTGGACCCAAGGTACAAGATGGTATCTGGATGCGTAAATGCTCACAATAACTGTATTCCCTGACAGAACGATTCTCCTCAGTTGCACGGAAAAAGACGTCTGAAATTCTACGGTCATATAGTACGAATGGATGACTCTCGATTGACCAAGAAAATCTTCCACATCATCGATGGAACCCGACAGTTCAAAGTACGCTGGCTGGTAGACACCAAACATGACCTCTCAGTAATCAATTGTGAACTACACGAACTAAATACAGGCAGGAAATAAATTCACATAACTTCACATCAAAGAATCCAATAGCTAAGAGTTTGAAACTAAAAAACGCATGGACGCAAGAAAGAAGACAGGCCCAGTGCGAAAGGATGAGGAAGTTTTGGGAAGATAAAAAGAACAAGACCAGTGCTAAGTAATGGTTCTACGCGCTCCTTAGAGGGCTAAACGAATAAATAATAATAATAATATAATTTAATAATTAATAAACAAGAATTTTTAAATAAAATAAAACCAAAAATTTTAAGAAACCCCCGACACGAAAAAAAACTGTAAAAAGTAAAAAAATACATTTCCTCTCTTGCCCTTTCAACTTCATTAAAAGTACCTTAAGTAATATTTTAATGATGAGCGTCGCCGCATCGGGGACCGCTATGTGAAGAACTATAATTAGTTATAATTACATAGGTATAACGAATCAAAAATACCTACTAGTTTCAAATTGTACATATGAACTTAGATGTATGAATCTATCTAACAAGGCAACAGAGGGCAAGAGAGAAATTTGTTTTTTCCACTTTTTTGAGTTTTTTTGTGTCGGAGGTTACTTAAAATTTGTAATTTTATTTTATTATGCAAACTTTCCTCTTTTCTTAATAATTTCTTTGTAAATACGTGATTAATGTTCATCATCATGGCCTTCTGGTGATCCAATCTTGGATGTAGGCCTCTTCCCTCTTCTTCCACTATTGGCAATCTTGTGCCCGTCTCATCCAGTCTCGACCTCCGTGCCGTCGTATGTCGTCCATCCAGCGCTGCGGTGGTCTGCCGCGCCTTCGAGTATACGGCCTGGGTCTCCATTCAAGACCATGTCCACTTTTTCCTTGCTATGCCAGCCATGACGTCTTTCACCTTGGTCTTATTCCGGATCTGGACTTCTGCGTATGGATCATGGTCTCTGTACCGTAGGTGAGCACGGGCATGACACACTGCTCGCAGACTTTCACTTTGAGATCCAGGGATATTTTGCCACGTAGAATCTGCTTATTGGCACCGAACGCTACCCAAGCCTGCGCGATCCGCCTTTTCTCTTCTGTTACCTGGTTCTCAAAGCCCAGTGTAACCTTATGTTCTAAATATATGTACTCGGTTACTTTCTCCACTGGAAGCTGGTAGTCTGTGATTTCGAGAATGTTGGTCATAATCTTGGTTTTCTCCATATTCATTTTAAGACCCGTCTTTTCGGATTCCACTCTCAAATCCTCCAGCATCGTCATCATCTCCCCAATGCTCTCTGAGACCAGAACCAGGTCATCAGAAACCTCAGATTGGTCATTCTTTGATGAAATGAGCTGATGATCATCAAACGCCTTAACAGATCTTCATAAATTAGCTAAGATCCTTCTCGATCACGTCAGCTTCAAACAAAAAAAAAACGCATCAAAATCCGTCCATTCGTTTAGGAGCTACAATTCCATAAACCGCCACTAATACGGACAGACTGTCAGACAGACACGTTAAACTCTTTCAAACACCCCTCTTTTTGTGTCGGGGGTAAAAAAACAGTGTACAGTTATTTTTATTGCTTTTTCTTTATTTTTCCACAGATTTTCCTTAATTTTAACGAATTCTCATCAAAGTTATGACATAAGGATTCCCACAAATTCTAACAAAGTATCCTCACTTTTCGCCAAATTTCCTCAAACTAGAGCTATTTTAACCAAATTTTGCGAATAAAAATAAAACCAGAAATTTTCTTTCAGCATCTTTCTTTTTTTTGGAATTTAAAAAATTTTACTTAAATCTAGTTAACAAATTAATGCAAAAACTCACCAAATCAAAAAATAGATGTTAAGTTTTCATTCGTTTTCTTAAAGTTTTGATCTAAATCTGTATTAGCTACTTCTAGATGGTCGGATCGATCGATCTAGATATCGATCGATCTAGATATTTCTTAATCGTTAATATTTTTGCAACGTTTCGTTTTTGTAAACAAAAAATTGCAAATTTTGGAAATTTTTACAAAAAATGATAAATCGGAATATCCATATAATGTTAAACTTTTCTGTCTAGTTTTAAAGGTTTAACCTTACCCCTCTAAGTTCAGGTCTTTCCACATACATGTCATATCATAACTTATCCTCGACAGCGCAGCACATGGTTTTCAAACTAATATAAGTGTATTCCATTTTATAATTCAAAAGAGCAAAGCTGCATTGATGAAGGATAGGTCTCGAAATGTCTGCAGATGGCTATTCACTTGGGTTAAATAGAAAGATCTGGTCTTAAAAGCAATGTTATTTATCTAGTTTTTGTTTTAGTGCCACGAAAGTGGACTGATTGCTAGTAAATAACAGACAAATATCTGTTGTGCTTCAACATGAGATTTGTTTTGTAGTGTTAAAAAGACTTAATAATATTATAGAGCTACGGAAAGGTTGAATATCTTTATATATTCAAGCTATGTTCCGCTTTAATAAGTTACGCCTCTAGTTTTTCTTTGTCCATTGCACCTTAATCGTCGCTGGTTTAATTAGTTTTTTCTCCTTGGTCTACTTTTCAGTTTTTAGAAAATAAATAGTAAGATAGTCAGAAGACTACTTCGTCGTTAACACAAGTCCTATCAGAATATCCGAGTACTAACACGTCACACAAACATATTTTTGAGACACGACCAGACTGTACAAGAATGGAGAAGAATGGACAAGATTGGACAAAACTGGACTAGACTCGACTGGACAAGATTAGACTGGACAAATTAGACTGAATAAGACTCGACTTGACTAGACTGGCCAAGACTGTACAAGACCGCATAAGACCGGATAAGACGGGACAAGACTGGACAAGATTGGTTAAAACTGGACAAGACTAGACAAGAGTTGATAGAAGGACAAGAATTGATAAGAGTAGACAAGAATAGACAAGACTAGATAATTCAATTGTAATAGACCTTTTTACGGTTAGTAAAGCGCATGCGCGTCCGCCATGTATGAAAGGCGGGAAATGAAAGTTTCGGGCAAATTTTGTTATTTTCACTGGTTATACGTCAAAAAAGTGCCCGTAAACATGGCGGAAATTGACGCATGCGCATAAAAAAATTTAAACTATGAAAAGGTTAAAGGAACTTGCATTAATTATCCAAGAGTTCTAACAATAAGTAGAAGTATTACATTTAAGTGTGCAAAGTTTTATGCGCGTAAAATAATTTTGTAGAATTCCGTTTATTTTTTGTGTCTATTTGTGGAAAAGTTATAACGATATTGTTGAAATAAAGCAAAAGAAAAGTGGTAAAGAGCCATCTGTCAGGGTGCAAAGAGTTGCAGGGCGGACACACCTCCGTTTGTGTAGTGAACATCAAGACCCATAGATCACGGTAAGTACGGTGGTAAATCAAACCGCGAGTCGAGGCGAAAGAAATCGGGATGAATGGGCTCCGATAGGTGGATATAGGTGGAGATAATTCCTCGGAGGAAAGGTGAGCTCTTTATTTCAGTTATCCGCTTGTTACGGTGTCGCCGTCCCCGGCTTGCAAAGCACCGCTAATGGCTCTTGACAAATGGCTCGAGTGGGATTCAGCACGGCACCGAGCAAACTATATCCTGACTTCCACCTCAAATTATATTTATGAAGTATCTCTTTAACTTGTTATACGCATCCACGCGTCTGCATACATTGTATCAATTATTTAAACAAAATTCTCACTCATCCTCTTCTACCAGAAGAAAATTGCAACAAATGTAAATTTTAGAAAATGTTCATCCAAATTTTTTTTTGCGATAACTTAGGAATCAACAAGGCTATCGTCCACGTTTCTTTTTCAAAATTTCTGCGAAGGAAAGCTACATCATTTCACAGCCACAAAAAGAACAACAAATCTTCCTCAACGCTATCAAAACGTTAGCAGTTTAACTAACTACAAATGTGTATTTCGACTATACTATCTAATCTACACTAATACAAATTATTTGTGAAATATTAAATATGTAACTTTTAAAACCAAATATTAATAATAATAACCAAATATTAATATGTAACTTTTCTTTGCGGAAATTTTGATATACAAACGTGGACGATAGCCTTGTTAGTTCCCAAGTTATCGCCAAAAATACCTTGGACCAACTTCTTAAAAGATTTTCTAAAATTTAAATATGTTGCAATTTTCCTAGATTAAAAAAAAATCCTAGTTTATTTTTTCTCAATATCTCCGGAACAAAAAAGGCTATCGTCCTGCTTTTAACATCAAAATTTTTAAAATAAAACAGCGCAAAAGAGAAAAATTGCTTCTAATCTAATGGTGATGTAAATCATCTTTATGATGAGTTATGTTGTAGATTAATAATTCTATTAATAAGTCCAAATTTGTTGTTTATAAAAAAATATGTAAGCCAATACACAATGAAGTTAAACAATAAAACAAGATTAAAAAACGAGGAAAGACTAGTAGTTAAAAGTAACAATAAAAATAATTCATGACATATTGTTACATAATTTGTATTATAATTATTCATTATAAATGGTGTAATCGATTGTAGTATAAATATTCATTAAAAATTGTGTAATCGATTTATTAGGTTTTTTATTATGGAGCAAGACCATTAAAGTAAACACCCGACTACCAGGAAGCTTTCAGTAAATCAAGAGACGAAATATGTTTTATGCAATTTTATCCTACGTGCTAAATGCTTGGACAACTTCTTAATGGAAGAATAAATCAATAGAGCAAAGCCACTCAGGAAATTTAATATTTATGAACTCCAAACAAAAGTAATCTTTAAATAAGATTATTTTCCTTGGCGACGTTTTTTTGCTTCTTCTTGTCCCAACATATTTACTATTTAGATTTTATTATTTTGTAGCTATGAAGGAATTTCTGTAAATAATTTTAACGGAAAATGAAAATATGGAAGCAAATTTACATGTTTTTGAAGTGAAGCTTCATTGGGCACAGATTTTTAAAGATCATTTTTGAACGCGAGGAGATTTAAAAAAAAATCTTTCTGGAGAATAATCCTGAAAGATTCCAGTGCTAAAATGTGGCTAAAATGTAGCTCAATTTGAAAAATAACGATTACTGGAAAAAATAGGACTGGAACAGTTTTAATTGAAACAGTTTTTCATCGATGATTATTGGACGCGACGAGATTTATAATTTTTTTTTCAGGAGAATATTTCTGAAAGATTCCCGTGCGAAAATTTTAAAACCTATTTGATATATCTGAAGATAAATCCAAAAAATTGAGAAAATTACAAATCAAATTAGGAAAATGGTTTTCATTTTTCAGTGATGATTTTTGAACGCAACGAGATTTTTCCAAAATTCTTTCAGGAGAATATTTCTGAAATATTCCGGTGCGAAAATATGGAAACTTGAACTAATCTGAAAATTCCTTTGAAAACTAATTTAAAAAATTTTGAAAACCAAAGAAAAATCAAAGAAAATTAGGAAAATACTTATAAGTTTTTCAGCGATGATTTTTGAACGCTACGAGATTTTTTCAAAATTCCTTCAGGAGAATAATCCTGAAAACTTCCCTTGCAAAAATGTGGAAACTAGAACTAATTTGAAAAGTCGAGAGACGAGATATTTTCAAAATTCTTTCAGGAGAATAATCAGGAAAGATTTCCGTACGAAAATGTAGAAATCAATTTGAAAAATCCTGAAAACTGAGAAAATTACAAAGAAAATTAGGAAAATAGTTTTCATTTATCAGTTTTTAAATGATAATTTTTGAACTCGACGAGATTTAAAAAAAAATCAGGAAAATAATTTTGATAGACTGCCGTGCGAAAATCTAAAAACCAAACTGATAAATCCTGAAAACTGAGAAAATTACAGTTTCAATTTTTCAGTGATTATTTTTGATTGCGACGAATTTTTTTCAAAACTCTTTCAGGAGAATAATCCTGAAAAATTCCCGTGCGAAAATGTGGCAACTTTAAAACTCCTGAAAACTAAAAAACTTAGGAAAACACTTTTCATTTTTTCAGCTATGATTTTTAAACGCGACGAGCTTTTTTCAAAATTCTTTCAGGAGATTAATCGTGAAAATTTCCCATGCGAGAATATCGAAACTTGAATTAATTTGAAAACTCCTTTGAAAACTAATTTGATAAATCCTTTAAACTGAAAAAACTACAAAGAAAATTAGAAAACCAGTTTTCATTTTGCAGTGATGATTTTTGAACATGACGAGACATTTTCAGAATTCTTTCAGGAGAATAATCCTGAAAGATTCCCGTGCGAAAATGTGGAAATCAATTTTAAAAATCCTGAATAATGAGAAAATAAGGAAAACAGTTTTCATTTTTTTAGTTTTTAAGCGATGATTTTTTAACGCGACGAGATTAAAAAAAATCAGGAGAATGATTCTGAAAGATTCTTGAGCGAAAATCTGAAAACCAATTTGATAAATTCTGAAAACTGAGAGAATTACAAAGAAAATTAGGAAATCAGTGTTCATTTTCAGTGATGATATTTGAACGCGACGAAACTTTTTCAAAATTCTTACAGGAGAATAAGCCTGATAACTTCCTGTGCAAAAATGTGGAAACGTGAACTAATTTGAAAACTCCTTTGCAAACTAATTTGAAAAATCCCCCAAATGAAAGATTCCGTAGTGAAAATCTAAAAACCAATTTGATAAAATCTGAAAACTGGGAAAATTACAAAGAAAATTAATTAATTAACAGTTTACAGAAAACGACGAGATTAAAAAAAATCTTTCAGGAGAAAAATCCTGAACGATTCCAGTACTAAAATGTGGCTATCAATTTGAAAAATCCTGATTAATGAAAAAATTAGGTTTGGAACAGTTTTCATTTTTTCAGTTTTTCAACGATGATTTTTGGACGCGACGAGATTTTTTCAAAATTCCTTCCGGAGAATAATCCTGAAAAATTCCCGTGAGAAAACATGGAAATTTGATCTAATTTGAAAACTCAATTGAAAACTAATTTGAAAAATCCTAAAAACTGAAAAAGTTTCAAAGAAAATTAGGAAATCTCTTTTCAGTTTTTCATCGATGATTTTTGAACGCTACGAGATTTTTCACAAAATCTTTCAGGAGAATAATCCTGAAAAATTCCCGTGCGAATATTTGGAAATTTGAACAAATTTGAAAAATCCTGAAAACTGAAAAAACTACAAAGAAAATTAGAAAAACAGTTTTCATTTCTCAGTGATGATTTTTGACCGTGACAAGATATTCTCAAAATTCTTTCAGGAGAATAATCCTGAAAGATTCCCGTGGGAAAATGTGGAAATCAGCTTTAAAAATTCTGAATAATGAGAAAATAAAGAAAACAGTTTTAATTTTTGCAGTTTTTCAACGATAATTTTTGAACGCGGCGAGATTTAAAAAAAAAAAAATTCAAGCGAATAATTCCCGTACGAAAAATCTGAAACCAATTTGATTAATCCTGAAAACTGAGAAAATTAAAGTTTTAATTTTTCAGTTTTTCAGGAATGATTTTGCACGCGACGAGATATTCTCAAATTTCTTTCAGGAAAATCCAGAAAAATTCCCGTGCGAAAATGTATAAAATTGAACTAATTTGAAAACTCCTTTGAAAACTAAATTTAAAAATCCTGAAAACTGAAAAGTTTACAAAAAAAAATATTACGAAAACAGTTTTCATTTTCAGTGATGATTTTTGAGCGTGAAGAATGTTTTAAAAACTCTTTCAGGAGAATAACCCTGAAAGATTCCCTTGCGAAAATGTGCAAACCAATTTAAAAAATCCTGAATAATTAGAAAATAAGGAAAACAGTTTTAATTTTTTCGGTTTTTCAACGATAATTTTTGAACGCGACGGGATTTTTTAAAGAAAAATTCAGGAAAATAATTCTGAATGATTCTCGTATAAAAATCTGAAAACCAATTTGATAAAACCTGAAAACTGAGTAAATTACAAAGCAAATTAGAAAAACAGTTTTCATTTTTCAGTTTTTCGGCGATGATTTTTGAACGCGACGAGATTTTTCAAAATTCTTTCAGGAGAATAATGCTGAAAAATTTCCATGCGAGAGTATGGAAAACTTGAACTAATTTGAAAACCCCTTTGCATACTAAAAATTTGGTAAATCCTGAAAACTGAAAAAACTACAAAGAAAATTAGGAAAACAGTTTTCTTTTTTCAGTGATGATTTTTGAACATCACCAGATGTTTTCAAAATTCTTTCAGGAGAATAATCCTGAAAGATTCCGTGCGAAAATGTGGAAATCAATTTTTAAAATCCTGTATAATGAGAAAATATGATAAACAGTTTTAATTTTTTCAGTTTTTCAACGATGATTTTTAAGGGGGTATTATAGTGTAGAATTTTGGAAAAAACGATTTTTTTTCATATTTCCAAAGTTTAGACATTCAAGAATATGTCATTAAAAGGATTTTTCAAGATTCCTATTATTTCATGAGTTATAGCCGTTTTAGTGAAGTTAGTTTTGAGCCAAACTCCGTACTGAGTGCACGTGCTAACCTAACTACGCGTTTAACATTTTTAAAGTGAAAATTATTTTGTAAATTGTGAATTTATTTACAATTTGTAATGGATAGAAAAACTTCAAAATTTAGTTCTGCACGACCATGCAGATTAAAAAGGAGGAAATTTTACGGTAATCAATTTACTGAAGAAGAAGAAACCAGTTTCACTAGTGCATCTGCAGCAAAATTAAAGCATTCGCAGGATGAGGAAGTTATAATTAATAACAATTACGGTTATTGTATTTTAGAATTTTTTACTGTTTTTACAACGCTTTCAACATTGATCCTGTGTTCTACACGTAAACAAGATATAAAATTTAGTTGTACAGCTGCTCGTGGGTTAGGGTTTAAAATTGCTTTACAATGTGAGTGTGAGCAAGTACGATATATATTCAATCATCGCCCTTTATAAATAAAGCATTCGAAGTAAATCGAAGAATTGTAGCAGCTATGAGATTGCTAGGAGTAGGAAGAGAAGGTATAAATATATTTTGTAGTATAATGGACATTTGTCAAGGCTTGACCATTGGTACATATTACAGTTGCCTTGGCAATTTATACACGGCCGCTTCAGCGGTTTACGATCAAATAATTTCAAACGCGATGAGATTTAAAAAAAACCAGGAGAATAATTCTGAAAGATTCCTGTGTGAAAATCTGAAAACCGATTTGATAAATCCTGAAAACTGAGAGTATTACAAAGAAAATTGGGAAAACATTTTTCAGTTTTTCAGCGATGATTTTTGAATGCGACGAAATTTTTCAAAATTCTTTCAGGAGAATAATCTGAAAAATCCCCGTGCGCAATTGTGGAAATTTGAATACTAATTTGATAAATCCTGAAAACTGAAAAAAACTACTAAGGAAACTAGAAAAACAGTTTTGATTTTTCAATTCTTCAGCGATGATTTTTGACCGCGACGAGATTTTTCAAAATTCTTTCAGGAGAATAATGCATAAAAATTCCCTTGCGCAAATGTGGAAACTTGAACTAATTTGAAAACTCATTTGAAAACTCATTTGAAAACAAATTTGAAAAATCCCGAAAACTGAATAAATTACAAAGAAAATTAGGAAATACAGGTTTTCGGCGATAATTTTTGAACGCGACGAGACTTTTCAAAATTCTTTCAGGAGAATAATGCTGAAAAATTTCGATGCGAAAGTATGGAAAACTTGAACTAATTTTAAAACCCATTTGAATACTAATTTGATAAATCCTGAAAACTGATAAAACTACAAAGAAAATTAAGAAAACAGTTTTCATTTTTCCATGATGATTTTTGAACATCACTAGATGTTTTAAAAATTCTTTCAGCAGAATAATCCTGAAAGATTCCCGTGCGAAAATGTGGAAATCAATTTTAAAAATCCTGAATCCTAAAAATATGGTAAACAGTTTTAATTTTTTCAGTTTTTCAACGATGATTTTCGTACGCGATGACATTTAAGAAAAAATTCAGGAGAATAATCCTGAAAGATTCCTGTGCGAAAATCTGAAAACCAATTTGATAAATCCTGAAAACTGAGAGAATTACAAAGAAAATTAGGAAGTTTTTGAGTGATTTTGATAAAATAGGCGATGTTCCATAGTATTCTCACGAATCCATAAACAAAACTCGAGTCTAAAAGCGTGATCTGCAATTTATAAGGTGTGTCTGAATCTAGGTTTATATGGGTAAATTTTATTCGCTTTATAAATTTCCTGCAATAATGTATGACTAACATTGAGTTCAGTTGCTCGCTGACGTAAAGAAATCCTAGGATGTTACGCAACTGATTCGATAGCCACAATGGTCACAAAGTTAGGGAGTTTTTTTTCAAAATTCTTTCAGGAGAAAAATCCTGAAAACTTCCTGTGCGAATATGTGGAAACTTGAACTAATTTGAAAACTCCTTTGGAAACTAATTTGAAAAATCCTGAAAACTGAAAACATTACAAAGAAAATTAGGAAAATATTTTTCAGTTTTTCAGCAATGATTTTTGAATGCGACGAGATTTTTCAAAATTCTTTCTGGCGAATAATCCTGAAAAATCCCCGTGTGCAAGTGTGGAAATTTGAATACTAATTTGATAAATCCTGAAAAATGAAAAAACTAGAAAGAAAATTAGGAAAACAGTTTCCAGTTTTCAGCGATGGTTTTTGAACGCGACGAAATATTGTCAAAATTCTATCAGGAGAATAATCCTGAAAGATTCCCGTGCAAAAATGTGAAAACCAATTTGATAAAACCTGTCAACTGAGAAAATTAGGAAAACAGTTTTCATATTTCAGTTTTTCAGCGATGATTATTGAACGGGATGAGATTTTTCAAAATTGTTTCAGGAGTATAATGCTGAAAAATTCCCGTACGAATATGTGGAAACTTGAAATAATTTGAAAACTCATTTGAAAATTTAGGAACACATTTTCCAGTTTTTCAGCGATGATTTTTGAACGCGTCGAAATATTCTCAAAATTGTTTCAGGAGAATAATACTGATAGATTCTCGTGTAAAAATGTGGAAACCAATTTGATAAAACCTGAAAACTGAGAAAATTATAAAGAAAATCTTATCGGTTTTATTATGTTTATGTCTCATGCCTAGTTTATGGACTGCTATCAGACTGAAACCATCTCGTTCAAGCATTGTCTGTCAATTCAACCTAGTTTGTTGTTTGCCGGTCTAGTTATAATAAACTAAGTATTTATGAAGCTTAATAGTTTTGGGAAATTTGATATGAAGCTTACAGAGCAGGGATTTGTAGCAGAGCTTTCATTATATTTGATGCAAAAACAGCATTGATTATTTTTCCCTTCGGTGAATTATTGCATTTTATTAAAAAATATTTCGGTTCATTAATTTGAAATTTCGGTAAACAAAACCTCCATTGTTGACGGATCTGTGCAACACACATTTACATACATTTTTTGAACGCCGAATTGTTCGGCTGTCGACAAGCCTAATTACAAATTACGTAAAAATTATAACATTTTAAAAGCTAACAAAACAACGAAATTGAAATACAAAAATAGTAATCGAAACTTTCTTTCGGTAATTAACAATTAAAGCAATTTCGATTTCGGTCAGTGTTTCGATCTAATAATAAACCTGCACAGAAACGAAGATTAATGGCTCATTTATGGTCGTGGCGTCAATGCTTACGACTTTACATAATGAAACCGCGTAAATTATGGCCAAGATGTCTTCGGTTTCGCCGGCGCAACTTTTAACGAGCAAATTACGCTCTGATTTGCAATGTTTTATTTTTAATAATTAAAATTGATAAAGACCCCATTCCTCATCTCAGTAGAAAGGACCGAACGCTGAAACGAAACCGACTGCACACTAATGATTTATAAAGAGGCCCGCTTAGATACGATTTTCCGTTGCGGTTGATTCATTAAATTGTGAATCGGTACAAAAGGAAAAAAAAAATTATATAAAATTATTTATTATCTGCAAATATTTAAAATAATTTCTTGTTTGTCTAGTCTTGTCTACTTTTGTCCAGTCTTGTCTAGTCTTTTACAGTCTTGTCTAGTCTTGTCCAGTCTATTCCAGTCTTGCCTAGTCTTGTCCAGTCTTGTCTAGTCTTATTCAGTCTTATCTAGTCTTTTCTAGTCTTGCCCATTCTTGTCTAGTCTTGATGACCAAGTCTAGTATTCTGGACTTGGTATACAAGTAGCCTATTACATCTTGATCAATTCTTAACCACAAACGCAATAATAGCAAACAGCCCAGCAAATCTGGACTAGAAAGCCTTAACTATCAAGACTAGTCTGGACTAATCTCTTAATTTTTCTTTAGATCTTTACTATCTACTGACCACTAAACTTTGATTATCAAGACTAGTCTTCATTTCATGCGTATAAAGTCTTCTCAATCAAGACTCAAGACAATAAAGAAGTTTTGTTTATGACGACTAGTCTAATCAAACCATGACCATTAGAACTTGACTTTCAAAATTATTTCACTAAATCTTGTCTGGTCTTGTCCTGTCTTGTTTGACCTTTGCTGGTCTTATATGGTTTTTTCTAGGTCTTGTCTAATCTTGTCTGATCTTGTCTGGTCTAGTCTGATCTTGTTTGATCTTCAGGATATCAGATAACATATTTAGTCAGTTTTTATCATCAAGCCTTAATCAACAAGGCTGTTAGTTAATATCGAGCTTTAGGAAATAATTTCCGCACAAACAGTAAAAATATTAAATAAATTGTCGACAGAGCAAAAAAAGTCGTCACGATGCAGACAGGTAAAAGATTTCTAGAAATTAATTACGAAACTGTTTGCAGCTATCTCTCAATGCACACACAGTGTCTATTAGAAGAGCCAGTCGGCTGCTTAATTAGCGAATCAACTACTGCGATGCCAATTTGCACAATTAATACTCGGTGGAAACTATTTAAATTATAAACGCAATTATTTCCTCGCCTATTTTATCTTCAACAGGTTTCTATAGTTACCTCCAATTAAAATCAATCTCATTCCAGACTTAAAAAAAAATTTTAAAAAAATACATTTGGAACCATGAATAAGATGGTTGCGAGAGTTACTATGTGGTAATCCATACTTACATTGAATTGAAAAATTAACTTTGTTTTTTACCACACTTATATTATGTAAAAATGTTATATAACTTATTATTCACAGTTCATTTCACGGTCATTTTCATTTTGAAAATGACCGTCAAACGTCGAAACTCGAGTCGTGATATGTGTAGAAATTTATATAACTGTGAATAATAAGTTATATAACATTTTTACATAATATAAGTGTGGTAAAAAACAAAGTGAATTTTTCAATGCAATGTACATTTGGACCCGTAACTCATGTGCATGTGTCTTCCTTTTACCCCCGGCGGACGTTTCTATCAATTAAATAAGTTGTCCTGTTTCATTAGTAAGTTGTTTCTTTTAATAACAATTTTAATTGACGCATGTGTTATCCTGTTATTCACATTAACAATTATTATATTCCGCTTGTAATGCATATATGTGGCAAGTAATTAAATTGCTACATTAATAATTAATTGCAATAAATATTAATTGCTGTTATGCAACGATGTTTAGTTTTATTTGTGTTGAAAAGATTTTAAAATATTAAAAGACGCAAAAGGCGTACAATAATTAACCTTTTTTACATTCATTTCTAGAAAATTGTAAACAAGGTTTCTTATACAAGTTTGCATTTCTTTTTTTCTTTAAGAAATACGATTAAATAAATTTTTAAAGCGTACATTTTATCAAAGTAATAAGTTTCAATTTTAATGTTCTCGAATATCTTTATGCAAAATTTTTTAAACGTTCAGATTTAACAATAAAGTTATAAGATATTTCTAGTAATAAAAGAATTATCTTGTGACCACTAAAATTTGATAATAATAATAATTTATGGATAAAGGTAATGGATACCTTTAAGAAAATACAACACAAAAGAACAAGCCATTCTTATAAATATAGAAGATTTATCCTACAAGTAACCACAGAGATCATGAACATGTAAGTCTAAAAACCGATTCTCATATACGCGACACTCAGCTACGCGACGTCACGCGACATCGCCTGTCAAAAAATGATTACATTGTTTTAAAGAGAAGAAAAACGTGCCCATTCTTACTATGGCTACGCGACAGCTACCCGACGTGCCCATTTAAAACAATGTAATCATTATTTGCGCCCTAACGGCAAGGCTGCAAAAGGTTTTGGCAAAGGACCACTTAAATGAAATCGGGCTTATTAAGACACCGAGTGGTAAGTATACCAAAGATTTAGAGGAAAGTCTAAGCGTTTTACTGCAGACGCACTTTCCCGGCACTAAATCGACTATAACTGGTGAAGGGATAACGCGGATGAAGCGCCCAATCAAAATCTGCAAAAACATGGCAGCAACCATGTTTACTGTTCAAAAAGTCGCATGGGCTGTGAACTGTTTTAAGCCATTTAAGTCTGCCGGACCTGATGGCATTTTCCCGGAAATGCTGCATTGCTGAGATATTTAAGACCAGCTTTCGACTGGCGTACGTACCGCTGGAATGGAAAGACGCCAAGGTGATATTCATCCCTAAAGCAGGGCGCAGGCCTCAAGACCTGGCAAAGTCCTACCGACCAATTAGCCTCACTTCCTTCCTCCTGAGAACAACGGAAAAAATTGTGGACAATCACATACGATGCGGACCTCTCAAAAGAAGTCCTCTCCATAAGCACCAATACGCTTATCAGCCAGGCAAATCTACAGTGGACGCTCTACACGAGATAACGACCACATTGGAAGCAGCACTGGACTGCAAAGAAATTGCAGTAGGTATCTTTATAGATATAGAGGGAGCGTTTGACAACACAACCGGTTTATCAATAAAGAATGCAGCCGCGAACAAAGGGATCGAAGAACCTATCATTGAGCGGATTCAAGACATGCTGACCAATCGTAAAATCACCGCCGCACTCGGGGGATCAACGAGGACGGTAATCACAGACAGAGGCTGCCCACAAGGGGTGGCGGGGGTGTTATCGCCTCTGCTGTGGTGCCTGGTCGTTGATGATCTCCTAGATGTGCTAACAAAGAACGGGTATAAGGCAGTTGGTTATGCAGACGATGTTGCAATCATAATAAGGGATAAGTTTGGTAGTACAATCATGAACCTTGCACAGAGTGCACTTAACATCATCACCTGCTGGAGCAAGAAGGAGGGCATTAGTGTCAACCCGAGCAAAACAGTAATGGTCCCCTTTACCAGAAAGAGGAAGCTGGACTTGAAAGCTCCGAGCATTGATGGTCAGACGTTAGAGTTCTCCGAGGAGGTGAAATATAAAGGGGTAACCTTGGATAAGAAACTCACTAGGAACTCGCATCTGAACAAAACGCTCTCAAAAGCCACAGCGGCCTTTTGGATCTGCCGTAAGCTTTCTTGAAAAACATGGGGACTTAAACCCAAAATGGTCCTATGGTCTTACACAGCAGTGGTAAGACCGATTGTCACTTACGGCTCACTCAAAAAGACCCAAAGCATGCTACAAAAGCTTCAACGGCTTGCGTGCTTGGGTATAACAGTAGCGATCCAATCTACTCCAACCACAGCAATGGAAGTTTTATTGGACCTACTCCCACTGCACAAACAGGAAGAAAAAGAAGGTCTTCTCAGGGCTCTGAGAAGTGTACATCGCCTATTCAGAGACACATGACAATAAGGGAACAAATCGGAGAGAAATTTCTGAAGCATCCCTGGGACACAATGTCTACAGAACACGACTTTGACACAGCCGTTGAAGTGGTCATTAATGACAGCCAAAGCAGTGTTCAAAGAATCGAAAATCTGAAAGACAAAGCGTCCATGTGGTACATCGACGCATCAAAAACTGCTAAGGGTACAGGAATTGGCATATACAGTCGGATTCACAGGGAGACCCCGGCATTGCGCCAGGCTCCCACGGTACTACAGGCTGAAATTATAGCCATTGAAAGATGCGCACAAATATGCCTAAAGAAACGCCTTAAAGGAGTGCAAATCTACATCCTAACGGACAGCCAGGTAGCTCTAAGGAATTTAAAAGCCCACAACTTTAATTCCATGTTAACATGGAACTGTAAACAAACCCTGAAGCAAGTGGTGAAAGGTAACAGACTCACGCTAATGTGATCACCGGGTCACCAGGGCATATATGGGAAAGAATTGGCCGACGCACTCGCCAAAAGCGGGGCCGAGGCTCCCTTCTTGGGCCCGGAGCCAACTTGTGGGCTTACAAAGGCCCACTGAAGGCAGGGGGCTAAGAAATGAGAAGAAGAGCAAAAGCAAACCCACTGGAAGAACACGCCAGGACAGAGGCAAGCTAAAATGCTAATAAACTATTCTGCCGCAATAACGCAGCAGATGCTAAGCTTCTCTTGAAGAGAAATCAGAACTTTGGTAGATATACTCACAGGACATTGTCCGGCGAGATATCACCTACACAAAATGGAAAAAGCAGAGGAAGTTGCCTGTAGATTATGTGAATCAGATGAAGAGACCGCTGAAAACATAATGTGCACATGTGATGATGTGCATGATAATGTGCACATGCTGAACACATAATGTGCACATAATTGCACACATAATGTGCAAATCTTGGACTTTGTCGAAGGCAACAAGTGGCAACTCGGAGATTTGATCGATGACATGTCCCTTGCTCATGACGAACGCTGGGACACCACTGGCGGCGACAGCCGAGGCCAAAACACCGGCGCTGGTTGCCGTTGTTGCGGCGATGCCAGCGGCGCCATGTCTTCGTTGGCGCGAACATGCGTCCTCCTTTGCTCATGTTAAAACCACCTTGGACAGAACGGTAAGTTCCTCCACCGCGGACACGGGGAATACGGGCAACAGCACAACCGGTACCCCATGACTCGGCAGAAGTGTGACGACATGCTTTGTCGCTCACAGCGTATGGTTGACGCTTGTTAAAGGCCATTTTGTGATGGACGAAGTTTACAACATCGAGCCTGATTGCCACACATCAATTACCACACATAAACCACACATCAATTACCTAGGGGAGGGATCCCCAACCTTTTTGCACTCAAAAGCACATTCTAGAAAGTCGTTCAGGCGACGGGATTCTTTTTCTGTTCAAGAAGTCCTCATCTAATACATTGAATTTTATGAAAATGTCGTTTTGAAGGTCAAAAATTTCTTACTGGCTTTATCTGGTTTAATACTGAACTGAATTTGGTTTTGGCGTTTACTTTCGGCGTAGTGCCCGCGTAGTGCCCACGTGCCCGTTGGGGACCACTGACCTAGGGATTATTATCGATAAGAGTCTCTCCTTCAGAGAACACCTTAAAATGGGGACAAAACCACGTCTGCACTCGAACTCAACTCATATGTCACTAATATTTACACATTTATCACACATAGAACTAAAGCTAGAACATTGAGTCGTAGAGTACATAGAAGCGAAATATTCGTTAAAATCCGCACACGCTTCAGAATAAGTTGAGAATGATTGAGAATAAATACCGTACTTAACACATTGCAGTCTGTTGACGTACTAATACGTCTACTCTATTTGAAATATGGTTAGCTCACGACGTAGAAGCACGTCAATTTATAATATATAATAATATATAAAAATAAACAAGCTGTTAACGTAACAGTACATTATTTTTTATTTTCAACCTTTCCCCAAAGAAAGTCGACTGAAGAACTCTTGGCAGTTTTCCGTTTCGTCTTTGTGAATCCCTTGAAGAAACTAAATTAGTAATGAGTAACGGTGTGATTTCCTGGAGTTTTGAGAAATTTTCATTTGAAAATCTTGGGAAAACCATTTTTGGTTTTGTTGAAAATATTGAGTTTTTTCTCGATTTTGCGTGAAACCATTACTTATACAAGACCATGGAGAACTGAAGAAGTTTGAAGAACTGACCATGGAGAACTGAACTTTTCCTAAAGATTTTCCTCGATTTTCAGAAAAATATTTACCTACATTTTGGATCAGACCATGAGGTCATCAACAGACGTCATTGGAATTTAAAACTTTTCCTTGATTTTGGAGCAGACTAAGAGAATTGGAGTTTTTACTAAATTTAAAAAATTGTTAAAAACGATTGTTTTATCTAAAGTTGATATAAGATTTGCAATTCCCCATGATTTTGGATAACAATTGAAACTGTTGGAAAATTTTCAAATTCTTCTTGATTTTGGAAAACCTACAGCCAGCATTTTATACCGAGGCTTGTAGAAATAATAATTTTTCCGAAAAATTTTGAGCGGAACCAAAAAGTAATTGGGTTTTGGATACTGTTGATATTTCGGGATGAAAAAGGGCCTGAGGCAGGGATGTCCACTGAGCCCCACATTTTTCAATCTCTATGTGGCTGATTTGGAAAGAGTTTTGGCAGACGGGTAGGGAGAACAAATGTGTGGAGTTTAGCATACGCTGATGATGTAGTGGTATTTGCCAAGACAGCTGGGGAATTGAGAGAGGTGATTGGAGGGGTGAGAGGGTTTTTTGAAAGGAGAGAGTTGAGTGTGAATGTGGAAAAAACTAAATGGATGCGGTTCAAAAGAGGTGGGAAGTTCAAGAAAGAGCGGTTTGAATGGAGAGGGAGGGAAATCGAGGAGGTGCAAAGGTTTAAGTATCTGGGGTATGTATTTGCAAATGGAGGTAGCAATAGAGAGCATGTGGAGAATGTAGCGAAGAAAGCGTGGGTGGCGGCTGGGCGAGTCTGGAATGAATGGTGGAATAAATTCGAAGAAAACTTCAGGGCGGCTGAGACGGTGTGGAAGGTGTGTGCGAGAAGCATTTTATTGTATGGCTCAAAAGTCTGGGGGACGAGAGAGGAGGACAGGATAGAGAGAGTCCAGTTAGTTTTTCAAAAAAATCCGGAAGCTTGATAGGTCGACACCTGGTTACATCGTCCTCCAGGAGGTGAATGCGTGCAAGGTGGCAGTCTTGGCAGTAAGAAAGGTCATAAGGTATGAATATAAAGTGAGTGAAATGGGAGATGAAAGGTTGATACAAGAGGTTTTTAGAATGGTAAATCGAGTGGGAGGAGGCGGTATGAAAGGGAGTGACTGGGGTAAGAATAAGAGGAAATTGTATGAAAGAGGTGGTATATATGGTGAGGGGCTCGAAATGCTAAAGCAGGAAAGGGCACTGTGGGCCGAAAGGTTGGTAGAACGTTTGCAAGAAGTGGACCTACAGGAGCGGCAAAACAAAATAGAAAGTAGTAATTTTCATAAAGGGTATGTAAAGATACAGGTACATGGGCGGTTACCAACCTATTTAAGTGTAAATCAAGAGGACGATGCACAAGTTATGTTAGCAAGGTATAGGTGTGGATGTGAGGAGCGTGGAATAAGATACTGGATGAGTGAGGAGAAAGTGTAGTGTTTGTGGGACAGCAGAGGATACTTGGGAGCATTGGATGGAAGAGTGTACAAGGGGTGAATGGAATGAGGGAGAGAGGCGGGAAGGAAAGCAATGGGAGGAATGTATGAATGATAGCGGAGGTCTGAAAGGGTCTGAAACTGCTGAGACGGATAAAAAGATGGAAAGAGCAAACTGGTAACAGAGAAGGTGTATTATAAAGGAAGTGGAGTTTGTATTTTGTGTCAGTTACAGATATTTTTGTGTTTTTATTATTTTTTTTAATTTATATTTTTTTATGTGGTTTCTATATGCCAGTAGGTTAATAAATAAATAAAAAATAAATACTGTTGACGGTAGAATTTTAGATTTGTATCCTAACCAGAAGAAATGAAAATCCCTCAGAAAGATCCAAAAAAGATCAAAACTTTTGATTTGGAAAATTTGCCTTTTCTTTCCCTTTCTCTTCGGAAAAACTAGCCCTAATATTATTTTGAAACAGAAAACTTGCAAATTCAGATATTTTACCTTTGTCATCGCGGTCTGTATAGTGTTAGGAGATAGGAACAGGAAGATTTGTTGCGGATGAATTTCCAAAAATTTCGCGGGTTGGGCATTAGGTCATTTTCAACTTTTTAGGCAATTAGTAGGCAATCTTAATGGAGAATTTACACAGTTTGCGAACATAATATATGGTATAACCTCTATAGTATTCGGGTCAAACCAAATGGGATATGTGGATACAAGTGTACGTTTCAGTGGAACGAATAGCTCGCAGGCAGTATACAAATAGTCATGGAAAATATCAGGACTTATCAAGCCTATCAGTTCTTCTGAATAAAGTCTTCGCAATCAAGACTAGTCTATATAATTATACGAGGACTAGTCTATCAAACGTTGATCCCCAGAACTTGACTCCCAAAGCAACTCAATTAAATCTAATCTGGTCTTGTTTAACTATGTCTGATCTTGTCTAGTCTTGTCTGGTCATTTCTGGTATTTTCTGTTCTTTTCTGTTCTTGTCTGGTCTATTCTGGTCTTGTCGATTATTCTCTGGTTTTGTCCGATTTTTCCAATCCGATCTAGTCTTGTCTGGTCTTGTCTGGTCCTGTTTGGTTTTGTCTAGGTTTAATCTAGCTTTGTGGGATCTTGTGTGGTTTTGTCTGATATTGTCTGATCCTGCCTTATCCCGTCTACTCTTGCCTGGTCTTGTTTGGTCTTGTCTGAACTTGTCTGATATTGTATAATCCGGTCGAATCTTGTCTGGCCTTGCCTGTTCTCGTCTGGTCTTGTCTGGTATTATATATATATATATATATATATATATATATATATATATATATATATATATATATACGATTGATTTGTTGAACACATTTATAGAATATTGTTTAACAGTGATTAGTTTTATACATTAAGAGTATTAATTAAAGTGAGACATGTTGTCAACTCTCTACAAAGTTACAAGAAATTTCTACTAATATCAGATGAACAAGTTCGCTTTGTCTATCCCGCGCTTGTTAATTAAGACTGTACAGAACACAATTATCAATTACGTTCATACTGTTTGCATTAAAATTGAAAAGCAAGTTGGGCTTTTTATTTTGCAGAAAACCAGTCGCCGTAATGAAGGCAAGCACGGAAAGGCGATTTCTTGAATAGTTTGTATTATTATTAGCCGTAATTTGAATAACGGAGTGATGTTTGTACGCTCATTTTAATTGCCAACGATTGCAGCGATTTAATTATATAATAAACTAATTAGGTCGCTAATAATTATATATATATATATGACATCTAGCAGTTTTCAAATACTTGCTGGTGGTTTTATTCGGGCATCCTTCAGGTAATGTTCGATAGATTTATCGACGGGGCATAAGTGTTTACATTCCGGTAATGTATTCGTTTTATTGAAAGATTAATGCGAGGAGATATGTTATATGAGTCACGTCCTTGTTCGTGAATCAGAGATATTACATAAAATAATTTATGATAAGTGAATTTGCCATTAAGCAATTTTATGCTGCATTAAACACGATAAACATGAGGATTGAGAAAACCGCCGTTTTTAATTTATTTACAATAACTTTGAGAACCGAGTTTTCATTACAAAATTTGTTTATGATAATTTTATAATTGACACTCTTCAAGATGTAATTATTAACTGTAAATATTACTAATTGCTTTTGCGCTTAAAATAAATTACAAGAACGCAAACGATTTGTTGCTTAAATTATTTACCTAGTAATTACGGTTTTTTGAGTACTCTGAATTGAATGTTTTTACTACTAATTTTTGTGAAAATATTATATAACTTGTGAAGTTTAATAAATCTACACACTTTACACGGCTCGAGTTTCGACTGTTGAAGGTCATTTTCAAGTGGATTACAATTTGATGAGATTGAATTTATACCAAGAATTTTGACTGGGAAGGGAGGTGCCTATCTGTAGTAAGGGATTTATCTGGAGACGATTGCGTTATATTGAATGCAGAGCAATAGGCAAGTTGACGAAGAATAAACAGGCAATTCGCCTAAATCAAGAAGGAAGAAGAAGAAGAAGATTGTGTTATATTAAAAAGTTGTAAAAAGATTATGCAATATTTTTAAATGATCTATTTTTGGGGAATTTATGATTACATTGTAGACAATTGTTAGAAACTGAATTTGTGTCTTTTTTAAGACGATCTAAAGGTCCAAAAAACGGCTTCAAATACTTCGTCCTGTCTGACCTAGGTACACGCTATTACGTACCGAACAATGAATCTTATGAGAGGTGTTGAGGGGGTCGATATTGTCTTTAGCATTAAATAATATGTGGGATAATTGTGAAGAAGGTTTGCTATTCTAGTTAACTAGTTCCATTTTAACACCAACTTCCATTGGCACCAAAGCATGAAACTACTTTTTTCTCATATTCCTCACTTTTCTCTATTTACAGCTTAATTTTTGTTACACTTTAGTTCCAGCGGAGCGTTCAGCGAAAAAATATATAAAAGCCTGCTAAATATAGCGTGAACAGACTGATGGAAGAACAAATAAAAATGCATCGATTAGGTAATTTTTATTCCGGGCAACGAATTAAAAAAAATCCATATCCGGTAATTTCATTTCGATAACCACGTTGATTACAAATTACATAAGTGATTGGGAGATTTTATTTATTCATAGATCACCGTTCAAATTGGGAAAATCCTAATTAAAAACCAAATTAAATTTCGCCCACAAAACAGGATTATAAAAGGCCGGCTTGTAATTATTATTTGTATTGTTAATTAGTTATTTTCGTACGCAGATGAATACATAATTTGAATGCGCGAAGATTAAAGTTAGGCAATTACAGGCTCCCACTAGAACTCGTAATTGTTATTGTAAATAATTTATCGTCTTGCGGTTTCAACGAAACCGATTATGATGAATGCTTGTTATATTCCTAGATTTTTGGTTTTACGTTTTAATAACGTTTTTTTGCATAATTACAATGTGCTAGTAAATAAAAGAATTCCATGCATATTAATTATTAACAAAACATCACATACAATTACCCAGTTTTTAAATAATGGATATACAATGTGATCCATTACAGTCCACAGTAAACAGCAAATTGTATAAATCAAATACTAAGATGTTACTATGTATAGGGTCCTTCATTAAGCGCTTCCTATCTTTACATTTAAATAAAACAAAGTGTGTGTGAGATAACATCGAATTTTTTTATTTGTTTGAAAGGCCTATCGATGCCATTATGTATGGAATACAACATCCTGCAAATATCCGTAGCGGCTTCGCTGGGTGGTGCGCATCCGAAATGCCCAATTTGACCGATTGCAGGCTGAATTTTACCGATGGCATGAGTTATGTTGGCTTTGAGGGCCGCTGTGGTTTAAACTTAATTAAACACCATAAGAAAAATCTAACGAGGTCAAATCGCACCATCTCGGAGCTAGTTCAAATCACCTGCACGTGAGATGCCCTCAATTCGCTTGTGCAGAATGTCCAATGTGGCAAGAACTGTATGGCACGTAGCGCCGTCCTGTTGAAACCACATGTCGTTGGTGTACATATTATCTAATTAAGGCCAAAAGAAGTTGGTGTTCGGGCCCTTTATTAATGGTTTTAAAGCCAGTTAAAAGAGGGCGTACGATTGCCGCGAGCGCGATTAATTAATTCCTACAGATCGGTCGCGCGCATCGAATTAAAAATCGCGTAGCGGTTTAGATTAGAGATTAGGGGGTAAAAAACTGCGCTGCGCGAGTTAGTTAGAATACGGAGTGTGATTTGAGTCGCAGCGAAAGTGTTAAAGAGTTTTTGCACGTTTTGTCTCGGCCGACATGCGACCACGCTCATTTTGTTGATGGGAAATTTGAGGGGATTCTGCCCATTCTAGAAGAACTACGTTGCAAGGATTCTCCGCCGAATATCCTTCTTGTCTTTATTCCTTCACATTTCCTCCTTTAAATTAGTTGGCGATCGTAGGCGAATTATTAGTTCCTTTCGTAGGCGAAGTTCGAATAGATCGAACAAATACTGAATATTCGCCAGATTATCGAAAAAGCACGCGAATATAACGTCACAATGTTTATGTGCTTTGTCGACTACTCCAAAGCGTTCGACTCCATCAAGTGGGATGTCCTCTGGCAGATCTTAGAGGAAATGGGCACACCAGGCCACCTAATACAACTGATACGGAACCTCTATGAATACTGCGCAGCAAAGGTCAAAATAGATGAAACTTACTCAAACAAATTTCACGTTAGAGCAAGGGTTAGACAAGGGTGTATCCTGTAACCAATCCTATTTAACAAGTGGACTTTTTCAACCTGCTTTTTATATAGTGAGTACGTCATGCGCAAAGTACTCGATGAATAATGGTATGGGGGGATTGCAGTGGGAGGAAGGCGCATAAGTAGATATGCCGATGATACTCTTATATTGTCGGCAGATCAACTCGAGCTGGAAACATGACAAGGCTGGGAAATGGAAGCTAATAGTACGGCTTAAAACTAAACATCCGTAAAACCAAAGTCATGATAGTAGATCGGAAAATGAACAACTCCCCGCATATCCGACATCACCAACACAGGAGGTAGCGAAGCCGAAATAAGACGGCGGCTAGCAAGAGCAAGAACGGCCACAACTAAACTGACACGCATATGGAAGGGCACGCCAATTAGTAAAGCTACGAACATCAGGCTGGTCTCTACTTTAATTTTCCCAATTGCATCATACGCGGCTGAAACCTGGTCGATCAGACAAGCGGACAGAAAGAAAATAGATGCATTTGAAATGTGAGTTTATCAACGAATCCTCCGAATATCATGGACGCAGCACCGCACCAATGTATCGATCCTAGAAGAACTAAAAATCGAGGACAGACTGTCCAAGAGAATAAACCGGAACAAAGTGCGGTATTTCGGGCACGTCTCTAGAAGACCTCATGCATTAGAAAAGCTGGTGCTTCAAGGCAAAGTCGACGAATGAAGGTCACGAGGAAGATCTCCAATCCGATAGATAGACGGAATTAGAAGCTTGACTGGACTCTCTCTGCACGAGGCCACAGAACTAGCCCAGAACACAGAAGAGTGGAAAATTGCTTTAAAAATGGTAGAGGCATAGTGCCACCAAACCCTTGTGAAGGTAATAGGACCGAGGAGAGGAGAGGAGAGAGAGGCAGATATGCCCAACTGATGCACCGCTGGGGTATACGATCCGACCCAATATGTGACTGTGGAGCAGCTGAACAAACAGTAGCTCACATCATAGATGAATGTCCACTACGACAGTTAACTGGCGGCATTGGTAGCAATATGCTGTCTGATCAATTTGGACATAGATTTGTGACGGTGTTAAATGTAATATATTACCTAGTAAGTATTAAGGAATGTTTGTACCCACCTTGTTATATGTACGTGCCATACGATAATAATAAAAAATTGTCATGGCTAAATACAGTACAATCAGTTGGTAATCATTGTCCTATAGCGCTCGCCTTTGACGGCGATGGCCTGGCCAACGTCGTTCTCAAAGAAATGGTCCACATGATGACGCCGCCAGCTCAAAATCCGCACCAAACAGCTTCTTGATGCATTGGATGCTCTTGGATCTCATGCGAATTGGTATCGTTCCAAATTCGAAAAAATTGTTTATTGACGTACCCATTTATCCCCAAACCTAAAGATGTTTTTTTTATGAAAATTGTCGATCGTTTACCTTCAGCTCCTGAGTCAGTTGAATTTTGTGCGGGTGCAGGCCCCAGTTGCGACACAAAATTCGCCAAGTTGTGGTCTGCAAAAGCCCGAGTTCTTGTGAGCGACGCGAAATCGACTGCCTTGGATTCTTCTGCACACGCTCACGAACAGCGGCGATGTTTTTGGCAGATCTTGCGTTCCGTAGTCCTACTGGTGTTGGTTTATTGCTTACTGAACCAGTGGACTCAAATTTATCCGCAACACTGCAAATTTTCCTCTCGCTAGGACGATTATGGCGACCGTAAAATTATACCACCGCGTGGAACGTTGCCCGAACAGAACACCCGTTCATGTGATAGAACAAATTTATATATGCACGTGTTGTCGAACGCTATATCCGTCGTGGTGATTTGGCAAAACAAAATGAATAAATGACAGCCAACTCGACAGGTGTAGCTTCAACATTATGGCTGCTAACAACTGTCAAAGTTCGAAAGTCCCTATTGGAAGACCCTTTATAATCCTTTAGGTGCTTCTAATTTTATTTTCCGAAATTACTAAACGGACAAGGCTAAACAAACAATACTAGACAGACAAGACTAGACGATATATATATATATATATATATATATATATATATATATATATATATATATAAAATTAAATTTGACTATGTTTCAAAATTGGTTATTACCAACTTTACAGACAAAAAATTACTAAATAACAAGGTGTCTTATAGGAAATTTAATTAAAAAGAAAGAAAAAAATTAAAACAAAACTTTACTTTGTTTCAAGGATGATAATTATCAAAAAGACAGTCAAACAATCACTAGATAATAAGTTTGCTTGGGATAAATTTAATTTGTACAAACAAAACTTTACATAATTATATAAGATTTCTAATACTTATTAGATTTCATTATAAGATTTCTAGAAACCATAAAACGGAATATAAATATATTTCTTTAATTAAAAACGTTGTTTTAATTACCGTATTAGTTAAATAAACGCAGAAGTTATATGAATATGTGGTTAAGAGATAATTTTCAAAACAAATTATTTATCTTGTAATAATTACTGCTTTTTATTTGTTTGTAGAATTGCAATGTGTTTAATTATTTTGCATAATCGCATATTTGCGCAAACAAATTCATAATTACCTTTAATTACCTTCAATATTTTAATAGCAGTAAAGTGAATAGCAGTAAAGGATTGTGCTCTTTTACAAGCTTTTATTTAGTTAAAATTATTAGTTTTATTAGTCAATACTGATCAAATTTTATATGCTTTGGAAAAGAAAGGAATTGAATAGATGCTCTTTTACAAGCTTCTATTTAGTTCCAATTTATAGTATTATAAGTCAATCATAATGAAATATAGAAATAAAAAATCAAGTTGGAGCCGGATAAAATCAAGTTGAAAAGGGGATCCGGTCCGCGGGCCCGAACAAATCGAGATCAAAGTCCTGAGTATCTCAAAAATTGATCGAGCCATTTTATAGAAAATTTAAAAGGATTATTGTCCTTGCAACTGCAAATATCATACATAGTTTTAATCTAAGAGTGCCTGAAGTCCGACCAAAAAAACATTGTAAAAAAAATGCGAAGAGTTTAGAACCATAAGTCTTATGGGTCACCTTCTAAAACTATTTCTCAAAATAATCCATAAGAGAATATATAGACTGTGCGAAGAACAAATATCACCAACACAGTTTGGGATCAGAAATGCGATGGGTACACCAGAAGCTCTCTATAGCATCGAAGTGTTATTTCGACGATGCAGGGATATAAACTGCGATATATTTGCTTGCTTTATTGATTACCAAAAGGCATTCGATAGAGTGCAACATGAAAAGATGATACAGATTTCAAAGATTAGATGCAAAAGACTTAAGAATCATAAACTTATACTGGAACCTATCAGCAACTGTTAGAGTGGAAGTGAACATTCTACGAGGAGTAAGGAAAGGCTGCATACTATCACCGTTGATATTTAACATCTATTCGGAATACATATTTAAAGAAGCTCTGCAAAAACCTGGAAGCTGGCATGTCACTAAACGGTGAAACAATAAATCATGTAGGGTACGCGGATGATACGGTGATATTTGCTAATAGCATGGAGAAACTACAACACCTCATGAATAGAGTAACAACAAGTATCGAAAGGTATGGCCTTGCTAAAAACATAAAAAAACTCAAAATTATTGATTATTAGTAAATCACACATTCTCAGCTTATAGTTAATCAGAAACCCAGCGAGAGAGTAAATAAATATTCATTACCAACTATACAGATTATTACCAACTATACAGACACAAAAATCACTAAATAACAAGGTTTCATTTAATTGTCGTAAAATTGGATTTGCATTTTTGAGGAAAAAAAATATAAAACAAACTTTGTTTCTAGGATGATAATCATCAACTAGACTGACAAACAATCACTAGATAACAAGTTTGCTTAGAGTAAATTTCATTTTGTACAAATAAAACTTTACATAATTATATAAGCGACTATCTGTATTTACCTGACCGTTCCTTGGATTTCTAGAAACCATAAAATGGAATATAAATACTTTTTATAATTAGAAACGTTGTTTTAATTACGGTATCAGTTAAATGAACGCACAAGTTAAGTGAAGATGTGGTTAAGAGATAATTTTCAAATCAAATTATTTATCTTGTAATAATGAATGCTTTTTATTTGTTTGTAGAATTGCAATGTGTTTAATTATTTTGCCTAATCCCATAGAATCGCAAACAAATTCATAAATACCCTTAATTACCTTCAATATTTTAATAGCAGTAAAGTGAATAACAGTAAAGGAGTAAAAAATCAAGTTGAAGCCGGATAAAATCAAGTTGAAAAGCGGATCCGGTCCGCGGGCCCGAACAAATCGAGATCAAAGTCCCGAGTCTATAATAACAACCTAGTTGTTATTATAAATTGCGCTAATTTTAATTTTTCACATTTGTCTTCTGGTACAAATGCGGCCGGCACTGGGGATAGAAGTCGGGACCTCTAAACTAAAGTTAGTGATCTAACATGAGGCCACGAGCGTCACCACTACACCACTCGCGCCGGCAAATATCATACATAGTTGTAATCCGAGAGTGGCTGTCCCACCCAAAATCCTGGTACAAAAAATGCGAAGATTTTAGAACCATAAGTCTTATGGGTCACCTTCTAAAACTATTTCTCAAAATAATCCATAAGAGAATATATAGATTAGACGAAGAACAAATATCACCAACACATTTTGGAATCAGAAATGCGGTGGGTATAGGAGAAGCTCTCTATATCATCCATGTGTTATTTCGACGATGCAGGGATATGAACTGCTATATTTTTGTTTGCTTTATTGATTACCAAAAGGCATTCGATAGGTTTTTTGAAAGTGCAACATGAAAAGATGATAGAGATTTCAAAGACTAGATGGAAAAGACTTAAATATCAAACTATCAAACTTATACTGGAACCAGTCAGCAACTGTTAAAGTGGAAGTGAACATTCTACAAGGAGTAAGGCAAGGCTGCATACTATCACCGTTGATATTTAACATCTATTCGGAATACATATTTAAAGAAGCTCTAGAAAACCTGGAAGCTGGCGTATCACCAAACGGTGAAACAATAAATAACATAGGATACGCGGATTATATGGTGATATTTGCTAAACGCATGGAGAAACTACAACACCTTATGAATAGAGTATCAACAAGTATCCAAAGGTATGGCCTTGCTAAAAACATCAAAAGACAAAATTAATGATTATTAGTAAATCACACATTGTCCCCTTATAGTCAATCATCGCACAAACGCTTAGAGGAAGAGGGTGGGGTACAATGGATCTAAAAAGGTCGCAATACAAGTCGTCACCACCAGATCTACAATCTATAGTTAATCAGAAAATCATCGAGAGAGTAAATAAATATTTATATCTTGGCACTACTCTAAACGATCAGTAGGATCATGATCCAGAAGTGAAGATCCGTATCGAGAAAGCGAGAGCTGTTTCCGACAGCATGGGATCACTACTAAAGAGTCACTACCTCTCATGTTAACATGTTAACGTAACTGAGAATTCTGAGTTGTTACGTGTTTTTGGTTCGTTTTTTACGGAGTTGAATCGTGAACACTAGCCGATGCTATGAGCAAGAAAGTGGAAGCATTCGAGATGTGGTTACATCGAAGGATGTCGAGAGTTTCGTGGAAAGACCCACGCTGAGATCTTTCAAAGAATGCAGAAGGATAAAGAGCTCCTGAACACCATAACATGCAGAAAACTTCTATTCCTGGGACATATTATGAGGAATGAAAGCAGATTCCATCTACTGCAAACAATACTGAAAGACTGTCGGAGCTGTAAGAAGAAGGTTACCATGGTAGGAGAATCTTAGAACATGGTTTGCCATGACCATAACCGAGCTTTTCCGAGCAGCAACAAACAAAGTGATGATTGTCAAAATGATTACCAACGTCCGGAATGGATAAGGAACTTCAGCAAGGAAAACTTTTAATCCGCATTTAATTTAGAATAATATAGAAACGTATTCAGTCAATTTAGATTATTTTTGAAAAAGTTTCGTGCAAAATTTTTTTCGCGCTATTTTGCCCGTTTTTACAATCGCTAATTTCAGGTTTACGTTTCACCAAAACAAAAAGAACATAATTAGTTGTTTCTTCTATACAAAATTTCGCGTCTTTTGATGTATTGTACGTGAATATCCATGACATGTAAAAATTCGCGAATTCGAAGAAGGGCTCTAAATAATCGCGATTTTCGTCACCTCTCTGATATTTACATTATAGTATGTTTAGTTGTATATGGAATGCGAATAACTAAACAAACAATGAATAATAGGGATGAAAATAACTAACATTTATTTACATAATGTATATCAAAATACGTAGAATTTTATACAGCTTACGCTGATATAAATCATTATGCAATTTACTTTACAATAAGTGAGTAAAAATAAAACTACACCACAAACACAGGATCTACACGCATTAAAGGAAAATCCTGAAACTTGTCAATATCAAGTGGAAGTGAGCAACAGATTTGACGTACTTGATGAAGCAGGAGAAGTGGATGAAGGTAAAACTACAGATATTGATAAACTGTGGAAGGATATCAAAGAAGTGATTCAAAAATCAGCTAAAACCACGCTACCAAAAGTAGAACCAAAGAAGAAGAAATGGTTATGCGACACATGCAGAACAGCAGTAGATGCTAGCATCACAGCAAGGAAAGCATGGCTACAGGGCAGGAAAAATGAAGAATTAGAACAACACTACAGGGAGACAGAAAGAGAAACAAGCAGAGACCTTACAGATAACAATCACAAAATCCTGGCGAAAAAGGAAGAAACTCTACCTGAAGCACACATTAGAGACCATTAAGAATGACCGGACAGTAAATAACATCAGGAAAGGATATCCACCACGATCATCAGTTCCTCACGACAACAATGGTAACATCATCGCAGGAACACTCCACATTTTACAGGCTTGGAAAGAGTACTTTGACAACTTACTGAACTGCCCTGAACCAGAGAACAAGCTGGAGACAAACACCTGTTCAACGTTAGAACCTTTCATTATTTTTTTTCCGTAGCTCTATAGCCCTATGTAGGTTCTGGCTGACTGCACAATGCGTCTCCACCCCTGCCGGTCCATCAACATCTGAGGGTCGTAGTCCAATTCCATGGTATGTAGGTAGCTGATTACGTTATCGCACCATCTCATTTGCGGCCTTCCCAACAGTCTTTTACCAGCGGGGTAGTTCTCCCATGCCCATTTTGCCGTTCGTTCGTTCGGAAATCTTTGCACATGTCCAAATCTCATCCCAATCTCATCCCTTTAACCACATTTACAATATCGGGTTCTTATTAATATCTCAGTGAGTTCCCTATTTTTTTAGTTCTGTGGACAAGATGCACTGGATCCAGTATCGGCCCAAACACTCCCCGGAGTACCTTCCGCTCGAAAATTCTCAATTTTCGTTCGCTATCTTTTGTGAGTGCCCACGTTTCACAGCCATACGTAACCACCGATCGTATTATCGATTTGTAGATTCGTATTTTGGCTCTCCTACTAATACGTTTGTGTCCATCATCTCAGTGTTTTGTCCAAAGCATACATACATCTGTTCCCACTCTGAATTCTGGCTTATACCTCTTCTGTTTTGTCATTATTGGTCGTTATTACCGCTCCTAGATATTTCAAGCTATACACCCTCTCGAAATTAAAATCTCCAACCGTCACATTCTGGCCTATACGATCTCTTTGAGCCTGCCTTGATACGTACATGTTTGGTCTTAGTTTCGTTTATAGCTAATCCCATTTTAAGTGTTTCCTTGTCTAACTTGATGAACTGTTCTTTGACTTTAAGAACTAACCTGGGCATCACATCGATGTCATCCGCAAAGGCAAGTGGAAGTTTTGGTCCATCATTAGTGTACATCTCCACTTTAATATTTGCCGCTCTTATGGCCTTCTCCAGCGCTATATTGAAGAGCAGTGGAGATAGTGCGTCTCCTTGTTTCAGGCCGTTGTTTATGTCAAATGCGCTTGAGAGAGTGCTTCCAATTCTAACTCTGCTTTTGGATCCATTTACACACATTTGGGTAAGTTTAATCATCTTTTGCGGGATTGATTGTTCTGCCATTGCCTGCTAAAGTTCTACTCACAAGACACTGTCGTAGGCTTGTTTAAAGTCGATAAATATATGGTACAACCTTTGATTAAACTACCAGCACTTTTCCAGAATTTGTCGAATAGTGAATATTTGGTAGACCTGTTTTTCCTAAAGCCACACTAATAGTAGTCCCCCACGACGCCTTCCACTATAGGTGTTAGCCGCTGCAGGATAATTATCGATAGTATCTTGTATGACGTATTTATCAATGAGATGCCCCTGTAATTGGCACACTTCATTTTATACCCCTTCTTGTGCATGGGGATTATAATAATTTCTTTCCAATAGTTCGGTATTTCTTCCTTTTTCCAGATTGTGGTAGTTAGCTGGTGTATATGCCAATGCAGATCCTCACCTCCATATTTTATGCATTCCGTTGGTATGTTGTCTTTCCCCGGCGCTTTGCCGTTTTTCATCGTTATTATGACATTTTGGACCTCCTCCAGAGGCTGGGGTCTTCTACAGGAAAATCTGCCGTGTTGGAAGCTTGTGCATTTTGGTTGTCGCCTACTTGAATATTGAGAAGTCCACTAAAGTAGTTAAGCCATTCCGTTATCATTTCTAGCTCATTTGTAATTAGGGTCACATCATCCTTCTTCAGGATGTTCCCTGTTCTTGGTCTGAATCCAGAGTTTGCTTCGCCCGCATTCGTATAGAATTCCTTTAGTTGATTGCCTCTGAAAGTGGTTTCCAATTCTTCCAGTATCTGTTGTTCATATTTCCTTTCCTTTGACCTTATTAGTTCTGGCTTCCCTTTTTATTTCACAGAGGTATCTACTGTTTTTCTCATTGGGCTCTTGTATTGTTAACATTCTGGCTTTTTCTCTCTGTTCTAATACCCTCCGACAGTCATCGTCGAACAAGTTCTTATGCTTCTTCTCTGGTGTTGGACCCAGTATTTCCTTGGCAGCATTAGATATTGATCGCTCTATTGTACCTTAGATCTCATTTACGCTCTCATCTTCATAGGTTTCTGGAAGGTTTTCAATAATCAATATTTGTTTTTGAAACTCGTCTTTCATCAATGATCCCTCATATGAAGAGGTAACCAGCAGTCTGAACAAACTGAAAAATCACCAAGCTGCTGGTTCTGATGGTATACCAGTTGAATTACTGAAATATGGGGGTGAGAAGCTCCATAAGAAACTGCATCAGCTTATCCTGAAAATATGGCGAATACATAAGTAGGGAGATAAGTGAAACTGTAGAAATTACAGAAGAATATCCCAACTTGTCACAGCTTCCAAATTACTGTTGCAAATTATATTACGACGACTAATTCCATACGCCGAAGACATACGACAACATATTTTGTATCAAGACAATCAATGAAAACGTTTGGGAATACTACAGTCCATTACCTATTAAGTCCAAACCAAAAAGCCTACGACTCAGTCCACAGAGAAACAGCGTGGGAAATCATGGCAGAATACGGAATTCCACAGAATCTTATAAGTGTGCTCAAAATGTTTATGGTGAAGACAGTGAGCAGGGTGACACACTGTGGCACCATATCAGAAAATTTAAAAAACAGAACTTATCTCACAACCAAAGAACTTACAGAAAACAATCACAAAATCCTGGCATATGCAGATGACATAGTATTAATAGGAAATAATCGAGGAGAAATTGAAACTCTATTCAGCAAATTAGATGTATCCGAGCTGTTAGAATAGGTCTAAAAATTAATTAAGAGAAGACAGAATATATGATCATACAGAGAGAAAACATGACTACAGATTAACGGAATAACCTTAATATAGACAATTTCACGTTTAACAAACTTCTCAAACTTCAAATACTTCGGTGTCAATATAAATGACTGCAACAGAAGACAAGTTAAACACCAAATTATATCACAAAGTTTGCTTTTCCCTGCAGAAGTTACTTCCAAGCTGCTAACCCCAAAAACCAAACTAAAGCTATACAACACGATCATCAGACCAGTACTGTTATACGGAGGCTTAACATGGAGTGCGACGAATATTGAGGCTTGAATACTGAACACCAGCTTACAGTCTTCAAAACCAAGTTGTACGAGAAAATTTTCAGACCCAATTTTGACCAAGAAATTCAAAGATGGGCTCTCAGATGAAACCATGAGCTGTACAAGTTAGACAACCAACCCAGGGTAGTGAACATCATGAAAGCGAGACGGCTGAAATGGGCAGAACATGTGATCAGAATGGATGCTCCCAGAATAGTTCGCCAGATCTATGAGAAGAAGATGGAAGGCTCAAGACCCCCTGGAAGACCAAGACCCCCTGGAGGAGTAGATGACAAGATGAAGTGACATCTGGCTGCAGACAGATGGACGCCACTGGATGGGAGGATGCGACGCTGGATAGGAAGGAATGGAGGCAGATAGTGAGAGCGGCACGGGATCGTCACGTCCCACAGTGGTTTGAATCTGAAAAAAGTTGGACAAAAATCGAAAAAATGATAATCACCAAATGGTTTTATTTCTAAAGAATCTTGTAAAGAATACTTTGGTCTGTGTTATTCTAAAAGAAAAGTGGGATACATTTTTTCCCTAAGACGCTCCCTAAGACGCTCCTTCAAAGTTACCCTTGTCGGCATAGCGCGAGCACGTGTAGCGGCTCCGATATATATAACTTTTTACTAGACTGTCCTTTTTCATATCTGTTTGATGGAGGGTGTTAAGGAAGGTATGTAGAATTTTTACATATATAACGTTTTCATTAATTTATTCTCGTATGTGTTAGAAATCATGTCAAAGATGTGTCTACATAACGGTTTTTCTAGTAAAAAAATGTCCGTAAATTAGCAAAAAAGTTATCTCCCCAGTGGGGTCTAAGAAGTTGAGATATGCAACATATAGATTACGATGTTTTGTAATAGAATCTAGAAGAAAATCCTGCCTATGTCTGCCTTTGTACATGTGAGATTAGAAATACGAAGCGCCGACCGGCATGGCGACGCGCCGGGCAAATTGTTTGTTAGTTTAGGATCCTCGCAGACACAGTTGGGGTGCGGGACTACCTGATATATTACTATATTTATTTTTATTTAATCATTAAATTTTCATCATTTTTGAAATTAATAATTCGAATAACATTTCGTGAAAATATTATTGTGAATACATTTCTTAATATTACCTCGCTTTATGATTGCATTTTAGAATCGCGTATTGATAAAATAATCTGTTCTCGTCGAGAACTGTTCGAGATCATACGGAACGATTTGAACTTAGACTTGGAAGCTCAACATATATAAAATATAAAAAAATTTCGTGAAGAATTTTCCAGAAAAAATTCACGCATAAATGCAATGGAAGATGTGTTTCATTGGCTCCTTGGATTTTCGGATTCACTTATATCGAGCTTGAGAAAAATGAAACCAAAAATAGGTAAAAAATTGTCATCAGAGGCCCTAGAGCTTTTCCCTGAAGATGATGAGTTTCCTATAAATTTCTGATAAGCAAGATATTGACTTTGATTTCGGACATGATAATTATCAGAGATGTTATGGATATGAAATTTCGGATCTGGATACGGATACGGATATAGGAATAATATTATACCGGTTTCGGATACGGTTACGGATATGACATTTTTTCAGATTATCCGTCAGTTTCGGATAGTTTCGGTTACGGATATTAGATTTTTAAGGGATTGTAAAAGTAGAGTAGGTAATTGGTAAATAATTTTAATTTATTTCTATGTTATAATTTGGTACTACAATCATGTGTTATACAAGTAAGTACTACAACATACGTATGAAAAATAATAATTTCTATTAGATATTGAAATATATTTATAGGAATTAGTACTACATATCAATCAAAGTTATACGAAATTATTCGAAACTTTTATATCGGATTCGGTTAGGGTTACGGATAGATTTTTATTTCGGATATCCGATAGTTTCGGTTACGGTTACGGAGCTCCATAACATCCCTGATAATTATCCCGACAGTGATAGCGACTGATTAGTACAATTTTTTCATTTATGGTTATTTTTCCATAATAACTGCTACATAAACTGTTTATTACTCCTATTTCGCCATTGTAATATTCTAATTGTTATTACCAATATTTAATACCCTTACATACCTATTTATATGAAATTCCGAACAATTTTTAAAAGAAGTGCTCGGTTATATTGGATCTGCCATATTGAATTTTAAAATTGCATTATTAAATTCGTAATCAGCGACCTCATATACCAATTTGTTTTCTGAAAGCTTAAGAAAGCCTTAAACTTTTTCAGTTTAATTTATTAATATTGTTTCAAGCCATAAGACTAGGTAGACTGTTTTAAAACGACGTCGAAATTTAGAAAATTTGTATGCAACAAGCAATAACATTGAAACCAATTACTCGATTGTATTCAAACTTACTAATATTCTGTATTTTTACTCTAATAATTTGATTGGCGAAGCGAAGCCGCGGGCTATAGCCATATAGTATAAAAATAAAAATATGTGAGATTTTTTTTTAATTTCTAGAAAATATTTCATGAATATTATAAATTTCCTTCGCCTTATAAAAAACTAAATAAAATATTCCCTTGCAGTTTATTACTTGCGTTTTCTTTCAGGTAACGTTCGATAGATTTATCAACGGTATAAACATATTTGCATTCCCGTACTGTAATAAATGAAAGATTAATGTAGAAAGATATCTTGTAATCTTAGTAATTTTGGAATTTATTGCCAAAAGTATTTATATAAAATATTACCACCAGATTATTTACTATAATTTGTAAGAATCATAATCACATTTGTGCAATAACAAATTAATTAACATTTTATGGGTAAATTGGTTGGCAAACAAGAATCGAGGAGTGCTTAAAGCACGAGTTAAAGCAATTTAGAAAATCGTACAACGTCGGGTTTCAGTTGAATAATGTATTGTGTTGCAGTGCGTGGTTTAATTGAAAAAATGTGGACTGGAGAAAGAGTTTTGTAATAAAGGCCGGGAAAATTAAAAGAGTAAATCTTAAGAAGTTGCATGTAAGAGAGCCGGGGAGTGTAATGAAATAGGCTGGCGAGGTTCGCTGGCGCGAACTAATTTAATTTCACTTAACTTTTGTTAAACACCTGCCCCGAGCAACGGTAATCACACACGAATCCAAAAGATTAAAGAATTTCTAAATAAGTTTTTATTTCTATATAAGGAATTATATGTAATTATAAATAAACTTGGATTTATAATAATATCAAACTTAATGATATAATTTTTAAAATACACCGACTAAGAGTTGCATTTTTTGTGAACATACAAATAAAGTTTAAAACAAATTTGTGATAAATACGCAAGTGCTATTCGTAAGTAAATTGAACCGTTTAAATGAAATATATAATTTTATGCCAGTTTCCAGTCATTACATAGATTACGAGCTTCGGGGGAATAATGTGAGCGCGAGGAGGGAAAAAGAAGAGGAGTAAACCACACCTGTTGAATGGACGTCTGCGAAGTCTGAACATTAGTTATGCAGATCGTATTCGTTACGTGCCATTATCATTAAAAGGAAAGGCGCCTCAAGTATCATCTCTCATTATTATTATTGCTGTTTTGCATACGGGTCAGCGTCGGGAATATACGAAACCATTATCGTGACAACATTTACGGCGGGCCTTATTAAACATATAATATATAATGATAGTTCTGTCACTGCAATTTCTCAGATGCAATTTTCAGCGCATTAATTTTGTATTATATTATTACTACGGCCGATGCCCGCGTAATACAAAAAAATCTTTGACAAATGCTCGCTTCCTCCACAACCCACACTTGTGCGTTTCAGTACCCCCAAACTAAAACCACAAATCTATCACTAAAGCATTTAATTTTTATAATAATAATGATAATTTTATTGTCGACGCGGCTATTATTACAAGATCGCTGCTCCGCAAAAATTCCAAGCCAGCGGAATTTATTAACAACATTTTTTTCTTCGTAATTTCTATTTACATATACGGCGATCATAATATAAGTGTATGTTATTATTGTACTGTGTGCATGTTAATGTTATCGCACGATCGGTGCATTAAATCATTATGGAAATGAATAAAAACAATTTCATTTAAATGGATTGTAGGTAATAACTTATAATCTCATTTAAATTGTTAAATGCAAATTTTCATTTTTAATACCAATTTGATTTTAAACAAATACAAGGTTAAATAATTACAATAAAATAAATCCAACAATGTGAACGATTCCTAAAAGAACTAATACCATGCGAGATCACATAGCGCGTTAAAAAACTTGCAACGACTTATATCTTACACGAGGAAAGCTCTACAACTAAGCAACGATTCTTGGTTTACATTATTCTTTAAAATATATAATATATGGAAATAAGTTGATATCCAATCAACAAAACAAGTTTTATGTGTTCCTCCTGGGCGGTCTAGATAGTATAGGACCATTTATTTTACTGTAATCGCTCAATGTAGATAATTGAGCTCCAATATACAACATTGTTAAACAACGGACGATAAACAAATAAGTGCTCATTTAATTATTCCCCTGACAAGTTTATTTTATTTACCATGAATTCGTTAGTAACAAAAGTCCTGCCTGTGTAGTCTTGTCTGCCTAGGACTGTCTGTTTAGTCTTGTCTGTTTAGTCTTGTCTGTTTAGTCTTGTCTGTCTAAACTTGTCTGTCTAGTCTTATCTATCTAGACCTGTCTCTCTGGTCTTGTCTATCTAGTATTGTCTGTTTAGACTTGTCTGTCTTGTCTTGTATCCTTAGTCTTGTCCGTCTAGTCATGCCTGTCTAGTCTTAGTGACCAGCATACCCACTAAAACCCCTACTCTGTTTCTTCATTACACTCCACCTGGAATTGCGTCAGCCTTACTTCAGGTGGTGCGTGTTCTATTTACTTTCCTTTTCTTCTTCTGCTATCCTTTCCACATCTCGTTTTCGTTTGTCGTCTTATCTCGTATTAGTTATGTAGTCGAGTATTTAACCATTTTCCTGTCATTTCGTCACATGTCCAGTCGTCCATGTTACCTTCCCTGTGTGTCGTGCGCTCTATGGCCGCCTTCCATTCCCTCTCCATTTGTTCCTTTCATTTCCCTTCATGATTCCTACCCATCCGTCTAGTCTGTCTAGTCTGTCTAGACTGCCTAGTCTGCCTAGTCTGTCTGGTCTGTGTGGTCTGTCTAGTCTGTCTGGTCTGTCTGGTCTGTCTGGTCTGTCTGGTCTGTCTGGTCTGTCTGGTCTGTCTGGTCTGTCTGGTCTGTCTGGTCTGTCTGGTCTGTCTGGTCTGTCTGGTCTGTCTGGTCTGTCTGGTCTGTCTGGTCTGTCTAGACTGCCTAGTCTGTCTGGTCTGTCTGGTCTGTCTGGTCTGTCTGGTCTGTCTGGTCTGTCTGGTCTGTCTGGTCTGTCTGGTCTGTCTGGTCTGTCTGGTCTGTCTGGTCTGTCTGGTCTGTCTGGTCTGTCTGGTCTGTCTGGTCTGTCTGGTCTGTCTGGTCTGTCTGGTCTGTCTGGTCTGTCTAGACTGCCTAGTCTGTCTGGTCTGTCTGGTCTGTCTGGTCTGTCAGGTCTGTCTGGTCTGTCTGGTCTGTCTGGTCTGTCTGGTCGGTCTGGTCGGTCTGGTCTGTCTGGTCTGTCTGGTCTGTCTGGTCTGTCTGGTCTGTCTGGTCTGTCTGGTCTGTCTGGTCTGTCTGGTCTGTCTGGTCTGTCTGGTATGTCGGGTCTGTCTGGTCTGTCTGGTCTGTCTGGTCTGTCTGGTCTGTCTGGTCTGTCTGGTCTGTCTGGTCTGTCTGGTCTGTCTGGTCTGTCTGGTCTGTCTGGTCTGTCTGGTCTGTCTGGTCTGTCTGGTCTGTCTGGTCTGTCTGGTATGTCGGGTCTGTCTGGTCTGTCTGGTCTGTCTGGTCTGTCTGGTCTGTCTGGTCTGTGTGGTCTGTCTGGTCTGTCTGATCTGTCTGATCTGTCTGGTCTGTCTGGTCTGTCTGGTCTGTCTGGTCTGTCTGGTCTGTCTGGTCTGTCTGGTCTGTCTGGTCTGTCTGGTCTGTCTGGTCTGTCTGGTCTGTCTGGTCTGTCTGGTCTGTCTGGTCTGTCTGGTCTGTCTGGTCTCTCTGGTCTCTCTGGTCTGTCTGGTCTGTCTGGTCTGTCTGGTCTGTCTGGTCTGTCTGGTCTGTCTGGTCTGTCTGGTCTGTCTGGTCTGTCTGGTCTGTCTGGTCTGTCTGGTCTGTCTGGTCTGTCTAGTCTGTCTGGTCTGTCTGGTATGTCGGGTCTGTCTGGTCTGTCTGGTCTGTCTGGTCTGTCTGGTCTGTCTGGTCTGTCTGGTCTGTGTGGTCTGTCTGGTCTGTCTGATCTGTCTGGTCTGTCTGGTCTGTCTGGTCTGTCTGGTCTGTCTGGTCTGTCTGGTCTGTCTGGTCTGTCTGGTCTGTCTGGTCTGTCTGGTCTGTCTGGTCTGTCTGGTCTGTCTGGTGTGTCTGGTCGGTCTGGTCTGTCTGGTCTGTCTGGTCTCTCTGGTCTGTCTGGTCTGTCTGGTCTGTCTGGTCTGTCTGGTCTGTCTGGTCTGTCTGGTCTGTCTGGTCTGTCTGGTCTGTCTGGTCTGTCTGGTCTGTCTGGTCTGTCTGGTCTGTCTGGTCTGTCTGGTCTGTCTGGTATGTCGGGTCTGTCTGGTCTGTCTGGTCTGTCTGGTCTGTCTGGTCTGTCTGGTCTGTCTGGTCTGTCTGGTCTGTCTGGTCTGTCTGGTCTGTCTGGTATGTCGGGTCTGTCTGGTCTGTCTGGTCTGTCTGGTCTGTCTGGTCTGTCTGGTCTGTCTGGTCCGTCTGGTCTGTCTGGGCTGTCTGGTCTGTCTGGTCTGTCTGGTCTGTCTGGTCTGTCTGGTCTGTCTGGTCTGTCTGGTCTGTCTGGTATGTCTGGTCTGTCTGGTCTGTCTGGTCTGTCTGGTCTGTCTGGTCTGTCTGGTCTGTCTGGTCTGTCTGGTCTGTCTGGTCTGTCTGGTCTGTCTGGTCTGTCTGGTCTGTCTGGTCTGTCTGGTCTGTCTGGTATGTCGGGTCTGTCTGGTCTGTCTGGTCTGTCTGGTCTGTCTGGTCTGTCTGGTCTGTCTGGTCTGTCTGGTCTGTCTGGTCTGCCTGGTCTGTCTGGTCGGTCTGGTCTGTCTGGTCTGTCTGGTCTGTTTGGTCTGTCTGGTCTGTCTGATCTGTCTGATCTGTCTGGTCTGTCTGGTCTGTCTGGTCTGTCTGGTCTGTCTGGTCTGTCTGGTCTGTCTGGTCTGTCTGGTCTGTCTGGTCTGTCTGGTCTGTCTGGCCTGTCTGGTCTGTCTGGTCTGTCTGGTCTGTCTGGTCTGTCTGGTCTGTCTGGTCTGTCTGGTCTGTCTGGTCTGTCTGGTCTGTCTGGTCTGTCTGGTCTGTCTGGTCTGTCTGGTCTGTCTGGTCTGTCTGGTCTGTCTGGTCTGTCTGGTCTGTCTGGTCTGTCTGGTCTGTATGGTCTGTCTGGTCTGTCTGGTCTGTCTGGTCTGTCTGGTCTGTCTGGTCTGTCTGGTCTGTCTGGTCTGTCTGGTCTGTCTGGTCTGTTTGGTCTGTCTGGTCTGTCTGGTCTGTCTGGTCTGTCTGGTCTGTCTGGTCTGTCTGGTCTGTCTGGTCTGTCTGGTCTGTCTGGTCTGTCTGGTCTGTCTGGTCTGTCTGGTCTGTCTGGTCTGTCTGGTCTGTCTGGTCTGTCTGGTCTGTCTGGTCTGTCTGGCCTATTTGGTCTGTCTAGTCTGTGTAGTCTGTTTAGTCTGTCTAGTCTGTCTAGTCTGTCTAATCTGTCTAATCTGTCTAGTCTGTCTAGTCTGTCTAGTCTGTCTAGTCTGTCTAGTCTGTCTAGTCTGTCTAGTCTGTCTAGTCTGTCTAGTCTGTCTAGTCTGTCCAGTCTGTCCAGTCTGTCTAGTCTGTCTAGTCTGTCTAGTCTGTCTAGTCTGTCTAGTCTGTCTAGTCTGTCTAGTCTGTCTAGTCTGTCTAGTCTGTCTAGTCTGTCTAGTCTGTCTAGTCTGTCTAGTCTGTCTAGTCTGTCTAGTCTGTCTAGTCTGTCTAGTCTGTCTAGTCTGTCTAGTCTGTCTAGTCTGGATAGTCTGTCTAGTCCGTCTAGTCTGTCTAGTCTAGATGCCATAGTTAAGGTCGTCGAAGTGGCAAAAAAGCCCAAGAAGGGACACAAAGGACAAGAAACTTATGTGCACTCAGAACCCTCGAATAAAAAAAAATGCCTTTAACACGGCCACATGTCTTGGAGGAATTAGCAAGAAATAGCAAAATATCTTGGAGGAATTAGCTAAAAAGGGTATGCAACCCTATCTATTGGAATTGACTTGGGAAGGAATAATTGGAAAAAGACCTATTGAAATTTTATCCGATTTACCTAAAGCGTTCGACTATGTAGAACACGAGAATCTACTAAATAAGCTATACACCTACGGAATAAGGGGAAAAGCTGGAAGATGGTCAAGATCATATATAGTAAATCGCAGTCAATTCGTTGCAATAAATCATAAGAACAATATGGCCCAATCTGATGTTATTCAAACAAATCTAGGTGCACCTCAAGGGAGTATTCTGGCACCAATTTTATTTATAATGTATATAGCAGAATTGCTAGCATAGATAAATATGGATCAGTGTAAGGTCTATGTAGATGAGGCGAGCTTCATTTTACCCAACACACTTGTTGATGGTAATAAAATATTAATAGCTCAGAAATTATTAGATTTTGTGAAGGCAAATGGTTTGCAGGAGATAATTTCTTCCTGAATACGAATAAATCGGAGAATATTATATTCCAATCTCCAAGGAGTAGATACTCAAAAGACGTAAACCTTCATGTAAATACGTCTTCACTACAAATGGAAAAACTTACGAGATTCCTAGGAATTTATATAGAAGAGTATCTCAAGTGGAACTATTCTATAAACCACATGTGTTATCAAGTTATGTGTAATTAAGTAAAAAGACTTATTTAATAAGATGTTTACGTGAAACTTTGTGCATTAAATGTTAAAAAATGTTAAAGAACCTTTTAACATTTTATCATGCGGAAGTACAGTCGTTCTTCTCATATGGTATAGCACAATGGGGATCGTCTGCACTTATTCGTTCCTTATTAGTAGCCCAAAAAAGAATTATTACAGCCATATTAGGACTAAAACCCACAACATTCTGCAAAAGCTACTATCAAAAACTTGGAATTCTGACTGTCACTAGCCTGTATATATTTTTAGAAGAAATTTCCTCTTTCATCTAGCAAAATAAACAAAGGTTGGACAGAAATATGGATAAACATACCTATAACACAAGGGGCAAAGAAAAACTATATATGCCTAAATCAAACCCAATCATGTGCAGCAAAATTCCATTCAGCAAGGAATAATAATATATAACAAGCTGCCACCAGATATCACAAAAGCAAAATCCCTAAAGACATTCAGATATAATGTAAAACAATTTCTACTCTCTCTCGCCCCTCTCTTTATATAGTACGGCAGAATTTAAAACAAAAAAAATTAAAACATTGTATATTAAAAATTTAAAACATATAATCTAAAAATCTGTTCCATCTTATATTTTATTTTATAATATTAGTTGTACGTGCTTTATATGCAATTGTACATAGACATACGCTAAAGTAATTTTGTAACAAGTGAATAAATTATTTTGATTGATTTGACTCCGAGTAACACGTTGCTATTTGAGAAATAGAAAAATCATCCTTCAAGCAGAGAATGCAATAGAAGAGCATGATATCAATAGTGGTGACCCACAGGGCTCGTTATTGCGTCCAACGTTATGGAATATCCTATACGACAGAGTCCTCAGACTTAAGTTGGCGGAGGAAGTGGATATTGCGGGTTTTGCTGACGACCTGGCTCTAGTAGTGACAGGGAAAACAGAAAGGGGAATAACGCTCAGAGCAAATAGAGATAAAACAAGTTGGTAATTGGATGGAAGAAAAGAGACTAAACCTGACCCCAGAATAGACGGAGGCGGTGCTCCTAAAAGGGCTAAAAATAATCCTTTAAGTACACAATGAAATAGAAGAGCGTAATGTCAATAGGGTTGTTCCACAGGACTCGGTGTTGGGTCCGACGCTGGGGAATATCCTATACGCCGGAGTCCTCATACTTAACTTACCGGCGGAAGTGGACATTGTGGGCTTTGAATAGAATGCAAAAGAAGAGCGTGATGTCAGTAGGGTTGTTCCACAGGGCTCGGTGTTGGGTTCGACGCCGTGGAATATGCCATTCGACGAAGTCTTTAGACACAGTCTTCAGGTCACATAGACCTCACACCCTGTTTAGCGTGGGGTCACATAGACCTCACACCCTGTTAAGCGTGATGAAAAGTGGATGCAAGTAGATGAAAAGTGGATGCAAGTAGATGAAAAGTGGATGCCAGAAAATTGAACTCTTTGGTATTTATATAAATAAAAAAATAATAATACTATCTGGGTGACAGACAAGAAATTTCGCTATAACTTGGCTTTATTTATTTTTACCTGTTACCCTGAAACTGAATCTCGCGTGCCGCTGATAAGATAATAGGAAGTTATTATGACTGCCAAACATCCGGCAACGCTTAACCGACTACTGATAAATCAAAATCTTAATATTATGTTTATTAAATTAAAACAAAAAACAATTCCTTATATATTTTAGTTCAGTCTTATCTAGTCTCGTGTACTTAGCTTCGTCTGTCTAGTCTCATGTATCTAGCCCCGTCTATATAGACTCATGTATCTAGCCCCGTCTATCTAGTGTAATGTATCTAGCCCCGTCTATCTAGTCTCATGTATCTAGCCCCGTCTATCTAGTCTCATGTGTCTAGCCCCATCTGTCTAGTCTCATGTATTTAGCTTCGTCTGTCTAGTCTCGTTGATATATGCAACCAACTACACACCTCATTTGCCCCCTCCGATATCTAATTTTGAATTTCCCCGCCTCGCGTCCATTTTTTGATTTTTCCCGCGCATCTGGAAGTTCCGGAAATGGAGGCCGGAAGTCAAAACCGGAATTCGAAACCGGAAGTCGAAACGGGAAGCCGAAAACCGGAAGTCGAAGCCGGAAGACAAAACCGGAAGTGCCAGGGTCAAGGTCAGGGGTGAAACGTCATCGCGCATGCGCATGAGAGTGGTGACGGTGGCGCCAGAAGGAACTATCTTTCCCTACTAGTGGATATTGTGGGTTTGCTGACGACCTGGCTGTAGTAAGTTTTAACAAGTTTTAATAGACAATTACATTGTCACAGGACGGGATGCTCGAGCTTAAAATAAAGCTTAGAAGAAACTACAATCCACTTATATGAGGGTCAGCGCTGCTAAGGGACACGAACGAAATTACTTCCACAATTTATGTTCGTTGATCGTGGTGACTTTGTTGAGCGTTTCGAGCGCCATGACGATCAGCAGGATGAGGGCGATTATATTGATCAGATTGAGTTAGAACAGGTGCGACATCTTCTCGTTGGAGATGTCGTCGAGCGTCTTCTAGTGCTTCTTCACCAGGTCTTCGACGCGGTAATGGTTCTCCGAGTTGTAGAAGAACACGAAAAACTTGTTCGTCATCTTGCTACTGTATGGGTAATACCTATGTACCATCGCTATCAGAAAAAAGAGATTCGTGACGACATGGACCACAGTGATCAGCATCCAAGGCAGGCAAATGATAATCTTGGCATGTTCGTTATCGATGCACAGACTAAGCAGCAAAACGAGACCTGTGATACCCCACACCAGATCTCTGATCACCCAGAACAGGAACACCATATAGGCATCGTTAGAAAGGTCGTCGGTGTCCAATCCCACCAACGCGTTGTCGATCATGACACTCGTAAAGTTTGTAAGGTCCGTATTTCATGGAGGTTCCCACCCCGATCGAGTCGCTGCAATCAGCGATTTTTGGATAATACTGCACGAAATTGACCGAAATCACCACCGCGGAGAGTATGATTGTATATAGGACGGTGACGAAAATCCTGCCGCACATGAGGCGACAAATGGTCAGGAAACACATTTTCAGTTGCGAAATTTTGCCAATTTTCGACTTTTTCTTCTCGAAAGTTCCTAAAGATTTTCTGCGAACATCTGTCAAACTGGTGATTCAAATATAATTATATTATATATTATATTAATTTTGATACGGATGATAGTAGTGACAGGGAAAATAGAAAGGGGAATAATACTCAGAGCAAATAGAGCTATAGACGTATAGACCAAGTTAGTAATTGGATGGAAGGTAAGAGACTAAACCTGGCCCCAGAAAAGATAACGGTAGTGCTCCTAACAGGGCTAAAAATCATCCTTCAAGCACAGAATACAATAGAAAAGCGCCATGTCAATAGGAGTGTTCCACAGGGCTCGGTGGTGGGTCCAACGCTGTGGAATATCCTATACGACTGAGTCCTCAGACTTAAGTTTCCTGAGGAAGTGGACCTTGTGGGTTTTGCTGACGACCTAGCTCTAGTAGTGACAGAGAAAACAGAAAGGGGAATAATACTCAGAGCAAATAGAACTATAGCAAGTTGGTAATTGAATAGAAGGAAAGAGACTAAACCTGGCCCCAGAAAAGACAGAGACAGTGCTCCTAACAGGGCTCAGAAAGATTGATCCTATTACTTTTCTTGTAAAGGGAGAAAGATAGTGCCGAAAGAGTAAATCATCCGGGTGTGAGAATAGATAAATGCCTATGATTTAAACAGCACACCACCGTAATCGCAGATAAAGCACTTAAAACCACTGTAGCTCCAGAAAAACTAATGCCCACTGCTGGTGGCCCCAAAAGCAGCTATCGAAGGCTCCTATGCTCGGTGTTACATTCGACCATGATCTCCCCAGCTCCGGCATGGGCGAGTAATAACAACCAAAGACAAACTAACGACAATGCAATGGAAAATGGAACTGGGAATATCTAAGAGGCCTCCCTTGTAATTGCTTGCATAGTACCAATAGAGCTAATAGTACGAGAAAGAGAGGAACTCTATCGAGCGAGAACGATTGCACTAAAAGTGACAAAAAAAGAAAGCTGCCAGGGCGCGCACGTACATACCAGGCATAGCAAGAAGAGTAGCGGTTGTCGAATAAAGGATAATGGACCAGGATCCTTTTCCCTGTTATCGAGCGATGGCTGTCACGAAAACAGGTTGAAATAAAACTTACGCACGGGCTAAGCAGGCATGTATGCTTTAAGGACTACCTGCATAACATCCGCAGGGCAACCGATAGTCTTTGGATGTACTGTGGTCTGCGGACTGCGCTCGACACACTATCTTGAAATGTGGTAGATAGAAAGAGAAGCGTGGGAAAAGAAAACTTCTCTCAAACTAGAGTCGACAAATCTGATCTACTAAATGATAAAGTCGGAGAGCATCTGGACAACAACCACCAGTATGTCATATATATATGACACCTATGGTCACAAACATCATGACAATGAAAGAAGAGGATGAGTCGAAAAGGAATCAATCAGTTGGTTGAATCCAACAAGGAACTTAAGAGTACTTCAAATGGATGGAAACGAAGAAGCCACTCACCTAGTAAACAAGGAATCCAATCATTGCGGTATGAGTATGAACACCATCCACAAAAATTTAGCTGAACAAATAAGAAAACAATGGAAGAAAACCTGGAAAGAACTTCCAAGACTAAGACAACCCAAAGTAATGCTGGGATCTTTTAACCAGAAAAGAACAAAAGCTTGGCTGAAACTAAACAGGAACAAGCTTAGAATGCTGACAGGAGTCCTGACGGGACACTGTAGACTTAGAAAATATCTCCCTAGGCCTAGGCCTAGAGGAAGATGATAGATGCAGTTTCTGCGGATCAGCAGAGGAAACCCCATATATGTGCTCAAAGACTGCGGAGCACTGTTCCGCAAGAGACAAATGTATCTTGGGGCCCACTTCTTGAACGCAAAAAAGTTGCAATCCATGCATCCCACCCAGATCCTGAAATTCCTAGCGGAATCAGGACTAGAGGAGGCGATCTAAATGGGTAAGGTTACCAACCATTAGAGGAAGAGGGTGGGGTACAATAGATCTATGAGGGTCCCAGTACAAGTCACCACCGAAATCTACAACAGTACTTCAAACCCTAATCACTAGCCTTGGAGGAGGATGTAAGGCTGGTACAATACAACGACATCTTGACATCATGCGTGGAGCGGTTACAATATGCTCGGGAAGTTCATGGGGTTCAGCTACATCCCGTAACAAAAAGTCTTATCTGTCTAGTCTTGTCTGTCTAGTCATGTCTGTCTAGCCTTGTCTGTCTAGTCTTGTCCGTCTAGCCTTGTCTGTCTAGTCTTGTCTGTCTAGTCTTGTCTGTCTAGTCTTGTCTGTCTAGTCTTGTCTGTCTAGTCTTGTCTGTCTAGTCTTGTCTGTCTAGTCTTGTCTGTCTAGTCTTGTCTGTCTAGTCTTGTCTGTCTAGTCTTGTCTGTCTAGTCTTGTCTGTCTAGTCTTGTCTGTCTAGTCTGTCTAGTCTTGTCTGTCTAGTCTTGTCTGTCCAGTCTTGTCTGTCTAGTCTTGTCTGTCCAGTCTTGTCTGTCTAGTCTTGTCTGTCTAGTCTTGTCTGTCTAGTCTTGTCTGTCTAGTCTTGTCTGTCTAGTCTTGTCTGTCTAGTCTTGTCTGTCTAGTCTTGTCTGTCTAGTCTTGTCTGTCTAGTCTTGTCTGTCTAGTCTTGTCTGTCTAGTCTTGTCTGTCTAGTCTTGTCTGTCTAGTCTTGTCTGTCTAGTCTTGTCTGTCTAGTCTTGTCTGTCTAGTCTTGTCTGTCTAGTCTTGTCTGTCTAGTCTTGTCTGTCTAGTCTTGTCTGTCTAGTCTTGTCTGTCTAGTCTTGTCTGTCTAGTCTTGTCTGTCTAGTCTTGTCTGTCTAGTCTTGTCTGTCTAGTCTTGTCTGTCTAGTCTTGTCTGTCTAGTCTTGTCTGTCTAGTCTTGTCTGTCTAGTCTTGTCTGTCTAGTCTTGTCTGTCTAGTCTTGTCTGTCTAGTCTTGTCTGTCTAGTCTTGTCTGTCTAGTCTTGTCTGTCTAGTCTTGTCTGTCTAGTCTTGTCTGTCTAGTCTTGTCTGTCTAGTCTTGTCTGTCTAGTCTTGTCTGTCTAGTCTTGTCTGTCTAGTCTTGTCTGTCTAGTCTTGTCTGTCTAGTCTTGTCTGTCTAGTCTTGTCTGTCTAGTCTTGTCTGTCTAGTCTTGTCTGTCTAGTCTTGTCTGTCTAGTCTTGTCTGTCTAGTCTTGTCTGTCTAGTCTTGTCTGTCTAGTCTTGTCTGTCTAGTCTTGTCTGTCTAGTCTTGTCTGTCTAGTCTTGTCTGTCTAGTCTTGTCTGTCTAGTCTTGTCTGTCTAGTCTTGTCTGTCTAGTCTTGTCTGTCTAGTCTTGTCTGTCTAGTCTTGTCTGTCTAGTCTTGTCTGTCTAGTCTTGTCTGTCTAGTCTTGTCTGTCTAGTCTTGTCTGTCTAGTCTTGTCTGTCTAGTCTTGTCTGTCTAGTCTTGTCTGTCTAGTCTTGTCTGTCTAGTCTTGTCTGTCTAGTCTTGTCTGTCTAGTCTTGTCTGTCTAGTCTTGTCTGTCTAGTCTTGTCTGTCTAGTCTTGTCTGTCTAGTCTTGTCTGTCTAGTCTTGTCTGTCTAGTCTTGTCTGTCTAGTCTTGTCTGTCTAGTCTTGTCTGTCTAGTCTTGTCTGTCTAGTCTTGTCTGTCTAGTCTTGTCTGTCTAGTCTTGTCTGTCTTGTCTGTCTAGTCTGTTGTCTGTCTAGTCTTGTCTGTCTAGTCTTGTCTGTCTAGTCTTGTCTGTCTAGTCTTGTCTGTCTAGTCTTGTCTGTCTAGTCTTGTCTGTCTAGTCTTGTCTGTCTAGTCTTGTCTGTCTAGTCTTGTCTGTCTAGTCTTGTCTGTCTAGTCTTGTCTGTCTAGTCTTGTCTGTCTAGTCTTGTCTGTCTAGTCTTGTCTGTCTAGTCTTGTCTGTCTAGTCTTGTCTGTCTAGTCTTGTCTGTCTAGTCTTGTCTGTCTAGTCTTGTCTGTCTAGTCTTGTCTGTCTAGTCTTGTCTGTCTAGTCTTGTCTGTCTAGTCTTGTCTGTCTAGTCTTGTCTGTCTAGTCTTGTCTGTCTAGTCTTGTCTGTCTAGTCTTGTCTGTCTAGTCTTGTCTGTCTAGTCTTGTCTGTCTAGTCTTGTCTGTCTAGTCTTGTCTGTCTAGTCTTGTCTGTCTAGTCTTGTCTGTCTAGTCTTGTCTGTCTAGTCTTGTCTGTCTAGTCTTGTCTGTCTAGTCTTGTCTGTCTAGTCTTGTCTGTCTAGTCTTGTCTGTCTAGTCTTGTCTGTCTAGTCTTGTCTGTCTAGTCTTGTCTGTCTAGTCTTGTCTGTCTAGTCTTGTCTGTCTAGTCTTGTCTGTCTAGTCTTGTCTGTCTAGTCTTGTCTGTCTAGTCTTGTCTGTCTAGTCTTGTCTGTCTAGTCTTGTCTGTCTAGTCTTGTCTGTCTAGTCTTGTCTGTCTAGTCTTGTCTGTCTAGTCTTGTCTGTCTAGTCTTGTCTGTCTAGTCTTGTCTGTCTAGTCTTGTCTGTCTAGTCTTGTCTGTCTAGTCTTGTCTGTCTAGTCTTGTCTGTCTAGTCTTGTCTGTCTAGTCTTGTCTGTCTAGTCTTGTCTGTCTAGTCTTGTCTGTCTAGTCTTGTCTGTCTAGTCTTGTCTGTCTAGTCTTGTCTGTCTAGTCTTGTCTGTCTAGTCTTGTCTGTCTAGTCTTGTCTGTCTAGTCTTGTCTGTCTAGTCTTGTCTGTCTAGTCTTGTCTGTCTAGTCTTGTCTGTCTAGTCTTGTCTGTCTAGTCTTGTCTGTCTAGTCTTGTCTGTCTAGTCTTGTCTGTCTAGTCTTGTCTGTCTAGTCTTGTCTGTCTAGTCTTGTCTGTCTAGTCTTGTCTGTCTAGTCTTGTCTGTCTAGTCTTGTCTGTCTAGTCTTGTCTGTCTAGTCTTGTCTGTCTAGTCTTGTCTAGTCTTGTCTGTCTAGTCTTGTCTGTCTAGTCTTGTCTGTCTAGTCTTGTCTGTCTAGTCTTGTCTGTCTAGTCTTGTCTGTCTAGTCTTGTCTGTCTAGTCTTGTCTGTCTAGTCTTGTCTGTCTAGTCTTGTCTGTCTAGTCTTGTCTGTCTAGTCTTGTCTGTCTAGTCTTGTCTGTCTAGTCTTGTCTGTCTAGTCTTGTCTGTCTAGTCTTGTCTGTCTAGTCTTGTCTGTCTAGTCTTGTCTGTCTAGTCTTGTCTGTCTAGTCTTGTCTGTCTAGTCTTGTCTGTCTAGTCTTGTCTGTCTAGTCTTGTCTGTCTAGTCTTGTCTGTCTAGTCTTGTTGTCTAGTCTAGTCTTGTCTGTCTAGTCTTGTCTGTCTAGTCTTGTCTGTCTAGTCTTGTCTGTCTAGTCTTGTCTGTCTAGTCTTGTCTGTCTAGTCTTGTCTGTCTAGTCTTGTCTGTCTAGTCTTGTCTGTCTAGTCTTGTCTGTCTAGTCTTGTCTGTCTAGTCTTGTCTGTCTAGTCTTGTCTGTCTAGTCTTGTCTGTCTAGTCTTGTCTGTCTAGTCTTGTCTGTCTAGTCTTGTCTGTCTAGTCTTGTCTGTCTAGTCTTGTCTGTCTAGTCTTGTCTGTCTAGTCTTGTCTGTCTAGTCTTGTCTGTCTAGTCTTGTCTGTCTAGTCTTGTCTGTCTAGTCTTGTCTGTCTAGTCTTGTCTGTCTAGTCTTGTCTGTCTAGTCTTGTCTGTCTAGTCTTGTCTGTCTAGTCTTGTCTGTCTAGTCTTGTCTGTCTAGTCTTGTCTGTCTAGTCTTGTCTGTCTAGTCTTGTCTGTCTAGTCTTGTCTGTCTAGTCTTGTCTGTCTAGTCTTGTCTGTCTAGTCTTGTCTGTCTAGTCTTGTCTGTCTAGTCTTGTCTGTCTAGTCTTGTCTGTCTAGTCTTGTCTGTCTAGTCTTGTCTGTCTAGTCTTGTCTGTCTAGTCTTGTCTGTCTAGTCTTGTCTGTCTAGTCTTGTCTGTCTAGTCTTGTCTGTCTAGTCTTGTCTGTCTAGTCTTGTCTGTCTAGTCTTGTCTGTCTAGTCTTGTCTGTCTAGTCTTGTCTGTCTAGTCTTGTCTGTCTAGTCTTGTCTGTCTAGTCTTGTCTGTCTAGTCTTGTCTGTCTAGTCTTGTCTGTCTAGTCTTGTCTGTCTAGTCTTGTCTGTCTAGTCTTGTCTGTCTAGTCTTGTCTGTCTAGTCTTGTCTGTCTAGTCTTGTCTGTCTAGTCTTGTCTGTCTAGTCTTGTCTGTCAGTCTTGTCTGTCTAGTCTTGTCTGTCTAGTCTTGTCTGTCTAGTCTTGTCTGTCTAGTCTTGTCTGTCTAGTCTTGTCTGTCTAGTCTTGTCTGTCTAGTCTTGTCTGTCTAGTCTTGTCTGTCTAGTCTTGTCTGTCTAGTCTTGTCTGTCTAGTCTTGTCTGTCTAGTCTTGTCTGTCTAGTCTTGTCTGTCTAGTCTTGTCTGTCTAGTCTTGTCTGTCTAGTCTTGTCTGTCTAGTCTTGTCTGTCCAGTCTTGTCTGTCAGTCTTGTCTGTCCAGTCTTGTCTGTCTAGTCTTGTCTGTCTAGTCTTGTCTGTCTAGTCTTGTCTGTCTAGTCTTGTCTGTCTAGTCTTGTCTGTCTAGTCTTGTCTGTCTAGTCTTGTCTGTCTAGTCTTGTCTGTCTAGTCTTGTCTGTCTAGTCTTGTCTGTCTAGTCTTGTCTGTCTAGTCTTGTCTGTCTAGTCTTGTCTGTCTAGTCTTGTCTGTCTAGTCTTGTCTGTCTAGTCTTGTCTGTCTAGTCTTGTCTGTCTAGTCTTGTCTGTCTAGTCTTGTCTGTCTAGTCTTGTCTGTCTAGTCTTGTCTGTCTAGTCTTGTCTGTCTAGTCTTGTCTGTCTAGTCTTGTCTGTCTAGTCTTGTCTGTCTAGTCTTGTCTGTCTAGTCTTGTCTGTCTAGTCTTCTCTGTCTAGTCTTGTCTGTCTAGTCTTGTCTGTCTAGTCTTGTCTGTCTAGTCTTGTCTGTCTAGTCTTGTCTGTCTAGTCTTGTCTGTCTGTCTTGTCTGTCTAGTCTTGTCTGTCTAGTCTTGTCTGTCTAGTCTTGTCTGTCTAGTCTTGTCTGTCTAGTCTTGTCTGTCTAGTCTTGTCTGTCTAGTCTTGTCTGTCTAGTCTTGTCTGTCTAGTCTTGTCTGTCTAGTCTTGTCTGTATAGTCTTGTCTGTCTAGTCTTGTCCTGTCTAGTCTTGTCTGTCTAGTCTTGTCTGTCCAGTCTTGTCTGTCTAGTCTTGTCTGTCTAGTCTTGTCTGTCCTAGTCTTGTCTGTCTAGTCTTGTCTGTCTAGTCTTGTCTGTCTAGTCTTGTCTGTCTAATCTTGTCTGTCTAGTCTTGTCTGTCTAGTCTTGTCTGTCTATTCTTGTCTGTCTAGTCTTGTCTGTCTAGTCTTGTCTGTCTAGTCTTGTCTGTCTAGTCTTGTCTGTCTAGTCTTGTCTGTCTAGTCTTGTCTGTCTAGTCTTGTCTGTCCAGTCTTGTCTGTCCAGTCTTGTCTGTCCAGTCTTGTCTGTCTAGTCTTGTCTGTCTAGTCTTGTCTGTCTAGTCTTGTCTGTCTTGTCTGTCTAGTCTTGTCTGTCTAGTCTTGTCTGTCTAGTCTTGTCTGTCTAGTCTTGTCTGTCTAGTCTTGTCTGTCTAGTCTTGTCTGTCTAGTCTTGTCTGTCTAGTCTTGTCTGTCTAGTCTTGTCTGTCTAGTCTTGTCTGTCTAGTCTTGTCTGTCTAGTCTTGTCTGTCTAGTCTTGTCTGTCTAGTCTTGTCTGTCTAGTCTTGTCTGTCTAGTCTTGTCTGTCTAGTCTTGTCTGTCTAGTCTTGTCTGTCTAGTCTTGTCTGTCTAGTCTTGTCTGTCTAGTCTTGTCTGTCTAGTCTTGTCTGTCTAGTCTTGTCTGTCTAGTCTTGTCTGTCCAGTCTTGTCTGTCCAGTCTTGTCTGTCCAGTCTTGTCTGTCCAGTCTTGTCTGTCTAGTCTTGTCTGTCTAGTCTTGTCTGTCTAGTCTTGTCTGTCTAGTCCTTGTCTGTCTAGTCTTGTCTGTCTAGTCTTGTCTGTCTAGTCTTGTCTGTCTAGTCTTGTCTGTCTAGTCTTGTCTGTCTAGTCTTGTCTGTCTAGTCTTGTCTGTCTAGTCTTGTCTGTCTAGTCTTGTCTGTCTAGTCTTGTCTGTCTAGTCTTGTCTGTCTAGTCTTGTCTGTCTAGTCTTGTCTGTCTAGTCTTGTCTGTCTAGTCTTGTCTGTCTAGTCTTGTCTGTCTAGTCTTGTCTGTCTAGTCTTGTCAGTCTAGTCTTGTCTGTCTAGTCTTGTCTGTCTAGTCTTGTCTGTCTAGTCTTGTCTGTCTAGTCTTGTCTGTCTAGTCTTGTCTGTCTAGTCTTGTCTGTCTAGTCTTGTCTGTCTAGTCTTGTCTGTCTAGTCTTGTCTGTCTAGTCTTGTCTGTCTAGTCTTGTCTGTCTAGTCTTGTCTGTCTAGTCTTGTCTGTCTAGTCTTGTCTGTCTAGTCTTGTCTGTCTAGTCTTGTCTGTCTAGTCTTGTCTGTCTAGTCTTGTCTGTCTAGTCTTGTCTGTCTAGTCTTGTCTGTCTAGTCTTGTCTGTCTAGTCTTGTCTGTCTAGTCTTGTCTGTCTAGTCTTGTCTGTCTAGTCTTGTCTGTCTAGTCTTGTCTGTCTAGTCTTGTCTGTCTAGTCTTGTCTGTCTAGTCTTGTCTGTCTAGTCTTGTCTGTCTAGTCTTGTCTGTCTAGTCTTGTCTGTCTAGTCTTGTCTGTCTAGTCTTGTCTGTCTAGTCTTGTCTGTCTAGTCTTGTCTGTCTAGTCTTGTCTGTCTAGTCTTGTCTGTCTAGTCTTGTCTGTCTAGTCTTGTCTGTCTAGTCTTGTCTGTCTAGTCTTGTCTGTCTAGTCTTGTCTGTCTAGTCTTGTCTGTCTAGTCTTGTCTGTCTAGTCTTGTCTGTCTAGTCTTGTCTGTCTAGTCTTGTCTGTCTAGTCTTGTCTGACTACTCTTGTCTGTCTAATCTGTCTAGTTTCATTTTGTCTATTTAGTTAGTAGTTCTGTTAGTAACGTTAATAAAAATAAAGATTTGTTGTTGGTAGATAAAGTAAAATGTTTTGTTTCACAGTTATAACAGAGTGAAAAAGTTTTCCACGGCCGTGTCTAATCCAGTGATCTGTAATTCAACTCCTGGGAGCCATATAATAGAAAAGCAAATGCAATGAACGGCCCAAATCGACGGAGCCGCACACACACACACACGTGCACTGGCAGGGCAACTCATCCGTCAACGTGTCAAACTTTACCAATGTATTATAGCTCCTTGATGTAATATCAAAGTTTCCTAATAAGACCTTCTATAGTTATCACGCGGTTACAGTTGTAATTTTTCTTTCCCGGAACTTCCGGAAGCCATAACTGTAATTGCCATGAGCGATAACCGAGGCCTTAATTATATCTTATGCGGAATATTATATCTCTGAAACGATATTTACACACAAACTGCATTCCTCCGTCATCGCTAATTTACAACGATTACGAATTTCCGATTTTAATGTAATCGATTTTAATGTATGCGAATAAGTAGTGATACGTGTAATTTTCCGCGAGATTTATTTAAAATACTTGCGCAGATCGTTTACGTTTCTCAAAGCGAGTGAGGAACGGGCGAAATAATAACGTGTGAAATCTGATGCAAACGTGCGAATATTTGAAAACTGTTTTTATGTAATTTGCATATAATTTTCTGTCATAAAATCCGCTTATTATGTGCCATTTTCAAGCATTACTTCAAACACATAACTGTAATAATATAACATTATAAGTAAACGATCAAATTTTTGCAAGCTAAATAATTTGAATAATGCAGCGAGAAACTAAGATATCTTGTGTCGTAATTAAATGTAAAGATTGATCGGGAAAGTGATAAAGATATAGAACGCATTTTTTTATTAGAAATGTGTGCCAGGAGAAATTACTTATTTACGTATTTGTTAATTAGCAATTGGCTCAAAAAATCATTTACTATTTTAATAGTTTTGTTTGTCCAATGCACGCAATAATATTTTCAAAATGACTCACATAAATGCAAATAATGTTTTTTTTTTAAGAAAAACACGTTCATATACATTTTCTAATTGTACACTTTTCGAATTATAATGGCTCTATTAATTAAAATGTTCTAAAAATAAAAAACATGTTTGTCATGCAAACAAATTTATCTATCGAAAATTTCCAAAACTAAATCTAACGATGTTTTACTAGAATGCAGAGATTATTCAATACTCACAAAGAAAAGCAAATATATCAACGCAGTCGTATATTTCAAATTATATTTAATCGTTTTTCTATTTGTAATAGAACACATCGATTAAAGTAAATATTTCAACAGATTTTGAAATTTTGTTTAATATCAACAAGGTTTGGAAAAAACTGATTTATTTAAAATTCTTGCTGTGACCAGATGAAACTTAGCAAATGAAAAAAAAATGGAATGGATGAAGGAAGAGAAGAAAGGCTGGATCCCTTTTAATTAGTGTTTGAATTATAATTTGATTATTAAAAATTTAAAGTCTGAATGTTAATTAAATTGCGTACAGAAAGAAAGGCTAATGAAATGTCAGGACTCCAGAGATTGTGATTAATTGTAAGATAGTCTATGAACTCGGGAGCGGAATGGGTTTATATCGCCACTTTGTTAGTTAGAACGAGATGGAAGAGGAAGTGCAAGGGGTCGGTTCTCTGATTAAACTTCCTAGCGCGCTGAATTTCCCAGGCGCTGATGTGTTCGGATGACCAAAACATTTTAAAAGTTTCCCCCGGTTTTATTTTTCCTCCGTTCGGTCTGTTTTTAATGGAAAATATTCTTAATTGCGCGTGGATCGGTAAATCATTCGAAATTAATTAAACGTCCGCGTAATTAAAGCAAATAAAATCTCCGTGGAATAAATAACAAAACGAAACACTTGCTAGAACGTTTCAATAAAACGTTCTTTTTCTTTTATATCGCTTAATAAATTATGCATACGAATATTTACAATCGGAATCTGCAGGGAAGCGACCGCAAGATATAATGTTACAAGTGGAATGTGGACAGAAACTAACAGTTATAACATTCTATATCACCACTTATATATGTATGCGAGTGCACACATTCATACATTATTTATGCGGATATTTTCATAACAGTCGGCGGTCAGAACTCAACCCGCCGCGTTTTATGCAAAAGAGATAATAAAGTAATTTTACCCAGAGGTAAACACGACCGCGTTCTATCTCACTGACAATCCACAACCAAGTCGTACATCACTTTTTCACTGTTTCAACGATCAACTATAAATTATACATAAAATCACACAACAAAAAATTTAATTCTCTTATGGGACTTTTAACGCCACATCATGTTGTGCAGAATATTAAAATGAATTGCAAGGTGCGCAATTGTTGCTATCAGCGCTAATTTGAGTTGTATGTGGACCAGTAAGCAGAATTGATGGCACTTTGAGCCACCACATTGTAATGTGTGTTAAGTAAAGCAAGGGAATTATTATTGAATTACTATTTTTAAACGAATCAATTAATTTTTGAAAAACATTAGTTATTATCTGCAAACTTCACGCATCAAAATCAATTATATTTCGGTAGTAAAATTCAGCAACTTGAAAATGACCGTCAAACGTCGAAACTCGAGTCGTGATATGTGTAGAAATTTATATAACTGTGAATAATAAGTTATATAACATTTTTACATAATATAAGTGTGGTAAAAAACAAAGTGAATTTTTTCAATTCAATGTAAGTATGGATTACCACGTAGTAACTGTCGCAACCATCCTATTCAATTATATTTCGATTATTGCAGACAATTAAACTAGCATTTTGCACATAATTCTTAATTAATTCGTCGGGTCTCACATATTAATCTTGTTCATTGGACACGCATATTAATGAAACGTAAATACAATAAGATAGCAATCACCAGACTGAATCTGATTATACTACTCAATTGTAAATACAAATTATAATCTAAAGGGAACAAAACAACGATTCCATTAATCTACATCTGCATTGCCATTATTTGCAGACTAATATAAGGCAGTAAATTTTAGTATATTTATTATTATTGATATAATGATTAGTATTATTATCCTTTATACATATCGATAATAATACTAATACATATCGATATAATTTATTGATGGAATAGTTATTGAGGATCCAATAGTTATTGAAGAATGTTTAGCTAAGAACAGAACAGTGTATAGATTTTAGTGGTGGTTCTCTTTTAAGGCCACATGAAGTTGTTTGTAGAAAATTGCGATGACACTTTGACTTCTGTGTAGAAAAGTAAGCAGAATTTCAAGACTTTTGTGGCGCTTTGAACGCCACATTGTGTTGTGTGTATGTGGAAAGCAAAAGAAATTGGAAATTGTTGTATGTGGGAAAGTAAAGAGAATTGCAAGATGAGACTCTTGTGGCGCTTTCAGCGCCATATTAAGTCGTGTGTATTTGAAAAGCAAGGTAAATTGAACAGAAAGCATAATTGCAAGATGAGCGTTGAGCGCCATATTTTGACGAGTGTAGAAATAAAGTTAAATTGCAAATTGTTTTGTTTATGAATATCATTTATTGATTTTGACATAAAATAAATCTAAATATAGTTCGATTTAAGGGTTGCAAAAAGGCGGACATGAGTTTACAAATTTCTCCGTTTATCATAAATTTATCATAATATCAGCATTAACGTTATTAACAGAGTTCCAAATTATTCACCGTCTTTTATGTGTATTAATATCGTGCACCAAATATGTATAGTAATGAAACGTAAACACAATAAGATTGTAATCGCCAAATTAATCTAAAGCTCGGCCATAAATACAAGGTGCACCCTTAAATCGGACAAGATTTGGATTTATGTCAAAGGCGATAAAGTTTATATATGTGCAATGGACAGGTACTTCCAGTCCTCGACTCTCTGCAAATATATATATATATATATATATATATATATATATATATACATATATATATATATATATATATATATATATATATATATATATATATATATATATATATATATATATATATATATATACATATATATATATATATGTTTGATCCGTATATTTTTTATGCGTAAATGTGATGCTATTTTAATGCCATTTCGGCAATGATCTATGGCAGACAGTGAAATGACTGACACAAGTTAATGATTTGTGTCAAATTTAACAGGCACTATTATGCAAGTCATAAAGTAATGATGAATGATGAAGAATATACGCACTACAAAGTATTATTGTGTCCAAACAATCGATCGCTGCACCTCGGCTCGACTATTGGAGAAACGAATACATAGTCTTGTTTATATTAATAGCCGCTAGATATCAGTTGTTTCTGTTTTGCTTGGTAACCGTCATATGTTTAAAATGGCTACTCCGCAGCATAAATCCTTTGTGTTCTCGAGTTTGTGAAGTGCAATTCCGTGATTACAGTGCAAAGGCGTTTCAGGTTGAGGTACCAAATTGATTCTCCAAATGGGTAGAACAGTCGCAAATGGTATCGACAGTTTGTAGATACAGGATGTGTATGTAAAGAGAAAAGTCCTGACTGCCTTCGTGTTTCAGAAGAAAATGTTGGGCGAATTCAAACTGCTTTCCAATATAGTCCTTCAAAATAAACTCGCCGTGCCAGTCAGGAGTTACAACTGGCCAAAACAACAATTTGGTGTGTTTTGAGACGTCGATTGGTTATGAAGCCGTACAAGTTAGAACTGTTACAAGCTCTGCGTCCTGATGACAAACGGAAACGTGTGGCATTTTGTAACGAGGTTTATGATATTATTGACAATGATAACACTTTCACAAAACACATCGTGTTCAATTTCATGTTAGTGGTCAGGTAAACAAACACAATGTTCGAATTTGGGGCCTACACAACCCACATGCAGTCATTGAACATGTACAAGATTCGTCCAAAGTCAATGTGTTTTGTGCGATATCCTGATCATCTGTTTACGGCCCATTCTTCTTTGATGGAAACACGGTTCACGATTAGCAGTATCTCGCTATGTTACAAAACTCGTTGTATCCGAGGCTGCACGAAGACAACTTCATTTTTCAACAAGCCCCGTCTTGAACCTAACCTAACCTAAGCCCCTCACTGAAGTCGCCAAATGCGTGAATATCTCAATGAAACTCTGCCGAACCGTTGGATTGGCCGTCAAGAAGCTGACGACTTAACATGTCTCAGCTGGGCTCCACGGTCACCGGATGTGACACCCTGTGACTTCTTCCTGTGGGGTTTCGTTAAAGACAACGTTTATGTACCACCACTCACACAGAACCTGGAGGAGTTAAAGAACCAGATCCGTACTGCCACAACATCAGTGACGAAGGACATGCTTGCCCAAGTATGGGAGGATTTGAGTATCGGTGTGATATTGTTCGTGTCGCTGATGGAGGACATATTGAACATCTGTAATCTAAACTTGAGATGTTCGTAAATATGTGTGTAAAGTTTTATATTCGTATGTCTAACAATAAGTTTAATAAATATATGCATACGAAATACGTATATTCTTTTTGAAACATCCTGTATAGTGGCTTGTTAATGACATATAGTGACATGATAATGACGAGACTAAGCGTAAATGTGATGCCGTTTTAGGCAATGACCTATAACAGACAGTAAAATGACAGACACAATTTAATGAATTGTGTCAAATTCGACAGGCTATATTAAGCTTTCTATCAAGTGATAAAATAATAATCAATAATGACAAGTTAGAGATGCATAGTGACATGCTAATGTTATACAATGGCACGGTAAAGGTATATAGTGAGTCGCTTATGACATATAGTGACATGATAATGAAATATAGTGACATACTAATGGCATATAGTGACACGCTAATGACGAGATTATACGTAATTGTGATGCCACTTTAAAACCTTTTCGGCGATGATCTATGAAGAACAGTGAAATGACAGACAAGTTAATGAATTTTGCCAAATTTGACAAGCAATATTAGACTTTCTATCAAGTGATAAAATAATTATCGATAATGACGAGTTAATTATGCGTAGTGACACGTTAATGTTATTCAGTGACATTCTAAATGTACAGTGACTCGCTAATGACATATACTGTCATGACAAAGACATACTGACATGACATACAGTGACATACTAATGACATATAGTGACATACTAATGACATACAGTAACACGCTAATGACGCGACTATGCGTAAATGTGATGCCATTTTAAAGTCCTTTCGGCAATGACCTATGACAGACAGTGAAATGACTGACACAAGTTAATGAATTGTGTCAAATTTGAGAGGCAATATAAAGGTCGATTCCCATATGCGCGACACCCAGCTATAATGATTACATTGTTTTAAATGGGCAGGTCGTGTAGTTGTCGCGTAGCCATAGTGAGAACGTGCCCATTTAAAACAATGTAATCATTATTTTACAGGCGATGTCGCGTGACGTCGCGTAGCTCGCATATAGTAGCTAGTAGCTCGCGAAGTGTCGCATATATGAGAATCGGCCTTAAAGCTTGCTATCAAATATATTACAGTGATAAAATAATGATCGATAATAAGGAGCTAATGATGCATAGTGACACTCTAATCACATATAGTGACACGATAATGACATATAGTGAGACGCTAATGACGTGACTATGCGTAAATGTGATAACATTTTAAAGTCGTTTGGGCAATGATCTATGACAGATAGTTTAATGACAGACATAAGTTGATAAATTGTGTCAAATTTGACAGGCAATATAAAGCTTGTTATTAGGTATATTACAGTGATAAAATAATGATCGATAAGAATGGGCTAATGAGCCACAGTGACAAGCTAATAACATACAGTGATGTAATCACATATAGTGACACGCTTATGACATTTAGTGACATGCTAGAAACACAATGTGACATATTAAAGACATATAGTGATACGGAAATGACAAATAGTGACTTACTAATGACACACTATGACATACTAATAACACAGAGTGACACGATAGTGACATATAAAAACATGCTAATGACATATAGAGACGTGCTGATGACACTCTGTGACATACTAATGACATATAGTGAGAGGCTAATGCCAAAAAGAGACATGCTAATGACATAGAGTGGCATGCTAATGACACACTGTGATATACTAATGACATACAGTAACATGCTAACGTGGCTGTGACATACTATTGACTTACTAATGACACTTATTAGACACATGCTAATGACACACTGTGACAAGTTAAAGATTGGAGAAGAAAATTAGATACTATCAACTTGTAATTTCGGTAATGATCTAAGCATTGGAATGGGGCGATATTTTTTTTAACCACACCGAAATATTGCAAAGGCTACGTGCACACACAAAATTCTGAGCAACCTAGCCTTTTTATTTGCAAAAAAAATCCGTGCCTCAAAGGGTTAATCTCTATAAAAATCCTATAAAGTTTTATACCATTTCTGTGTAAAAGTAGTTTTCATTAGCTATTTAGAAATTAAAAAAAATATATTATTAATAGCTAATGAATGATAAATTTTGTAACTAGGGCGGTAAGTTGTCAATTTGACGCGAGAGCGAAATTGGGCGCACGAACGAATTGAGTGCGCATATTCGCTCGAGAGGGCAATTGACAATACCGCCTGTGTTTCAAACAATATTTTTTATTACTCATGCGAGGGGATGTATCTTATGGCTCCTCTACACAATGGCCCATCTTGAGCCACTGGGAGCCATCACCATTGTGTAGAGGGGTAGATGGCCTGTAGTGGCCTAAGTAGTGGATGATGGAGATGGTGATGGCCATGGATGGTGTTGGGAGTGGTCCGACTACACACTTCAAAGGAGGCCAGCATGCGCAAGTAAGCTGCGCAGTGGCTAAACTGGCATGTCCACACCATGTGCCATCATTATTTCCTCTAACGCACGCTTATCAATGCCTGCTGCTTGTTGTCATGATTTCCTCCATACTAGTTACTAGGCAACTTCTTAGGAGAAATTATAAATTTCAACTTTATTAAATTTGAATATTTTTTTTATTAAACTTTATAATTTCAATTCAAAATTTGAAATTATTTTTTTGGCCCACTATGGCCCATTCATGCACATCTAGAATGGTCCATCTAGATGGACCACTATGTGGATGCGTCCATTCAGGCCATCATAATGGGCCATGATAATGGTGACCATCATGATGGCCCACAATGAGCCATAGTGTAGAGGAGACATTACAAGTCCATATCCATCTAGGGGCCATAAAAAAAATAGGAACCAAAAATGAAGAATTTGCTTTTTCAATTGTCTCCGGTGGTGTGGATTCGTCATAAGAACTCTCCTCAGTCTCCGGTATCACCATAGAATTTACACTTATTTTAAAACGTTTTCTTCAATTTTTATTATTATTTTGTAATGAACAAAATTTCTGACAGTTTTACGTGTCACTATTTTAATATCGAGGTCTTGACTGTGTTTTTTTAATTAATTTATTTTTTGAATGTAACCTACAGATATTGAATATTTGCGTGCGTTACCCAGGTTATGTGGAAATACAACGAGAGGTGTATTTCTCGTATTAAAAAACGTACGTCATGAAGTACTTTTCGCGCATGATTAAAAAAAATATTTTGTAATTGTTGTAAAATTGAAACGTTTAGATGTTTATTATTAGTAGTAGATGTTTATTATTATTAGTAGGTGTTAAATATTTAATTTATTTCAATAACATATGACTACTTAAAGTAAGAACTGATAAGAAAGTTTGAGAGTGAAAATAGTTTTTGCGTTAAAATACATTATGTAGTTTGTATTTGTATTCAACGGGAGAAAAAAAAGGAGGAAGGATGCTAGGGATTTCCATTAACAACAAGAGATTTTAGTAGTAGTCGGAAAAATGGCAGTCTGGCATTACTTTCGCTTTGTCGAGGCTTTCGCCCTCGAATTTAGGAGTCGATTATCATTTTAACTGCTCCTTCACTTAAAGGCACTTACAGCTCCTTTTGTCGGATTCCTCGGGGAATAAAAACATGTAAAGAGTTGAAGATATTGCCCCGAACTCCAGAAAATATAAATCTCAAGAATAACTAGCGATTTTAATTAGTTTAATGTGTTTCTAATGGGGATATTTGATCCGAAAACGGAAGCCATTTGGAATAATTTTCTGCAGACAAATTAACTTTTACATTTGTGAAACTTGTTCAATATTATTTTATTTAAAATAAATACTGTGTTAAATATTTTTTTCTTTAATTTTGGCATATCTTTCCACAAGCAAAAATTGGTTGTAACTATAACTATAACTAGTATTACATAGCGAAGAAAAGATAGAATAAGTAAATAATTATAATTTAATAATTAGCTGTTAATGTAAAATTTTCTGTTCTATTTTTGAAGTGGTAAATATAGTATGAGCAAGGGTAGTGTTTCATGCGATAGTAATGATAATGGATCAATCAGTGGCGTGGGACGTATTATTAATAACGGATGACTGTGAGACGTGTATAGAGAGGTCTGGAGAGGAGGGAGCGAGAGATCCGATTAATTAATAGTTTAATGGCTGAGCATACAAGTTATAGAGATCTAATAATTCACGATCACGCTGTAAATTGTCATTTATCATAATGTAAACTTTGACTGCAAATTCAATTACTGTCAATCTGTCTATCCGTTCGTTAGTACTGATAATGATGTATTTGACGGGCCATTATTGGTGTAAGCGAGAGGGAGATGATAAACAAGAAACGCGTGTAGCAGATCCAGTTCTCCAATTAGGCGGACACGGACGAGCGTTGCATATATACAACGGTAGCCGCCGCCGTTCGGGGATAATTCATTGATATATTATACAGAAGTGACAATGTTTACACCGAGCTTCTTCTTTTGTTTTTTTTTTTTGGTTGCGAAAAAGTCGTCTCGTATGATCGGCACAAAGGCAGCACGATTGGGTTGAGTGCCCTATTGTAATCACCGAACAAGACAATCCCATTATAATGATGGATCAAAGCGCGTCCGATGCAGGATATATAGCACAGGTGGGGCCTTTGCCTCGGCCATGCAACACCATTAAGGAAGACACTTGATTTTTCTCTCTCCCTCTCCTTGTGGTCTTTTTTCACTTTCAACTCAAATGAAAATAAATCCTTTTCACTAATAGACCGCTACAAGAATTCGCTATTATTTTCAAGAAGCACTGATATATATGGTAAACAGAATCCGAAAATGCACTTCCAAGTGTTAATAGCGGGCACAAGAAGTTTCCACGACGAATATACAGCTAAAACAGCAGAAATTACTTTAAGCTCCGCTGATAAAAACGTATTTATATTTTCAGAAAGATGTGTACGATTTAAAATTACTTTCCTCTTACAAAATAGAGAGACACGTGCTTCAACATTTTCCGAAAATCCAGGTGAGGGAGCTGTAAATTAAGGATACTTAAAAAATTGAGATGTTAGAGATGTGAAAACTGGTATTTAAATTTTTCTTAAAAAATGAAGAAATTGATGTATTACCATTTATTAACGATACAAACGAAGCCGCGGGCTATATCCAGTATATAATATAAACTTAATAAAATTATTGTAATTTGGCAGAAGGACCTAGGGGTTGGTAGACCTTTGTTTCATTATAATGTTACAATGAATATTATTATTATTTAAATTTAATAAAGCTTAATAAATTTAACACAGCTTGAATATATAAATATATTCAACCTTTCCGGAGCTCTATAAAACTAATGAGTCTTTTTAAGACTACCAAAAACAAATGTGCTGTGAAAATTTGTCAGTTATTTTATGGCTTTCAGTCCACCTTCGTGGCACTCAACAAAAACCAGAAAAATAACATGTTTTTTAAGATCATGTCTTTCCGATACCTTTAGTGGATAGCCATCTGTGGACGCGTTTCAAGATTTATTACTCATCAGCACAGCTTTGCTTCCGTGAACAACAATTTGTAAACCACTTACTTTATAGAGCTCCGGAAAGGTTGAATATATTTATATTTTAGGCTGTGTTCCGACTTTATTAAGTTTATATGATTATCTACGTGGTCTGTTAGAAAAGTATCCGACCTTATTTTTTATTTTGAAAACCTGATGGATTTGAATCAAGCGCGCTTGCATGAGCCGACCTTGAACCTTCGTGCGCATGCTTGATTTTTTTCCGCCTGTAGATAGCGTCAGTTGCTGTCGAGCAGTGTTCGAGTGACGTAGTGTGTAGTGCTCTCGTAGGTTTTTCAATGCAAGTAAATGACGACAAGTGAAATGAGGGAAGTCCTACGTCGCCTACGTGATGCTGTGCGGCGCAAGCGACTGGAGTTGTGGTCATCAGGAAATTGGCGACTCCATCACGACAATGCTCCAGCACATTCTTCGCACTTGGTCCACAATTTTTTGGCGAAAAACCAGACTCTGTCCATCCTCTGGTTAGACAGGCTCCTTACTCTCCTGATATGGCCCCCTGCGACTTCTGGGTATTCGCCAAAGTCAAGAGACCATTAAAAGGAACGCGATTTCAGGCAAGAGAGGACATTATGGCTGCAACGACAGTCGAGCTAAAGTCGATTCTGAAATTGGCTTTTTCGGAATTCTTACAACAACGGCGGCACCGCTGGGAGAAGTGTGTGGAGTTCCAAGGAGACTACTTTGAGGGTGATTAGGTTTCCAACGCTCCAGGTATGCCAGTTTTTTTTTACCGGCTAAAGGTCGGATACTTTTCTAACAGACCATGTATAAAGTAATATGGTTTTACCAATTCAAAAATTATTATTATTGGTAATTTAAGAGCTGGAAATTACGTATATCTCAAAAATTGTAGATGTTAGAGATGTGAAAATTGGTACTCTTCTTAAAAAAATGATGTATTACCATTTACAAAAATCGCAAGCGAAGTTTATATAATATAAAATAATGACTCTTATATTTTAATGAAATAATCTGTGAGAAATTATGTTTATTAACTAAGAACTTTGAAGTTGAGGATAAAATAATTGTATGTTGGTGGTTGTTGTGTGGGGTTGGTAATGGCAGTAGATCAGTTTAGAATGTTGTCTGAGGGGAGGCCACAAAGGCTCGTTCGGTTTATATTATAGTTTGAAGCGAGGCTGAAATGGCTGGAACTAGCGGGCGGGATTTATGGTCCGATCAAATATTAACCAGGCGCTCTAATCAAGCAGCTAGGCAAATACACATTACCCAGCAGGAAATTAACAATAACAATTAAGGTAACCACCTACGTGCTTGCATGGATCATATTAAATTTATCGAAATAATTATCTTGCCGGGGCGAGCTTGATTGCGTTACCCGCGAGAACCTCGGGAGCGCCTGATCTCATATCCGGCCGAATCTTAAGTAAACTGTCTGTAAGCGGCTTGCATTAATTAATAAGGAACTCTGCTAATTGCGCTGGGACGAGATTGCGTACGCTTCTGATTGGTGGCTCCGCCGAGGCCCCAAATAATTACTACAATGAAACTAACTTTCCATCCGAGCGGGAAATGGGGATGCCGAAAAAAAGCGTCGCACCGTGCAACAAACTTTTCCGAAAGCGTCCTCCATTGTACACGTCCTCCATTCAGGACGTGCTGTTTCGAAACCTAATTAAAACTGGTAATTAATTTTACTGCTTTTAATAAGCACATCAGTCAACGCTACCTTTAACCCCGACCGCATTTTAATTACAATACGTCACGATCGATATTTATTCTCAATATTCTATAATTAACATTAACATTATTACACGCACTTTATAAATTTATATACATTTACAAACACTTTGTAAAACCTCTATTCCAGATTTTTTTCCTTAACAATAAAAACACTATTAATATTAAATTACAAATTGGTCCCTCCCAATTTTCAAAATCGTGCGTACTTCAATTTTGGGTTTGTAAACTTCAACTTTGAGTTAACACTACCTTCTTAAACTTATCACAAAAGATTGAAATTGAAATTTATTAAACGAATTTGGGCTTTGTGGGAAGTTATTTGAAGTTAGAACAATAATAATAGAAAACATTATGTTTTGATAATAATAGTACAGTATAATCTTGATAATCCGGTGGTTGGTTAATCCGGCAAATAATTTCAGTAATCCGGCGCTCTGGGGAAACACGTGTCTTTTCTTTCGTGAAATAAAGTCAAAAGGGACACCCTTAAACTCTAAAAACTTGCTTCGCGATTCTGACCAAGCTAACTCTATTCTAGAATTATCATCGGAATTTATAGAACAGCTTTGGTGTTACGCTGACATAGCTTGGCTTGAATTTTCATTTCTTTTCTGATGAAGAAATCCTCAGCCTAAATTGTTGACGGATGATGATGAAGCTAACGATAACTTGAATATTTGAATTCGACGAACTGTAGCAAACGGTGACGCCTTTAAAATATGTAAAATTGTTATTGTTTTGTTTTAATCCTGAACTTTTTTTTAATCCGGCGGTTTTCTGGTCCCATATGTGTCGGATTATCAAGATTATACTGTAATTGTATCTTACGTATAAACTTGTCGAGTCTTGTCCAGTCCTGTCTAGTCTTATCCAGTTTTGTTGAGTCCACTCTTTTTTCTCCCTTTTGTGTAGAAAATTTCTAATTTTATAAGTATGCATGCTAGAGACGTGAAAACAACAATATTCATTTTCTGACGTTTCGGCGACCTAGCATATTTTTAATTTTTGTAAAAATATATTTTATCTACGACCACTATTGTAAATGCCCATTATTGTACAGTTCGTGGGCTATGTAAATACATCATACCACACACATATGTAACAATCCGCGATTAATGTTATGTAATAATTCAAAATCACCCTTGCTTGTTTGCTTTACGATTCGTTGATTGGTTGAGAGATGCACTTTGATACTATTTTTATATATAGTACTCCGTGATTTCCAAACAATCATTAAACGTCACAACATCATTCACATAGAAGCTGTCATTCATTTCGTTTTTCACGTTTAAATCTAACGAAAACTACAAATAAGTACTAAATAAAAAGTTATGTAACCATTATGAATGTATTTCTTTTCATTTCTATCAAGTTAAATAAGGTCGAAGGTGTTCAAACATATTTTTCTTATTAAACAGAAACAAATTAATGTGGTCGTAGATAAGTTTAATCTTTGTTAAAATATTTGTTATACAATTACTGTATAAGTATAGAACGGTATGTGTATTTAGTTTAAATGTTTTAAAAAAGTAATAGTTTTTATGTGTTTTTGGTTTTATATAAAATATATGTTGAGGTAAATGAATACCAGTTGAGGGTAGATTTGTCGAGATTTAAGAGTGCTTGCTCGGCATGATTGAGGGAAGTTTCCCTTATCAAGTTTTATAAATTGCTCGGAAAGTCAACCTGGTCCTGGCCGCACTCCACTTTGCATAAACTACCGCATCGATTACCTACCCTCCTCCTGCCGATGCCGCCACGCCACAATGTATTTTCAGATTGTATCCGGCCGTTTATATTACAATTTTATATTACTCGTTGACTTTTATAGCGAAATAGGGCACACACTTGCATGACTCGCATGCTCGGTTATTCTCATTTATTACTTGTAAAGTACATACCTACAATGTTACATTCTTTGCGGTTTTACCCCAAAAACAGTTATACTTTATTCCTCTCCGCTCTGAAATAACTAGATAATATTTCAAAGATTAATGAATGTTATTGCGAATTGGATTATATTTTAATACCATTACCGCAAATACCACTACATTTAGCAATTAACTAAAACAAGCTCTGCTGTATTTACAACGGAGAATTATAACCAGGGAATATGATTTGTTACACCATTATACAAAAATGTTCTTTTACTGTTCACATTAATGATTACACAGCTCAAATGTTTTATGCGAACATATTTTATTTAATTTTTAATATTTTTATGTCCAATCGGAGATATCAATTTCAATCTTCATCCCTCCGTTTCGGGTACATATGTGCAGGTTATTTGATTTTCCGTGATATTTATGATTTTGTGCGCGTCTGACTGGTAAATCCATCGGGTCGGCTGTCAGATGATTTCTGGCCTCTCTTTCTTTCGACGTATCTCCCTCTTTCGCCTATCTATAATACACGTACGAATAGGAAATCACCCTACATCGAAAACACTTGGATCCGATAAAAGTTGTATAAATTCGTACGGGCCGACGGCGAGAGCGGTGCAATAAATCTCTCGCTTAAGGATATTGTTTGAGGCACGTGACACATTTAGGCCGCTGGATGGGACTGCCTTTGATAGTAAGAACACTCGAAATTTCCTCGAGACTAACCAATTCCGTTTCTCCCCATTCGACACACCGTTTCGAGCTGGAATACATTTTTTATTTCGCCCGATACACACACATTTTTTTACATAAATTATTACCCGACGAAGAACCATTGTCGACGTAAAATTTATGATAACATCCCTACCAATTTTATACACTCTTCAAAATTCAACACATAAAATGGATAATATTCCTTTTGTTTTTATTTTTTATGTTTAAATCCTCACCTGATATTAGCAAACAAAAAAAATTAAATTGGGGGATGAATATTTTTACAAACCCATATCTTCGAAACTGAATATGCCACAAAAGTAAAAATAAAAGATTAATCAACTATCAAAAATCTTATATTAAAAAAACTGGAGATGTTAGAAATGTGAAAAGCCTGTAAGAAAAGGCATTTAAAAAACCGACGATAATTTTTGTCGAGTTTTAACGCGTGTGAAGCATATATACGATACCACGTGAGAAAAGCGTACTTCAGTTTTGCCAAGGACAAACCTATAAGAAAGTTGCTAGACTCTATGACTCATGCACTGAACAATTCAAGGTCACGCTGCGCCTACAATACTGGCAATCTGTCATACACATACCTCGCGCTTTCACCAACAAATCCTACCTTGCCATTTGAGTGTATTACCTTTTAGCAAAACTCCAGACAAGACTAGACAGACAAGACTAGACTCAAATCAGCATGGAAAAAGCTAATGAGGTAGAAAACAAACTTTTCGCCATCCACGAAGAACCGATGTGGGAACAACTGCAAGTAAATCCGATTACTGAAAATGTTTCTATGGAAGAACTTACAAGGGCCAGCATGCGTATGCGAAGTGGCAAAGCCCTTGGCCCAGACGGACTGTCAGGAAGACGCTATTAAAATAGCTGTCAAAAGATGCCCTGAACATTTTCTAAATCTCACAAAGAACATTTTGGCGGATGGAAACTTCCGAACATCTAGAAGAGTTAGGCTAGTCCTACTTAGAAAAAGAGACGAGCCCATAGAAAACCCATCCTCCTATCCACCATTGTCCCTACTCGATGATGCAGGGAAACTGCTGGAACAGTTAGTACTACATAGGATAAAGATAGAGCTCAGTCAAGGGAAAAATCTTTCAGAAAAAAGGGCATGGATTCAGGGAGGGGAGGTCAACAGTGGACGCTATTATGCGAATCCTGAACGTGATGGAGAAAGCCTTAACTGGTACGAGTGCGACAAGAAAGATTTGTGTGCTCATTACTTTAGACGTTACGAATGCTTTCAAATACAGCAACAAGATTTTATGAATGAGGCTAGTGAGAAGGGCTTTCCTCCTTACATGCTGAAACTACTGCGCAGTTATCTACATGGTCGAAAGATCATAATCGACGCAGGCGGTGAAGTCGTGGAGCGAGAAGTGTAAAGCATTGTTCCTCAGGGCTCAGTAATGGGTCCAACACTGTGGAACATCCTGTAAGATGGAGTACTTAGGCTAAAGCTAGCAGAAGGTGTTGAAATAACAAGATTTGCTGACGTTATTTCTGTGGTAGAAGCAGTACAAGACAAAGGGAAAGTAATGGAACGTGCAAATAGAGCAAATGTACATAAATGGATGGAGAAAAAGGTTGGCCTCCATGGATGGAGAAAAAAAACGGAAGGTTTTGTATTGGAATGAGGCATGTATGCCCGATAGTATTTAAGGTCGGAGGCACAACCATAACGCCCAAAGAAGCAGTTAAACACCTTGTTTGTGTGCCTTTGTGTGCTTATTGACAAGAAGTTATGTTTTACGCCACATATCATGCGAGCAGCGACGAAAGCCCTCAAGTTAAAGATGATGCCCAATGTTGGTGAACCAAAAATTAGCAAGAGAAAGATATTATGTTCGGTCGCTCATCACTCGACAATGCTCTATGGTACCCCGGTATGGGCAAACGCAGTCGAGAAAGATACCATTCAAAATAAGCAGAGAAAACTAGCACTAGGTATTTGCAGTACATAAAAGGCAGTCTCGAACATAGCACCCACAAAACTCTTGGCTAAAGAAAAGACAGAACTGTACAAAAAGCGGAACAGCGAGCAGAACATAGAACTGAGTAAAATTGTCAAAGAAGATCTTTTCCAGGAGTGGCGAAATCACCGGACATGCTGTACAAACAGACAGTGGACAAAACTAGTAACTCCACAAGTGGGAATATGGGTAGAACGAAAATATGGGGAGATGAACCCCACCTAAGCGTTCAGCGGGCATGGATGCTGCAGAGAGTATTGGTAATTTCATGCATATTCCCTATTTTCCCTCGCTTTCAAGATTTGCAAGGTTCATGGTTTGTTGTGGTAAACGCGAGATTTTAAGAAGCCCCAAAGGAAGAACTCTAGTGATGTTAGATCTGGCGATCTGGACGGCCAGTTCAAATCTCCAATACGGTAGATCAGTCCACCTGCAAATTGTAGTCTCAAAATTTCCATAGTTACCCCAGCTGTGTGAGCGATTGCTCCGTCCTGTTGAAACCAACAATGATCAAGACCCAATGCAGCAACTTGCGGCAACTTGCAGCAACTTTTCCAAAAAATAAGGAACAGTCAATTTTTCACTGAAAATGCCGCACCAAACAGTCACTTTGAGGGGATGCAATGGATCTTCTTGCATTACATGTGGATTTTCTGTGCCCCAGAAGCACAAATTTTGTTTGTTAACATAACCACTTAAGTGGAAATGAGCTTCATCGCTCATTATAATTTTTGATACGAAGTCATCCTCTTCTTGCATCAAGTTCTACAGAGCGTGGCAGTAAGTTAACTTTGTCCGACAGCCAGCACTTTGCACAACAGTTTGTTAATAAACCTAATTGTGTGCATCGTCGTCTCGTTGACGTTTGTGGATTCTCTCTGACATCGTCTGCAATAGCAGCAATGTTCTCGTTCGAACGAGTACTACGAGGGCGGCCACTTCTTGCGACATATGTAGTGGACTTGCAGATACTGTGTAAAAACGGATAATGCAGCGCAAATGGTCTTCGAATGTTAAAGGTGGATTCCGGAGAGGGAAAACTGGACAGCAAAGACAAAAACAAACTGGCAGTAAAAACACTGTTGGAGGTCATGTTAAAACCGTATGATATGATAAGATGTATCATTAGCATCAAAGAGACAGACAAACGTGCCGGACAGAAAGCGAAGGACAAACTAATCTGACAAAATGCCTGAACCCCTAAGCACATGAAAGGGGGTTTAAGGCAACAAATGTATGATAGAATAAAGACAACAGCAAATGTCCTGACGACATGCGGTACCGGTATGTTCGTGAATTTCAAAAGGGCCACTTGACAAGTTAGCGCTAGTGCTTGCCCATAAAAAAAGCCAAGACTGGACAGACAAGACTAGAAATACAAGACTAGACAGACAAGACAAGATAGATAAGACTAGACAGACAAGAATAGACAGTTAGGACTAGATAGCCAAGACTAGAGAGACAAGACTAGACAGACAAGACTAGACATACAAGACTAGATAGACAAGACTAGGACCACTATAGATCCTGTCTATGAATAGTGTTGCCTTTTAATGTGTTAATTATTCACTTACCAGATCCATTATCTGTACTGTGCATACTAAGGAGTGAAGATCCTCAAACGCCGAATAGTCGATCACGGCGCCGCATGGTCCAATCCTGTCCTGAAACTGACAACAAAAGGGAAAATTATTATCAAACCACAAACTCCACTTGTACTAACTAGACAGCGGTGCGGTGGTATCAATGACCGTTTCTGAATACGGGCCATGCGGGCTCATTAACACTATCGCACTTCGCTCCCACATCCCACACGTTCCGGTGCCGCAAATAATCCCACATCGCACCGATTCGTCCATATTTCAATCGATCTTTAATAAATATCTCTTCTAGCAACCGCTTCCGGTCGAATATTTAATGTTTCACTGTCAAATAACTTTTCTCGCTGTATACATTATTTACATTCGGATGCAGCACATTACATTCATCATCAACGCAAATAATATTTATACAAATACCCAAAGCTCTTGCATAATTAAAATTTTGTATTAATTATGTTTACAGTCAAAACGGCAAACAAATTTTGCAAATTTTTGTTGAATGCCGTAGAGGTCACCGGTGACCGGCAAGATTATTAGAAATATATAATTTGAGTATTTTGGCGAAATTAGCGTGGCATTCAACGTGTTGAATTGACACGTTTATTTAACAGACATTCGGGTCGATTTTGTGAGAGAAACGTTAAAAGTTAATTGAAAAGACGCAGCTAAAATGTTTCTATTTACGATAATAATAAAATATAAACAAATAAATACTAATCTCCACTAGTATCTCCACTAGTATCCATATTATGTTTTTCATGTATTTTTAACCCCCGACCCAAAGAGGGGTGTTATAAGTTTGCGTGTCAGTCTGTCCATCTGTCCGTATATGTGGCTGTTTATGGAATCGTAGCTCCTAAACGAATGAACCGACCGATTTTGTTGCGGCTTATTTTGAAAGTTGACGTGATCGAGAAGGTTTGCTATAATTTATGAAGATCTGTTCATGCGTTTGATGACCATCAGCTCATTTCCTACTTCACCAAATTAATCTGCAACCAATATTTTTTTTTGTGTAAGGAGTTACTTAGAATTTTTAATTTTGTATTATTAATATTTTTTTATTTATTCATTAATTTAGCGAAAATAAAACAAAATCTGGCGTCTTTTCGATACATTTTTAACGTGTCTATTTAACAGATCGGCGCGTTGTACTGATATAAGAAACGTGAATATTGTTGTTTAAAAACTATTTGATGTAGAGATTTGAATCGGCGGTGGTCTTGTTTCAGTCAAACAGAATAAATCAGAATCAATAATAATTATATCAACAAAGCGCCGGCTAATTGACAGGCCGCCATTATTTCGGTTTGGACAATTATGCAGTTTACGGGATTTAGCGCGGGAGCGCGCGTTCAGTTTCATTAATCACGGCCCTAATTAGTTCAATTGTACTGCAGTGTCGATTAGTAGCCGAAATTTCTATCCACCCCCGGTGAAAGCCCCCCGCACTCACGATCTGCGCTAACGAGACCATTCAACTAATTAGGACAGACAAATAGAACGGCAACTCACATACTTTGCTGTTTGCTTTATCTCCCTTTATCTTCCTTTAATCCTGGAGCTCGTTAATGTTAACTATTTACACTTGCTTAAATACGTCACGGCGCGCGTCTACAGACCAACAAATTATATCACAAATAATATCTGGCTCGTTTAAAATCTCCTCAACATCATCCATTGTTCCAAATTAATTCTGTTCTGAATATTTACGTCGATCAACTCGCCGAGAGTAATTTTATTCTAAATTTAGGCGTTTTAAATGGAAATTCGCCCACAGAAATTCAATTTCAACGACAATAACAAGAAAATATGTAATTACTAAATGCTATTTGCTCGCCACAGTTACGCAACTGCAGGCTATAATTGCATGGATTATTTAATTAATTTATTTTTTTTCGTTCCCCCTTGACATCCCCCCACATCACGGTAATTTTAAGCGCGACTTTAATTACGCTGTATCGCATGCTGCTGCAATTAAAACTAATGAACTAATTCATCATTAAACTAATTTGCATTACAATTATTAAATTAACCTGCTGGTACCCGTATTCTTGCAAATATATTGCTGTTTACTCATCCGCGTTTTTCTGCCATTACAATGCCATTGTTTATAAAATGTTTATTGCTCCGCTTTTTCGTTCAAATTCAACACATTTTAACGCAAAGTAAACTTAATTGTTATGCCACTTGAAAAACACAAAGCAATCCTTTGGAAAATAAATCGTAAATTAAGTCGAATACAAATTGCGTATTTTGTAGTCGGTTGCCAATTCAATTAAAATAGCTAAATTTGTATCCGATCGATCGCATATTATTTCAATATGCGAAAACGTTAAAATCACTTTTTAACAAATAAAAATTAATATCAATGTGCAACAGCCTGGGCCTTGATTATTCATTTTTAAAATTCACATTGAGAAAAGTAACTGGAGAACAATTAAAATACCTCAATATACAGGGCGCTAGGGAAACATGCAACAAAAATTCAAGGTGTTATTCCTTGGCACATTCTAAAAATATTTTGTTTTATGATGATTTCTTAAAAATACCTTGGCTTTAACGATACAGAGTGAACAAACCTAGCGACAACCATATTCGATTTTTGTTGAAATCATTAATGTAAATTAAAGTATGGCGTACGCCAATGAGTTTATCAACTACAAAAAATTAATGAATTTATCAAGTACAAACAATTCTTGACGATAACTTGGAACGGCTGTTTTATCTACTAACGTACAAGTGGACTTCATTTGGATACGTCTCGTCAGTGATTGTAGTATTTGTTGCAGTATTTTGCTAATAGATTATATTTTGGGTACATTTCACACTTTACAAGCGATCAATTTAATGTCTTTTCTCTAGTAGGACCTAGGATCCCATCACTTGTATCGGTCACAGTTGTTTACATTGAGTGGCATTTGGCTGTTTGACGTGTCTTTAATAGTTACTGAAGTCCTCTACCAAGTATACGAACGCTGAGATGACTGACATGCATTTCACGTATGGATTTGATTTTCTGATGGCAATTCATTACAAGCTAGACGATTATACCAGGTCTGTTAGAAAAGTATCCGACCTTATTTTTTATTTTGAAAACCTGTTGGATTTGAATCAAGCGCGCCTGCATGAGCTGACTTTGAACCTTTATGCGCATGCGTGATTTTTTTCCCGCCTGTAGATAGTGTCAGTTGATGTTGAGCAGTGTTCTAGTGCTCTCGTCGGTTTTTCAATGCGAGTAAAATGGACAACAAGTGAAATGAGAGATGTCCTACGTCGCCTACGTGATGCAATGCGGCGCAAGCGACTGGAGTTGTGGTCATCAGGAAATTGGCGACTCCATCACGACAATGCTCGAGCACATTCTTCGCACTTAGTTCACAACTTTTTGGCGAAAAACCAGACTCCTCTGGTTCGACAGGCTCCTTACTCTCCTGATATGCCCCCTGCGACTTCTGGCTATTCCTTAAAGTCAAGAGGCCATTGAAAGGTACGCGATTTCAGACAAGAGAGGACATTATGGCTGCAATGACAGCCGAGCTAAAGTCGATTCCAAAAGAGGCTTTTTCAACGAGACAACTTTGAGGGTGGTTAGGTTTCGAACGCTCCAGGTATGCCAGTTTTTTTTACCGGCTAAAGGTCGTATACTTTTCTAACAGATCACGTACATTGAACGTGTTTTCTATCCGGTATATCCCCTAGCGAAAAATCTTCGAAGACACTAGTGGAGGTCTTCGGAAACAGGCACATTGAAACTTAAGAACGGTAACAGAACTGGAACAGAACTTGCTGGACATGATAGAACAAGATCCAAGTACTTCAGCGCGGCAAATTGGCAATACTTTTAATGTAAGTCATTCGACAATTTGGAAATTTTTTAATAACAATTTGCTGTTTCCATATCACATTCCACGAGTTCAGGCACTACTAGCTGCTGATTATCGTCCACGTATTGCGTTTTGTCAATGGCTTTTGCAAACATTAGTTCTAATCCCTCAATTCCTGACACATATTCTTTTAACCGATGAAGCCAGTTTCTCAAAAAATGCAATAAGGAATTTTCATAACCATGTGTGGTTCTGTACACACATGGTTGCTATGAAAATCCGCATGAGGTATGTGAAGATCGAATTCAACATCAGTACTCCTTCACTGTTTGTGTTGAGATTGTGGGTGACTATCTAATTGGACCTACTTTTCGAAAACAAAAGTTATGACTAATTTGGTACGAAACTTTAAACACTTTAACATCGGAAACACAAACATAGATTAAGTCTACAAATACATATACCTTGGTCATGAAATCAGAATATCTAGAGATAATCAGACCTGCGAATTGCAAAGAAGAATCAACCTCGCTTGGGCAGCATATGGGAAAATCAGCCATATCTTTAAAAGCAAAATTCCGATATGTCTGAAAAGGAAAGTACATGGCCAATGTATTCTGCCTGTCCATACATATGGGGCAAAAACCTTAACTCTAACCGCCAATACGGCAAGAAAACTTAAAATAACAAAACGAAAAATGCAAAGATCAAAGATCGGACCTAACCTAACCTATGGAGGAAAACTAAAGTGGCGGACGTGATCGAGCGTATAACTAAATTCAAATGGATATGGGCTGGCCACGTGGGTCGAATGTAGGACGAAAGATGGACGAAGAAAATATTATAGTGGAGACCAAGAGCCAATAAGCGTAGCAGAGGAAGAACACCGACACGTTGGACCGATGACCTAAAAAATATCGCACACAACTGGATCCACGAAACTCAAGACAGAAGACGATGGAGTGCTATGGAGGAGGCCCATGTCCAGCAGTGGATGGAACGGGCTGATTGGTGATGATTATGATCTAAATGAATCGGTATTTCTACATGCAAGACTTACTGGCGAGATGTATCGCAACTCTTTGGAAGAAACACAGCCCGACCTTCTGCAGGATGTACCATTGGCGACAACAATGAATCAATGTGGTTTATGCCCGATGGTGCACCACCACATTTCAGTTTGGTTGCTCGTGTTCTTTTAACAGCAACATACGGAAATCGCTGAATTGGTCGAGGTGGGCCACACGCATGGGTTGCTCGATCCCTAGACTTAAATCCTAGACTTAAACGGATAATTGCTGGGTGTAACTTCATTAGAAACAACCCTGGTGTATTTTAAAGAGTTCGGCACTTAATGACTAGAAGATTGTATGCTTGTATCCAGGCTGGATGAAGTCATTTCGAACATTTATTGTAGATTGAGCAGCTTTACATGTAGTTTTTGATCATAAAATGTTGTTGCTAAAGGTTCCTCAAGGTTCCTCAAGGTCCTCAAGGTTCGACAATAGGTCCTTTTATATATTTAGTAAAATCAAGTGATCAAAATGGAATCAATTTGTCTAAATTTATAAATCTCTATAGAAGTCAACTGTAATTTTATTCATTCGGGTTTAAAAATGGGACTTAGAATTGGGATGGAAAATTATGGATAATTTGTGATGGAATAACACTCAGAAACAGAAAATTCTATTTACTTTTTAGAAAAACAGAATGAGTCCTGTTTTTAATGTAATCGAATATGGAATATTATTTGGACAATTTAATCAGGAAACTCAGAACTTATTGTGGAACTTATTTCAGAACCTATGAAAAATTGTATTCAAGGTTCGAAGTATCAAAGCTTCGACGTATTCAAGGTTCAACAGTGGATTCTAATTCTCCTGATATCAAACTGTCCGAATGTACACATTTCAGTAGAGGTTAACTGATATACATTCAGTATACCTGAAATAGGTGATTCCACAAGGTTCAACAATGGGGACCGATACTGATTGTAATCAAATTAGAATGGACGTTAGAGAAACTTATGACATAAGCAAAATGAGACATTTCAGAAAAGCTCATGGAAATGGGATCATTTATGCGAAGTTATATTGTTAAATAAAGATAATTTTGATATTTGGACAATTCCAACATATTTTTCATCTATATTTAAAGTGCCCCGTTTTTTATACAAGCCGATGGGTTTGGTCTCATTTCTAGAAAATTATTTGGGCCGCTTATTTGAAAGTTTGAGAAAGGCTGTCATAAACACATAAGTGGGCATTAACTCGTTAAGTCGTTAATCGTTAAATAACGAAGTTTAAATAAAATGATTAGCAGATTAACTTTTAAGTTAACTCAAAAAAATATTCTTCCGTTAAAATGAACTTTCGTTAACTTTAGTCCGTTACACTGGTCTTTCTTGACATGAAGTGATTTTTTGTTTGAATTACGCGCCACGCGGGCACACCGGCCCGGCGCGGTGTGTATTCTTCATAGGTTCTGAAATAAGTTCTGAGTTTCCTGATTAAATTGTCCAAATAATATTCCATATTCGATTACATTAGCAATGGCTCCTGATTTTCTGAAATGTAAATAGAATTAGAAGTTTCTGCGTGTTTTCGAACTTTCACGAATAATCCATAATTTTCCATCCCAATCCTATGTCCCATCTTTTAAGCCCAATTTTTAAACCCGAATGAATAAAATTACAGCTGACTTCTATAGAGATTTATAAATTTAGACAAATTGATTTCATTTTGATCAATTGATTTTACTAAATATATAAAAGGACCTATTGTCGAACCTTGAGGCACCTTGAGCAACAACATTTTATGATCAAAAAGTACATGTAAAGTTGCTCAATCTACAATAAATGTTCGAAATGACTTCATCCAGCCTGGATACAAGCATTCAATCTTCTAGTCAGCTGTTGTTCAAAAGAGCAAAAATCCAGAGCCGAGAAACGTCAGAGCCGAAAAAACTAAAGCGACCCTGTTGATTATTTGCTCTCTGCGAGTGAAAACGACAAGTTATTATAACTTAACTTTTTTAGCGTTTGTGTCATTTTTAACCGACTTCATTTATATTTTAGTTTATGGAATTAGTTGATGGTGTAACATTCACAAATTTACATCATGAACACTACTACTTCTAATCAAAGTAAGCAAAGCCCTGAAAATGAAACTGAATCAAATCCTTGGCCACACTTGAGTGATTACTTTGTATCCCAATCAAAACTTGGAGAAACTGTGTTTGCCTAAAGTTTATACAATAAAAACAATATATGAATTGGACGCACGCATCCAAATATGTGCAGTTTGAAGAAAAAGTAAAAGCATCGTCAACTCGTGGGAATAAGAAAACCATTCTGAAGTCCTCTTCAAGTTTTGTGAAATTTAATTCTTCTGATATTGGTGTAGAAAGAATTAGCAGTAGAAGCCATTTGCTTTCACCTCAACCTGTTAAAAAAATGTCAACAAAGAATTGGTGAATTGGCTAGGACGCTTAACTTAATTTAGGCTGAAGCTCAAGCATATGGGACTCCAATACAAATTATTGCGACAACCTATACCAACAACCAATGCCCTATTATCTGGCATTTAAAAAAAGATTTGAACGGTTTATGAAAGATGAAGAATGCCAGCTGGCTAGAGCCTTTCACCCGCAGTTTCGACTACTGTGGCTGCAAAAGTATGATAGCAGCAAGTTATCAAAAGTCAAGAAACTTATGGAAGCAAAACACGCTCTGAATAGAGAAAGGGAAGCAAATGGAAATGAAAAGGATAGTGCCAGTATTAGCAAAGCAGCAACAATGAAGAAGAAGGAGAAGATGTTTTCAGCTCTGTTACTCAGTCTGAAGAAGATAGGTATAGGAGGACGCAAAAAATATATCAAAAACAAAGCGCAGAATTTGGTGAGAACTTGCCTGGACTGAAAGTCAAATGACTCTTTTATGGATGCCTTTCTAGGGGAACACGTTTTGATAAATCTTTTTTTTAAATATAATTCTGCAATCCCACCAAGTGCCACAGCACAACGGGGAAAGATATTTTGAGAGCTGTACGCTCATCACCGTAAGATGACAATTTTAATATGCTTATGTACATGAAAGTCAACATGAACATACAACTAATGAAAAATTATGAATAATACAATAAATAGCCTTTTTCTTCCCTATTAGTTAGTCTTCCATTGTAGTATATGACCCGCTACCCGTGCGAAACCAGGGCGGGTCGTTGCTGTCGCTTGTAATAATAAAATCAATTAATCTATCTACTTGTTTTGTTTTATTTACCAATGTATCTCAGCCCAAAAGATACCCGAAGCAGTATACGTTTAGGATGGGTAACTTTTAACGGATAACTTTAAATGGCGTCAAACTTTCGAAATTTTAACGCTTTAACGATTAACGAAGTTAACTTTTTTATTACCGAGTTAACAATTAACGAAGTTGACTTATGCATTAACTGTGCCCACCTATGCATAAACCATACCTTCACTGACCGGTTTGCCAGACAGCACCGGTTGTGAGACACTGTATCTTCGAAACAAAGTGTTTTTCAGAAATCATCATAATACACAATATTCTTAGAATAGGCCAAGGAATAACCCCTTGAATTTTTGACGCATATTTACCCTGACGTATATAATACCCTGTATATAATTTAAACTGAAAATATGCTCACAGCATTCATAATCTCATAATATATTTAAACTATACAATGAAATTCATTAAAACGCGCTGAAGAATTATACCGAGATGGAACAATTAATCTCGCCAAACAATTTTTGTTGATAATAGAGTTAGGTTAGATGGTCTAAGGTTATACCTTTATATTATTATAAATTTAAATTAGGTTATATCAAATGTGGGGGATCATCGTCGAACAAATATTTTGCATTTTTATTTGCTATTCTATTATTTGTAATTATTATATATTATTACATTATTTAGATATTATTTGTTATTATTCGCAAATAAGCTAGTTTAAGCTAGCAGTCCACGTTGCGTTTGCACGGGACAAACTTCATTAGTCTATTTACAGGAACACAAATCAACAAATTTAATTACATGTGTTCCTCTTCAAAGTGATAAATCAAAATGACGAAAACTAAATTGCATCCGAACTACATAATGTTTAGGTCGTTTGCCAATTCAATTACAAACTTAAAATTCGGTCACATTATTTAACAATTCTCAATTTAATCACAATAACAGCAAAACAAACTCAATGTTCACGGAATTCCCCAAGCTGAAATATTATAAATAGATCAATGGTTAATAGGAGAAGGCAATACAAGGCTAGGTAATAACAGACAAGACCCGGACAAACTTAATAAAGTCGGAACACAGCCTGAATATATAAATCTATTCAACCTTTCTGAAACCTTTATAACATTATTGAGTGTTTTTAGGAGCAAAACAAATCTAATGTGAAATTTTCCAGTTATTTATTAGCTTTTAGTCCACCTTCATGGCGCTCAACGAAAACCAGAAAATAACGTTGTTTTTCAAAATCATGTCTTTCCGTTAACTTAAGTGAATAGCCCTCTGCCGAAGCGTGCCGTTCTAGAATTATCTCTCATCAGTGCAGCTTTGCTTTTACGAATAATAATTTGTAAATGCGTCTGCAGATGGCTATTCACTTAAATTAATAGAAATACATGATCTTAAAAACAATGTTATTTTTCTGGTTTTCGTACTGGAAAATTTCATATGAGATTTGTTTTGGTAGTCCTAAAAAGACTCAAAAATATTATAGAGCTCCAGAAAAGTTGAATATATTTGTATATTCACGCTGTGTTCCGACTTTATTAAGTTTATACGAGTATCTATAATGTAGTATGGTTTTACCAATATTAAAGACCGGACAAGTTTAGACAAGGTCAGCAAGACCAGACAGGAACAGGCAAGACCAAACAAGGCCACACAAGAGCAGAAAATACCAGAAAATGCCGGACATGAACATATAAGACTAGACAAGAACGGTCATAATACCCGAAAATGTAAAACTTGTGTCTAACAAAGAAGTGAAGACAGTAACCAGCATTATGAACAAATCTATCCATGAAGGGAAATTTCCAGACATGTGGAAGTGGTCTCCAAACTAGTTTTCATTCAGAAACCCAAAAAAATGCGCAAGACGTGAAGACCTATAGACCGTTCTGCCTCATAGACGAGTTAGGTAAATTATTAGAGGCGCTCATTAAATCAAAACTCGAAAAAGAATTAGAGAGCAAAGAAGCCATTCGTGGTCTGTTAGAAAAGTATCCGACCTTTAGCCGGTAAAAAAAAATTGGCATACCTGGAACGTTGGAAACCTAATCACCCTCAAAGTAGTCTTCTTGGGACTCCACACACTTCTCCCAGCGGTGCCGCCATTGTTGGAAGCATTCCGAAAAAGCCTCTTTCGGAATCGACTTTAGCTCGGCTGTCGTGGCAGCCATAATGTCCTCTCTTGTCTGAAATCGCGTTCCTTTCAATGGTCTCTTGACTTTGGGGAATAACCAGAAGTCGCAGAGGGCCATATCAGGAGAGTAAGGAGCCTGTCGAACCAGAGGAGTCTGGTCTGGTCTCTTGGTTTCTCGCCAAAAAATTGTGAACCAAGTGCGAAGAATGTGCTGGAGCATTGTCGTGATGGAGTCACCAATTTGCTGATGACCACAACTCCAGTCGCAATTTCTCGGATAGTCACACGACGATCCCGCATCACCAGGGCGTTCACTTTGGCAATGACATGGTCATTTCGGCATGTTGATGGCCGACCAGAGCGTGGCTCGCTTTCCACCGATGTGCGACCTTCTTTAAACCGGTTGTAAAACTCCTTAATCTGTGTGATGTCCATAACACCGTCACCGAAAGCCGTCTGAATCTTCCGAATGGTTTCCACCTGGTTGTCGCCCAGTTTCTAGCAAAATTTGATGCAGCAGCGCTGCTCCAGTCGTTCCGTCATTTTACTTGCATTGAAAAACAGACGAGAGCACTACACACTACGTCACTCGAACACTGCTCGACAGCAACTGACGCTATCTACGGACGGGAGAAAAATCACGCATGCGCACGAAGGTTCAAGGTCGGAGCGCTTGATTCAAATCCATCAGGTTTTCAAAATAAAAAATAAGCTCGGATACTTTTCTAACAGACTACGTACACGCCAACCAATTCGGCTTCAGAAGCAGAAAATCTACACTGGACGCGATCAGAAAAGTTCTGGAAAAGGCCAACGAAATTAAATAGAAGGCAACCAATAACAGAGAGGAATGTGCACTCGTAAAGACTGGACATCAAAAACGCCTTTAATTCGGCACCCTGGAAGGCATAATTGATGCATTGACAACGAGAAATATTAGCGAATATCTCCTAAACATAATTAAATCCTATTTAACAGAGAGATACCCAGCAGGCTACCACAAGGATCGGTACTTCTACCAACATTGTGGAGCGTTATCTACGATAAAATCTTGAGAATGAAAATTCAAAGCGGTGTGACCACAGTAGCATACGCGGACGATCTGGCACTAGTCGTGTCCGCAAGGAGCAGCGAAGATTTAAATGAGAAAGCTGAACACGCCTTAATCACAATTACGGAACAACTCCACGAAATGAGACACCAAATTAGCGGGCCTAAAAATTTCCTTCTCGCGGGCCGCAGGACACGCAGGAGATAGAAACAAACGGAGAAACAATAAAATCCAGAAACTCGTTAAAATATTGAGCATCTACCTAGAGAAGGATATACGAATGACCGAACATGTAAAGAACACCCGCACGAAAGTCAGAAACTCCCACAACTTTCTCGCCAGGATAATTCCAAATGTGAATGGCCCCACAACAAATAAACGGAGAATGTAAGAAATGTAGAAAAGCATCCGTAGTTTCCTCCATCATCCTCTATGGAGCTCCTGTGTGGACGAGCGAGCTAAAATATAAACACCATGTTGTCAAACTAGAAAAAGTAAACAGAAGAATGGGAATAAGAATAACGGCTGCATACAGAACTGTCTCTACTGAGCGCGAGCTGGCTATCGCTGGAACCCCCCCCCCCCCTGTATAAAAATAAAACTCCTCGTGTCCGAACGTTGCCAGCTGCACGAGAAATCAACGACCAACAGAAAGGAAGCGAGAGGACTTAAGGTCATCATGGCAAGACCTGTGGGAAAAGTACGACGTCAAAACGTTTATAAAAAAAATGTCAGAGCATGGTGCGAGAAACTCTGGGGCGAGTAAAACTATATAACGCAAGCCATGACAGGACACGGCGTTTTTGGCACATACCTGTCCAGAATAGGAAAGAGCTAAAATACCGGGTGCTGGTCTCTCTCTTCAGTCCATAAACCCTCTGCAGGGTGTGGTGACACCAATTTGCTACGCTCGCAATAACTACTCGCCAGCGCTCTCTATCTTGGGCAGATCTCATTACTTCCTGCGTCACTTGTCCCGCCAGGGTTTTTCTCCGGTCTATACATCGTGTTGCTGATCTTCCTCTTGGGCGCGGCCTTGGATTTTGCCTTCTACTATGAGTCGTTCAATATTGTCGAACTTCCTTGCCACATGACACAGGTATCCCAACTACCGTTGGTTTATTGTCTGGTATAGTCTGATCTTTATACCGAGTTGTTGAACAAGAGAGTCGTTTGTGCGGTGGGCTGTCCATGGTATTTGCAGCATTTTTCTATAGCACCACATTTCAAACGCTTCTATTCTGCGTTGGACTGGGGTCCGAATAGTCCACGTTTTACAGGCGTATGTTGCAATGGAGAGGAGCAGGCTATGTATCAACTGAAGTTTTGTGTTTTTGGTAATGGCTCGATCTTTCCAAATTTTCAGTTTTGCCATAGACGTTCTGGCAATCGCTATTCGTTTGCGGATTTCTTCTTCCGATCCACCTTTGTTGGTAACTACTAATCCTAGAAAATCAAATCTTTCCACCACTGCATATCCAGCCACGGTGTCGCCTTGTAGTTTTTCGGCAGGTTTTCATTTTGTCTGTCTATTATCATGATCTTTGTTATGGCTCTATTAATCTCCAGTCCATATGAGCTACTCTCTTCTGTCAGTCTGGCCATTATAGCCTCCATTTCGGCTTCCTCCGAAGCCAGAATCTCAGTATCATCTGCATATCTCAAATTCGTTATCCGCTTGCCTCCAACAGGGATCCCTCCGTTATAATCTTCTAGTACCTTTCGCATAATGTTTTCTGTGTAAATGTAAAACAGTATTGGCGATAATATGCATCCTTGCCGCACTCCCGCTAGTATTTTGAATGGTTCGGAGCATGTGTTACTTACGCTGACGCATGTAGTACTGGTCTCGTAGAGCTGTTTGATTAATCTTATTTGATGCAGTGGTGTTCCCATGTTCTCTAGTATTTGCCATAGTTTGCGCCACTTCACTTTATCAAACGCTTTAGTATAATCCACGAAGCACAGGTATGCTTTCACTTGGAATTCTCTGGACTTTTCTATTATTTGCCTTACGTTTAAGATCTGCTCCCGTGTACCCTTTCCCGGGACAAATCCTGATTGTTCGACTGCAATCTCTGGCAGCAGGATGTATTTTAGTCTAGCATTAAGTATTTGTAGCATAATCTTGCTGGCATGTGATACCAGCGCTATGGTTCTATAGTTAGCACAGTCTGCAGGGGAACCTTTTTTGTATTTGGGTATTAGCAAAGATTTTGCGCGCTCTTCTGGCCATTTCCGGGATGTACATATGCATTGGCAAATAGTATGCATACTGTCTATTCCTGCTTCTCCCATTGATTTAATTGTTTCAGCATTTATGTTGTCTGGTCCCGTTGCCTTTATATCTCCAAGTTTCCTTATAGCTCTCTCTACCTCGGTCTTAAGAATACCCGGCTCCATTTCATACTGTCTGTTCTCCGATTCCACATATGTTGTGGGGTTATCATGGTACAATTTCGTGCAGTAATTTTTCCATACTTCCGCTATTCCCTTTAGGTCGGTTATAATATTTCCCTGGTCATTCTGGATTATTTTCGTTTTTGGCTTTAAATCACGAGATAGATATATAACTCTCTTGTACAGGTCATTGTGTATGTATTGGTTTTGTCCCTGCATGACTCCGTTTTTATATGTCTGTTGAGTTGTCGAGTTTTTATAGCTTTCTCTATTGGGTCCGTGTTAGAGAGCTTAGTATTTCTTCGTTGTTCTACCAGTTCCAGTGTTTCATCCATCATCCAATGTTTGCTTTTTTGTTTGGGCTCTTGTTTTAGATATTTCGCTGCGGCTAGTTCAATCCATCCTTTTGTTTCTTCCATAGTTGGTTTGGGTCATTGTGATTGCCCGGTGGTAGTTCAGATAGGGCTTGCTGGAAGGTCGTTGGTTGCTGCGCATTTACTTTCCTCTTGCTATCTGGTTTGTTGAGTCTTTGCAGCTTTATTCCAAAGTCTGCAATTAATAGTTAGTGGTCAGAGCCGCATTCGGCACTTGACTTGGTTTTCTGGGTGCTGGTATTGCTCCAAAGAATAGGATGGGCCTGAACACACTCTGTTCCATTGCCCCAGATGGTACGCAGAAAGACGACGCGTAAAAAACACTAGCGGCATCGTCTTGATTTGCGGAAACATCGCGAAAGTGCTACTTACGAGCGAGGAGGGCTAGACAATAGCTACCAACATGTTGAGCAACATAATGTCCCAAAAAGCGAGAGAAGAAAGATAAATGCTAAGCAGAGATAATTGATTAAAACACAAATGATTAATCTATGATGAAATGACAAAACTAGGACGGCACTAAGCCGTCCGGGCTGCACACCCTGAAGGAAAGCGCGAGCGATACATGGGTAACGCACACTAAAGCCAAGTGGAAGAGAGAGTTTAGTGTGCGAGAGCCCCACACGCAGGCTGGTAGAGCTTCCCCAAACCACAATAAATAAAAAAAGACAAAAACAGACAATGTCAGTCAACACCAGACAACACCAGAGAAGATTAGCCAAAGCCAAACATCAGAGAGCATCAGACAAGACCAGACAAGAGCAAGCAAGATCAGACAAGATCAGGCAATAGCAGACAAGAACAGAAAAGACCAGACAAAACGAGACACGACAATACAATACAAGACCATGAATCTTCAAACTCAACAAACCCTAATAACAACACAGCTTTAACAGTTATGTTAAAAAATCTCTCTACAGAAATATTCCATGTAAAACTTTTTGCGTCGTAGCAAATTAGTCTTTTTTTTCTCACAGATATTTGTTGTTCATTTGGAAAGATATTCGAGACAGTGTAAAGTTTCAACAAAAGGACGCGATAAATTGAGTGAAATATGCGTGTTAGATCAGCATTGAAGCCCATGAGATATCCAATCCGGGTCGTTATTATTAACGAGGCGCCGCAAGTGCGAGCTTCCCCCTTAGCTACCAGGTGTCAATTTGTTCTAATGGATGGTGGATGAAAAACGCCTCTTGGATTCTGCTCTTATAACGAGCTCTCATTAAAACTACCGACCATTATATTTTATAATACGTCAACAACAGCGCCAAGGTATTATTGCGGCCGCACGTTATAACACCGGCTTCGATTTTTATTTGATAACAAATCCAAACACATAAAACTTTATTACTAAAACCAATTACCACAGCGATTTCATTTAGTTATATATAAGCACTCTTTATACCGCGCAAACTAAAATTATCTTAATTCTCATTTCATGTTTCACTTACTCGACCAGTTCAACGTTTTATTTAAATTATATTACTTTGGATTTAAATAATATTACGCTTTTTCTACGTAATTCCGCGTTCATTCCGAGAATTGGCTCTGAAAAAAGCCGATTTCACGACGAAATAACATTATTAATATCAAAAATTAATATTCATTCTCAAGAGATCTGACTCCGTAAAGGCCGTTCCAGACGCACCGTTTTGCACAACCTTTTGTCCGTGCAGTTCAACACGTTGCAGATAAAACGTTGCGTGTAGATAGGAAAACTGCGCAGTTTCGAAAAATGCGCGGAGACGGTACAGTTGCAGCGATAACTGATCTAGAGAGCATAGATATCCATGAACTGTGCAGAAAAGTCGACGCATGTAGACGGTAGCTCCGTTTTCCAATTCATTTTGTTCAAAAATGACCAGACTAGTACCTCTTCCAAGACGATTTCACTAAAACTGTCCGAAATATACAGATATATCTGCACCATGTAGACGCCCTACAAATTGCAACGTTATCATTCCGTCTTAAGACTGCGCAGACAAAATGTTGTGTAAAACGGAGCGTCTGGACCGGCCTTTAAACCTCACATATTGAGCGCTTTTCGACACGTAAATTAGAATTTTATTTTCAAATAGAGTAAATGCGTTTTTATCGTAATTTCGTTTCATTTCATCCAAATTAAGTGTCAGCAATATATAGTATTTTCATCCTAGTCCATTAAAGCCAATTACCTTAACGGAATCACTAGTAAAGCAGGATTAAAAACGCGACGGGCTTCAGTATATCATCATTCTCGGATATCTGTCTGTTACAATGTAGAATTTGATGAAAATAGTTGTTATTTACGGGTGTAATTCTGAGCAGCTAATGAAGTATTGTTGCGGAAAGGTTTATGTATGGTCTCTTGATGGGCATCGATCGAACTGTCCGATTTATGCGAGTGTATATAGCGAAGCACTCTGCAAATAGGACGGAGGTTCGGGGGAGTCGGCGGGGTGTTTATAAAAGCTTCGCCGAGTTGGGAACAGAGAACCGCCATTAAAGCATCTATGAGGAAATGCTCTTTCCCGATCCTTGTTTTAAAATACACGGGAGAATCGAGCCGAGCCTGAGTCCACTGAGTGAGTGTGTAACAAAACTTATATATATATATATATATATATATATATATATATATATATATATATATATATATATATATATATATATATATATATATATATATATATATATAGAAGCTAGTGCGGGAGAAGTTGTCAAAGTGCAGCGAGTTCACGTACGATGGGAAAGAGAGAGAGAGAGAGTTAAAGTAGAGAGAAATGTGTTTTAAAAGCTTTTCTGGCATCTTGACCGAATCGGACGTTTCAAACACGAAATGGCTTTCATTTCTCGCGCGTTGTCTCTCCAGCCGACTACGCAACGGATCTGACAGGAGGTAATAATAATAATAATAGTCCTTTCGGAGATTGTCGCATATCGGTGGGAAGAATAAGAGGAGAGAAGGAACGGGTCGATGGACGGGTTCATCGATGTTGTTTTTCAGTTCAGTAGGTGAAGGTTGCGGTGAGGTGGCGTCGGGCGTAGGGATCAGCTGGAGCGCGCGTACGATATCCCTCCGGTCCCCGCGTTTCCCTCTTTCATTCAGTAATTCGAGCCACCGACCGAGGAATGTGCATAAAAGCCTCCCCGTTTTACCGCCGACGACACCACCTCATCATCCGATCAAGAATCCATACACAAAATTATCTTACTATATAAATAAATACTATATATATATATATATATATATATATATATATATATATATATATATATATATATATATAAATGTGATTTTTAGTTGTCTACTACCATTGAGCTTGTGTACGTAGTGAAAGGGCCAATGTAATGCTATAGCAGAAAAATGGCCAAACAATAACAGTAGCAATTGGCCCTTTTTCTACTTACACAATGGCATTCTAGGTTCAATGGTAAATATTAAGTGGAAAACCTAAAATATGGCCATTTGCCCTTTTTCTATGCCGTCCATTTTTTCAAAAAAATCCTCCGAGTTAAATACCTTAATATTTACATTTTTACATGATCTTTTCAGTCTAAAGTAACTTGTTGCTGATATATTTAAAATCATTAAGATTTTGTCACGAATTTGACATTTGAACACGAAAATTTGTTGGGTTAAAAGAGTGATGAAAAAGTTTCAAATGGATATGGAATCCAATAGATTGTGATATCACAGTTTTATGTTTAATTATCGAAGTATCAGTTGCATTGAGGCGGTTGATGCCACCGCGGGCTATCCCGCATTTTTGTAAAATGGCGGTAGGTCTCAACTAAATGAAGCCATTTATTTATTTATTCGTGTCAGAAGTACAAAACATAAAACATGAAAGATACATAAAGTGGGCACAAGTACACAAATAAAGATTGTAATTTTAAATAGTTCCTGCCAAAAACTTAGCCACTTCGAGAGCACTTGATTAGCTTGAGTCAAATTTTTCATAGTACAGCTGGATGGGCACAACGGACAGCATAAGAGGTGTTGTGAAGTTTGAACTACTCCACAATCACATAGGACAGTTTTAGAAAAACCACTTAAATAAGTTGTCCCGTGATCTTGCAACTTCCACCCGCAGTCTGTTCAGAGACTTCCAGATTGGCCAGTGCTCTGTGTGGCCAGGAGGTAGAGATTCCTTAGGTTCCATCCATTCAGACAGATTACTAGTTCTCTCCTTCCACATAGCAACTCGTGCTGCTGCTGTTCCTTGCAATGGTTGAGTAGTTGTTAGGAAGCTCTTCCTCGATTTTAATCTCTTTTCAGCAGGTTGATTTGTCGGATTGCAGTTGATTGAAAATGCGGATTTTGATATATACTCCTTTCATTGTTTGCAGCCACTTCACGTCTGATATCAGGTAGAGCGATCCCTGCCAGATAGTTCACTTTATTGATGGGAGTTGGCCTCAAACAGCCTGAAATGATCCTGCAGCTCTCATTTAAAGCAACATCAACCTGCTGACTTATACCATTCAGGACTGGCATATTCTCCTGCTCAATAGCATAAGGAGAATGCTGTTGTCCTTAATGTTTGAGGATGGGTACCCCAGTTAGTCCCTAACAGTTTACGTAGGAAACAGTTCATCGAAAAGATCTTTTGCTTCAACTTAAGGCACTGCTCCTTGCATGTAAGTGTACGGTCGAAGGTAACACCTAGATATTTGGGATGGAAGCAATTCCATTCCAGAATACTTCAAGTTTTCTACCAGCTTGCTTATGTTTCAAGTGGCAGGCACATAGTTGAGTCTTACTAAGATTGGGTATAAGCTGGTTCCTTTCACAGTAAGTACCTAAGTAAGTAGATATAAGTACCTACTCTAGGGCATGGCTGAGTGTATGCTCTACGACTTCAAACTGTTCCGCTTGGGCAGCCAGAGCAAGGTCGTCAGCGTATATAAAACTTTTGCACCCTTGAGGTTGTGGTTGATCGTTGGTGTACACATTAAATAAAATGGGAGACAAGATACTTCCCTGGGGTCATACATTCTTCTGAGTTTTCCATCGGCTGTGGTGTCCTTGGAAGTTAACGAAGAACCGATGATCTTGTAGAAGTGTTGCTATCAACATAGTGAATCCATAGTCGTCAGTTAAATTATAGAGTTTATGTAACAGCATTCTATGGTTTACGGTGTCGTATGCAGCGGAGAGATCAACAAAAGCTACACCTTTTTCTTATCTGTCTTTTTCTATTTTATGAACTGAGTGAGGTGCAGGACTTGTGTAGTGCACTGTTTGCCTGGTCTGTATCCAGCTTGTTGAGGGATGAGGAGAGGATCAACTACAGTAGTTCGGGATCATTCTCTCTAGGATCTTGTAGAAGTGGCAAAGAAGAGATGTTTGTCTAAAACTCTTGGGGTCATTTGATACTTTAACAGGCTTTAAAGTAGCAATTAAACGAGCCTTGCGCCATAATTTTGTGATCTTGAAAAATACAAGGCATTGCCAAAATGTTTAATTTGTTCAACACATATATCAACCAGTCCTGCTGCCTTGCCATTCTTACATGTTCGGATGGCTGATTCTAACTCTGGGAGGTCAAATGGTCTAGTGCAGGGGTGGCGAACCTTTTTATGACCGCGTGCCATGTTTTTACATTATGAAATGCTGTGAAGTGCCAGATAACTTTGACCGATTATCAGTTACCGTATTAGTCTGAATATAATATAATATAATACCGTATTAGCCTGAATATGATGTTTGAAAGTATAAAAGTCCATCCCGAAATAAAGGGTCACAGTGTGATCCCTTTAATTACAGATCAATCTGTATTCAAAGCCAATTTTCAAAAAAATGACTTTTCCGACTCGATTATCAAGTTTCTTGGAAAGCAATAACATGCTGGCAAACCCTCAATTCGGTTTCGGCTTCTGGAAAAGTAGCACAACTGATACTGCTCTGTTGGATAGTGTTAATTTTATAATTACTTTCTTGCTTTATTTTACGACCTAAGTCAAGGATTTGACTCTTTTGATAACAAGCTCCTTCCACAAAAAGATGAAGATATTTAGTCCTTGGCACAGACCGATAGTCCTTGTCTGACCACATCAACCTATTTTAGATTGAGCGGTCGTGCGTTCCTGCATTATCCGCCGCTTCGCGGCATGCAACACAATCTAACCTAGGTTAAACCAGCAGTCCTTGCTAGTTATTTTTATTCCAAGAGTTAGAGGCGTCTCCAAGAACTGGGTAAAATTCTTCTAGCATCAAAGAGACCGAAAGGTGATCGTAAATACTTGTGTGGTACCCCAACGCTCTCTAATGGGACCAACTCTATTCTTGATATTTATTAATGAACTGACGCAAACAAATAATGTTCAATGCAATTATATTCTGTACGCTGAGGATACCAACATTTTAATATCTAAACCAGACATTAAACGATTTAATTAAAAGTAGCAATTTAAAATCAGATACATTAGGAGGATGCTCTATACATCTTTAACACGGTGACACCGGCATGTACCATCGGTGGTATACGCATGTCCGCTACGTCGGGCTGCATGAGCCACCGGTGGTACATACTGTGCTGCCATTTCATTTTAATAACAATATCTTCCCCAGGTTTAACTGCTTTTTTAAAATTGTTAACAATTTCGTTCACTATGTTTATAAATTTATATATAAACGATCTCGTGACAACATTTGTTGAATCTGTATATTTGAATACATTTTAGTTTTTGGCTAATACAAATGAATTTCAGGCAACTGTGATATTCCTGTAATAATCATAATCACAAGAAGCTTGCGTATTTATTGCAATGATACTGCTCTAGACGTTTCTTGATGTTTTTGATTTGTATGTTCCTTTCCATGATTAGCGTCAGAGATCAGGCATTGAGTATCATAGGGATCATTATAATTAACATTTGTTGCGGGCAACTCCTCAATGAATGCATATGGCGCATATAGCCTTAGCGCACGTAGCACATTTACCGAAGCCAGTAGATGCCATTTGTTCCCATGGGCGTCCGCACAAAAAATGTTTAAAACATCGTGAAGCAAAAAACATTAATGAAGCTATGTGATCTTTTAGTGCTAGAGTGGGCTGAGATTAGATATGTTTTTGTTCAAATCCAGAATTTTGGGGAAAAGTGAGAAATCATTGAAGCCATCGTCAACCATGCCACAGAAAAGACAATTTTTATAAGCAATGTAAAATTTTGCAAAAAATATTCTTTAACTTAGTCTCGAGAGTACCACTTGAACAAAGTTTCAAGTCAATTCAATGAAGTCTGTCCGGCTGTCTTTCTATTCTAAACTTATGCTATACTTGTAAATTCTGCTTCAACCGTCTTGCAGCTTTCTGCAGCGTGTTCAACATTCAAATCATTTTTTTCCCAGTTTTATCAAAAAATTTCGCAAAATTTGACTATCAATATTTGGGAAACTAGAATAGCTAGAGCAACTCAATTCAATCTAGACTACCTGCTTCTCTTTCTAGTTTAAATTTATGCTAAATTTGAAAATTTTGCTTTAGCCGTTTATTTGTAATTGCTAATTCAGTCTAGACAATTTTTTACATTTTCATTTAAAACTTTCAAACATTTCACAAAGTTTAACCTAACAATATTTTGGAAAGTGAAATAGCTAGAGCAACTAAATTCAATGTAGTCTGTCCATCTATCTTTAGATTTTAAATTTATGATAAATTTATAAATGTTGCCTCAGTCGTCTATTTGCAATTGCTAATTCAAGTCCAGACAATTTTTTCCAGTTTCTAAAATATTCGAAAATTTCACAAAGTTTAACTATCAATACGTGGTCTGTTAGAAAAGTATTCGACCTTTAGCGGGTAAAAAAAACTAGCATTCCTGGAGCGTTGGAAACCTAATCACCGTCAAAGTAGTCTCGTTCGGACTCCACACACTTCTCCCAGCGGAGCCGCCATTGTTGGAAGCATCCGAAAAAGCCTCTTTCGGAATCGACTTTAGCTCGGATGTCGTTGCAGCCATAATGTCCTCTCTTGTCTGAAATCGCTTTCCTTTTAATGGCCTCTTGACTTTGGGGAATAGCCAGAAGTAGCAGTGGAGCATATCAGGAGAGTAAGGAGCCTGTCGAACCAGAGGAGTCTGGTTTTTCGCCAAAAAATTGTGAACCAAGTGCAAACAATGTGCTGGAGCATTGTCGTGATGGAGCAGCCAATTTCCTGTTGACCACAACTCCAGTCGCTTGCGCCGCACAGCAACACGTAGGCGACGTAGGACATCCCTCATTTCACTTGTCGTCATTTTACTTGCATTTAAAAACCGACGAGAGCACTACACACTACGTCACTCGAACACTGCTCGATAGCAACTGACGCTATCTACAGGCGGGAAAAAATTCACGCATGCGCACGGTTCAAGGTCGGCTCGTACAAGCGCGTTTGATTCACATCCATCAGGTTTTCAAAATAAAAATAAGGTCGGATAATTTTCTAACAGATCACGTATTTTGGAAACTAGAATAGTTAGAGCATTTCTATTGAATGTAGTCTGGCCATCTGTCTTTTGATTTTAAATTTATGCTAAATTTTGCTTCATTTGTCTATTTGTAATTGCTAATTCAGTCTAGGTAATTTTTTCCAGTTTCATCTAAAATTTTCAACTATTTCACAGTTTAACTATCAATATTTTGGAAACTAGAATAGCTAGAGCAATTAAATTTAATGTCGTCTGTCCATCTGTCTTTTGGTTTTAAATTTATGCTAAATATATAAATTTTGCTTCAGTCGACTATTTGTAATTGCTAATTCAGTCTGCACATTTTTTTCCAGTTTCATCTAACATTTTCAAAAATTTCACGAAGTTTAGCTATCAATATTTTAGAAACAGGAATAGCTAAAGCAATTCAATTCAATGTAATCTGGCCACGTGTCTTTTGACCTTAAATTGGTGCTAAATTTGTAAATTTTGCTTCAACCGTCTATTTGTAATTGCTAATTTAGCCTCGACATTTTTTTTTCCACTTTTATACAAAATTTTTAAAAATTTCAAAGTTTAACTCAGTATTTAGGAAACTAGAATATCTAGAGCAAGTCAACTCAATGTATTCTGTCCGTCTGTCTTTCGACTTTAAATTTATGCTAAATTCATAAATTTTGCTTCTACCATCAATATGTAATTCCTAATTTGGTCAATATTTTTTAGTTTCATCTAATATTTTCAATATATATATATATATATATATATATATATATATATATATATATATATATATATATATATATAGCATAGGATTGCAAGTGGTTGTCAGAAGAGAATTAGCGAAAGAGCTGATATTCTTGTAGTGAGTTGAGTGCTGCATTTGAACGGCAAACAATAGCTACATCGCTCTGCACTTAACAATCGAGCCGGGTCTCCACTGTATCGCGACATACTAATGCATAATATTTCACCTCCGACTCGCATAAAACAATTAATTCATTACTGTTCGATGAAGAGGGAATAATGTGTGATTTGGTCTTGGCAACGCGAGATTTATCGATGACGACGCGAAGAAATGCAATTAACGTAATGAGGTTATATAATTTCTGTATGGTCGGGTGAGTTGTGTCGGGTTGATCAGAGACGTAGAGGATTTCGAGGAACGTAGATCAGAGTGAACTAGAGCGAAAAGTGGCTGCAAGGGTCGGTGCTATTCGATTAACTTCGATACTTGGCTTCAATTGCTTTTTAAGATTCTCGCGATTGCTTTTGAAAGGTTTTGGATTAGATTGCAATTGGCTGAAAGGCATTAAAAGTGCCGTCGGTGTGGATGCCGGCTCCACACCCTCCAAAAACAGCTTATTTTTCGCCTCATTTGTGGAGCAATTCCAACGGCCAATGGAAATTCCCGGTTTAAATAAGGACGGCGATGTATACACTCTCTTTCTGCATTATTCGAGGGCACGACTTTTAATTTGTTTAAATCTTTAAATAGAACGCCGCCGCGACGCGCGGTTTCGACGCCGCCGCCTCTATAATAAACGACTGCAGGACTGTTTTATACAAGAGGGCCGTCGTTGACTGATCGCTTTGCCAACTTTCCGATCGGACGCTTTAATTAATTCTTAATTGATCTCCTAATAACTGAAAGAAAGTTATTATACGGTAAATCACGCCAATCACATAAAACACTCAAAGAAAAGACATAAAACAGCAATAATACATCTCTATTCCGTTATCGGTGTCTGTTCCAGTAGAAAACCTATTTTGTGACAAGCCTCCTATTTTCTATATTCCGCTTCGAGTGCGAGGAGAAACCGCGCGGAAAATTGTCAATTCGGTTTGCTCTGGTGTGACATAAGACACGGTAACAATAACAGAGATAGGTCGATCACAGAACGGACACGCTCCACTCCGATTCTATCCTATTCCATTAGACGAATGCGCTTCCTGAAACTGCTTGCTGCACTCTGCTAATCTGCTGCCGAGCCGGCTGCATTATGCATGACACTCTCTCGGATGGCCATACCTACATAATATAACTACCAGACTGAATCTACCCCAACAATTCAATTTAATCTATATCCAATATTTTATATCTGCAGACCACCCTAAGGGATAAAGTTCTCCATTAATAAATAAACGAGTTATTTCATTAACTTTCCCGTAAAATAACCGAATATAGATTTTTCATGCAAATATTTAGATTAGATCTTTAAGCGCGGATCTAAAAACGGTTAAATTTGGTTATATTATACGACAATTTTTCAAAAAATGTAACTAATTAACAATTACAGATTAATATAATTAACAATTACGGATTTAACAATTTCGAAATTTAGCATAAATTTAAAGTCGAAAGACAGACAGACAGACTTCATTGGATTGAGTTGCTCTAGCTATTCTAATTTTCAAAATATTTACAGTAAAAATTGTGAAAATTTAAAAAAAAAACTGGAAAAAAATGTCTAACAATAACAAATAGACGGTTGAAGCAAAATGTACAAATTTAGAATAAATTGAAAGTTGAAAAACAGACGAAAATATTGTATAACATTGAATTTAGTTGTTCTAGCAAATTCTAGTTTCCAAAATATTGACAGTTAAATTTTTTGGAAAAAACTGCAAATAAATATCTACACTAAATTCGCAATAACAAATAGAAGGTTGAAGCAAAATTTACAAATTCAGAAAAAAATTAAAGTAGAAAGACAGACGAACACCTAACATTGAATTGAGTTGCTCTAGCTATCTAGTTTCCAAAATATTTACAGTGAAAATTGTGAAAATTTAAAAAAAAAACTGAAAAAAAATGTCTATACTAAATCAGCAATAGCAAATAGAAGGTAGAAGAAAAATTTACAAATTTAGAATAAATTTAAAGTCGAAAGGCAGACGAACAGGCATCATTGAATTGCTCTAGATATTCTAGTTTCCAAAATATTTACAGTTAAACTTTGTGAAAATTTTAGAAAAAACTGGAAAAAAATGTTTATACTAAATTAGCAATAATAAATAGAACGTTGAAGCAAAATTTAGAAATTTAGAATAAATTTAAAGTCGAAAGGCTGTCGAACAGACAACATTGAATTGAGTTGCTCTAGCTATTCTAGTTTCCAAAATATTTACAGTTAAACTTTGGGAAAATTTTAGAAAAAAATTGAAAAAAAATGTAATACTAAATTAGAAATAACAAATAGACGGTTGACGCAAAATTTAAAAGTTTAGAATAAATTTAAAGTCGAAAGACAGACGAGCCGACAACATTGAACTTAGCTACTCAAACTATTCTAATTTTCACAATAATTACTGTTAAACTTTGTGAAATCTTTGGAAAAAACTGAAAAAAAATGTTTATACTAAATTAGCAATAACAAATAGAGGGTTGAAGCAAAATTTACAAACCTCGAATAAATTTAAAGATAGACGAACACATAACGTTGAATTGAGTTGCTCTAGCTATTCTAGTTTCCAAAATATTTACAAAAACAAACGGAACACAGCCTGAATATATAAATATATTCAGCCTTACCGGAGCTCTAACAATTATTGAGTCTTTTTAGGACTACCAAAATAAATCTCAGTGAAATTGGCAAGTTATTTTATAGCTTTCAGTCCACCTTCGTGGCACTCCACAAAAACCATAAAAATAACATTGTTTTTAAGATCATGTCCTTCCGATACCTCAAGTGGATAGCCATATGTGGACTCGTTTCGAGATCTATCTCTCATCAGCACAATTTTGCAAACCACCAACTTGAAAATGTGTTGACTAGAGCAAGATGTTTTTAATTTTGACATTTTGTGAGACAGACATGAACTTAGCAGGTTAATTGATTGAACTGTAAATAGAGATTGGTGAAACCATCCCATGTTATAGATAATCATAAAAACTTAAAACAAACGGAACACAGCCTGAATATATAAATATATTCAGCCTTTCCGGAGCTCTATAACAATTATTAAGTTTTTTTAGGACCACCAAAACAAATCTTAGTGAAATTTGCAAGTTATTTTATAGCTTTCAGTCCACCTTCGTGGCACTCAACAAGAAAGGCTGAATATATTTATATAGCAATAATAAATAGAACGTAATAAATAAATAGAACTAAAATATTTACAATTAAAAATACAAAATACAATTAAAAATTTTGAAAAAAACTAGAAAAAATGTCTATACTAAATTAGCAATAACAAATAGAAGGTTAAAGCAAAAGTTACAAATTTAAAATAATTTTAAAGTCGAAAGACAGACAAACAGACGACATTGAACTGAGTTGCTCTAGCTATTCTAGTTTCCAAAATATTTAGAGTTAAAATTGTGAAAATTTTGGAAAAAAACTGGAAAAAAGTATCTATACTAAATTAGCAATAACAAATATAAGATTTAAGCAAAATTTACAAATTTAGAATAAATTTAAAGTAGAAAGGCTGACAAACAGACTACGTTGAATTCAGTTGCTCTAGCTATTCTAGTTTACAAAATATTTACAGTTAAACTTCATGAAATTTTGGAAAAAACTGGAAAAAATTATCCATACTAAATTAGCAATGATAAATAGACGCAACGATTAACGCAAACTTTAAAAGTTTAGAATAAATTTAAAGCCGAAAGACAGACGAGCAGACAACATTGACCTTAGTTGCCCTAACTATTCTAATTTTCAAAATAATTACAGTTAAACTTTGTGAAAATTTTGGAATAAACTGAAAAAAATGGCTATACTAAATTAGCAATAACAAATGGACCGTTTATTTTGAAAGTGGTGTAAGTCCATTTTTGTTGTTTCGAGAAAATTGATGTTAAATATATTAGTTGCTAAGCAATTTCCTATATTGGCCAATTTTAAATTGAACAAAACAATTTTTAAGATATTAACTACTTATTAGTAATAAATAAACAGTTTACACTGAATTAAGCATAAATTGCGTAATATCTCAATTTTTTAATAAATGGACTTACACCATTTTCAAAATAAACAGTCCAAATATAAGATTGAAGCAAAATTTAGAATAAATTTAAAGTAGAAAGGCGGACGAACAGACTACGTTGAATTCAGTTGCTCTAGCTATTCTAGTTTTCAAAATATTTACAAACTTTGTGAAAATTTTTAAAAAAACTGGAAAAAAATGTCCATATTAAATTAGCAATAACAAATAGAAGGTTGAAGCAAAATTAAAAAATTTAGAAAAATTTAGAGCCGAAAGACAGACGAATAGATAACATTGAATTTAGTAGCTCTAACTATTCTAGTTTTCAAAATATTTACAGTTAAAATTGTGAAAATTTTGAAAAAAATTGTAAAAAAATGTTTATACTAAATTAGCAATAATAAATAGAACGTTGAAGCAAAATTTACAAATTTTGGATAAATTTAAAGACGAAAGGCAGACAACATCGATTTGCGTTGCTCCTAGCTATTCTAATATTTACACTTAAAATTGTGAAAATTTTGGAAAAAAACTGAAAAAAAAGTCTATACTAAATTAGCAGGAACAAATAGATGGTTGAAGCAAAATATATAAATTTATAATAAATTTAAAGCCGAAAGACAGACGAACAGATAACATTAAATTTAGTTGCTCTAGCTGTACTAGTTTCCAAAATATTTACCGTTAAAATTGTGAAAATTTTGGAAAAAGCTGAAAAAAAAAATGTTTATACTAAATTTGTAATAACAAATACATGAAAATTATACAATGAAAATTATACAATGAAATTTACAAATCCAGGATAAATTTAAAGTTGAAAGGGAGACGAACAGGCAACATTGAATTCAGTTGCTCTAGATATTCTAGTTTCCAAAATATTGATAGTCAAACTTTGTGAGATTCTTGAAAATTTTGGTTAACTGGAGAAAATTGTGTAGACTAAATTAGCAATTACAAATAAACGGTTGAAGCAAAATTAAAAAACTTGGCATCAATTTAAGGGGGAAACGACATTAGGAGGCTGTTTGATACCGCTTTTTAAGATTTTTTTTTTGGGTGGGAAAAATTAACTAGAATTTAATCAAATTTTGACATCATTACATTCATACTTCGAACAATTTTTGTGAATTTTTTTGAATAATTTCAGCCAAAAATAACAAAGATACGGTGTGATGTCCGCCGAAGGTTAGGTCGCCGAAGTATAGTTTTCCAATTACGTGCAGTGTAGCCATTCCGATTTTCATGTGAAATCAAAAAGGTTTTAATTTTGCATTAATAACTTATTTTCTAAGAATATGAACCTCAATGCCGGCGAAAAAGATGTGTTCAAACCAGGTGTTGGAACCATTTTTCTTCGATTTTCACGATTTTTGTCTCTAATTATGCAAGGAAAAATACCCTTAAAATCATGATACCATCTCATAAGTTGGTTCATATAATTAGAAATTTTATAATCATACTATCAATTTTCATAATGATCGGTTTTACACTTTTTGAGTTAGATTGCATGCAAATGTGAAAAATGTCATTTCGAGAGTAACGAGGTAATGCTCCGCTCTAGCCTGTACCCGATGTGCATTCGGTTCTATGCTCATAAAATCTAAACGAATGCGAATTTTGATTTGAAATTTTGAGAGCGTATTCTTGGATAGTTAAGCTAACGATTTATGCAATAAAAAGAAAATCTGATTTTTTGAACCTCCTAATGTGGTTTTTTTAAAGTAAAAAGACCCCCCTTAAAGTAAAAAGACAGACGGACAGACTACATTCGATTGAATTGCTCTAGTAATTCTAGTTCCCAAAATATTGATAGTCAAACATTGTAAAATTTTTGCAAATTTTGGATTAAACTGGAAAAGAGATTAAACCGCAAATTGAAGCAAAATTTTCAAATTCGGTAAAATTTCTAAGTAGTAGGTAGGTACATACAAGATTAGGGATCGTCCATTAATCACATGAGGCTCGAATGGGGTGGGAGGGGATTGTGAAGAATCACGAAATATCATGTGAGCGGTGGGAGAGTGTAGTAAGATGTCACGTGTATTTATTTCTTCGTTGAACGCGCAATTTTTAAACCGCCAAGCGGCGCGCGACTTGTACCAAAAAATTCACGCGATTTTGAGTAGGGGTGACGGCTTAACCTAAAACCTCATCACGAATTACTATGGGGGAGGGGAGTCTTAAAAAGTTGCTAAAACCATCACGTGATTAATGGGCGGCCCCTTATATTTAAAGTGGTTGCTCTAGCTAGTCTAGTTCTAAAAATGTTTAAGTTCTAAATGTTTATGTTCTAGTTCTAAAAATTTAAATTTAAAAAATTGCAAAAATCAGTCTTGATTTCATTGGTCATTACAGACAGACGGGTGTTTCAAAGTTTACAAATTTAGTAGAAATTTAAAGATTATTGTTCAGCTCTGACAACAGTAAATAATTAATTGATTAATTAAAATGTTTATAAAGGTAATAATTTGTTGCAAAGATATAACATTTATGAATTTGGATTGGAAACTGGATGTTTGTTTTAAGTACATAAACATTATTACAGATCATTTTTTTTATTATCCGTATTATTAAAGAAACGTTATTAAGTTTATTAGAAATCTCAAGATTGTCTTTGAAGTCCCTTTGGATATCAGTGGGAAATAATGGCATTAAAAAAATCTACTTAGAGTTAAACAAAATGTTGAAACTAGGTTAGATATCATTTGAAGTTATTCAATTTAACTCAGACTATTGGAGATAATGGTAAAAATCCAATTTTACTCGCGACTGCTTTCCCCGCTGTTATCTATAATTTCGTAATTTCATTGTATACTTCTCTCGATATATAACCTTCCCTCACCAAAAAGAAATAATAAGACGAAAATAATAGCCGATTTTAATAGAAAATAATAATTTAATTAATTTAACGATTACAATAGTTTTATATAAGTAATTATAAATTATGTAGAGATAATCTAATAAATTATAAATTTATTTTATTCCTTGGCCTATTCTAAGAATATTTTGTAATATGATTATTTTTGAAAAACCCTTTTTTTCGAAGATACAGGGTGAACAAAATTTGCGACAACCATATTCGATATTTGTTGAAATAATTAATGTAAATGAAAGTATGGCGTACGACAATGAGTTTATAAAGTTCAAAAAATTATATAATCAAGTATAAGAAATTGTGGACGATAACTTGGAACGGCTGTTTTATCTACTAACGTACAAGAGGATTTCATTTGAATACGTCTCGTCCGTGATCATCACCTATATCTACCTATGATTGACATGCATTTCATGTATCGACTTGCTGATGGCAATTCATTACAAATTAGGCGATTATACATTGAACGGTTTCCTAGCCGAAGTATCCCCGACCGAAAAATCTTCGAAAACATTAATCGATGTCTTCGTGAAACAGGCACATTGAAGCGAAATGGCGGGCCAGGAAAATTAATGAGAGTAAGAGCGGTACAACTGGAACAGAATATGCTGGACATGATAGAGGAAGATCCAAGTACTTCTACGCGACAAATTGCCAATACTTTGAATGTAAATCATTGGACAGTTTGGAAAATTCTTAAGGGCAACTTGTTCAATTCGTGTTCCAGCACTACTACCTGCTGATTATCGTCCATGTATTGCGTTATGTCAATGGCTTTTGCAAACATTAGTTCTAATCCCTCAATTCGCGACAGAGATTCTTGTCACCGATGAAGTCAGTTTCTCAAGAAATGCAGTAAGGAATTTTCATAACAACCATGTGCGGGCCGATGAAAAATCCGCATGAGGAATGAGAAGATCGATTTCAACATCAATTCTCATTGAATGTTTGGGTTGGAATTGTAGGTGACTATGTAATTGGACCGGTATTTCTATTCTATCACTTGCGAGATGTATCGCAACTTTTTGGAAGAAACACTTTTCTGTGTATTTCTGCAGAATGTTCCATTGGCGACAAGAATCGCAATGTGGTTTATGCCCGATGGTGCACCAGCACATTTCAACATACGCTGGATCGCTGGATTGGTCGAGGTGGGACAAACGCTTGGCCTGCCGATCCCCAAACTTAAACCTCATGGATAATTTCTTATGGAGCGATCTGAAGTCATTAGTTTATGCCACTCCAGTGGAGAACAAGGACGAATTGCAAAATCGGATAATTGCTGGGCGACCCTCAATTAGAAACAACCCTGGAGTGTTTGAAAGAGTTCAGCACTCAATGACGAGAAGATTGAATGATTGAATCCAAGCTGGAGGAAGTCATTTCGAACATTTCTTCTTCCTCTTGTTTCGAATAGGTCTACTTTGGACCACGCTTGTTCAACTGTTGGGCTTTGATTTTTGCCCAGTATTGTCGCATCTTCTGCTGGTGTAACTCCTTTCTACTGGTACTTTTCCTTCGGGTTTTTTTTCTAAAATCCACGGACTTCCTTCAGGGTGCGTCTCACAGACTGTCTGTTTTGAAGATCTGTTATTCCCAGTTCTTTAATATCCTTCTCGGTTTCTGTCAACCAAATGGTACAAACCTTCTTGTTTTACCAGAAGGCGAACAGACGGTTCGTTAGTCGGTTTGGAAGCAATCTTGCAACTTGGCCATAGAAAGCTACCTTTCTTTTCCTTGTCAGAGATCCTCTCAATATATACGAAGAGCTCAGAGATATGTCGCCTTCGGAATTCGCCATCTTCCTTTACCGCGCCTAGGATCTTCATGAGGATTCTCCTCTCTCTGATTTCCAATTTCTCTAGCAGACCCCTTCGGTACAAGGAAAGACACTCCATGGCATACAGGGCTTCTGGTCTTAAGACTGATGTGTAGTGCTTAAGTTTCAGGTTGCATGACATTCATTTCTTGTTGTAGGTATTCTTAGTCAATCGATAGGCTAGTTCTAACTTGTTGACTCTCATGGATTATGATGCTCTTTCTGATAAGTTGAGTTCAATCCATTAGCCGAGATACTTAAATTTCTCAGTCCTCTTGATGTTTCCCTGCTCCAGTAACATCTCTTTGTCTGCTTCTTTGATGTTGAAAAATTCTGTTTTCTCCAGCGACGCTTGAGGACCCACTTTGGCAGCCTGTTTTCTGAAGCAATTTACTTGTATTGTTGCCATCTCAAGAGAATCAGCAAACAGTGCCATGTCATCTGCAAAGGCCAGGCAATCTACAACCAGTTCATCGTTCTTACGTCCCAGGTAGATACCATCCTGAACACCCAAGTTGATCAGGTCCTTGCGCCATTCTCTCATAACCTCTTCAAGGACACAGTTGAAGAGAAGCGGGGAAAGTCTATCTCCTTGTTTCACTCATGTTTCTCTAAGTATCTCGTCTCTAAGTTTAACCTTGGAATGGGTGTTGGTCAAGGTTACTAGGATGAGTCTGCGGGTTTTTTGTCTGTTGTCTAGCCCTAGTTCCTGTAGTACTTAAAGTTGTTAAGCATGTTAAGCATTTCTCTATCAATGGAATCGTAGGCATTGTAGGATTTTTCTAAAATCAACAAAGGTAACGACCACCTTGCGGTTTCTCATCTTGGAGAAAGAGTTCTGTTCAGCACAGGATCGGGTCTTCCTGAAGCTTCCCTGATATTCTCCCAGTTGACTATCCAGCTGAATTTCTGCCCTTGTTTGTAACGCCTTGGAGATAATCTTGTATGTTACCGGGACGAGAGAAATTCCACGGTAGTTGTTTAAATCAGTAAAATCTCCTTTTTGTGAAGCGGATGGATCAGAGCCGATTTCCAATCGGGTGGTAATTTCTCTGTTTCCTAGATATCCTGGATGATCTTGGTTAGCTTGCGCACGGCATTTCTTCCAGCACCTTCCCACATTTCAGCAACGATAGAGTCCTCTCCAGCTGCCTTATTATTCTTAAGAAGTTGAATGATCTGGCCAACGTCTTCCAATGATGTGGGCAACGAGTCCGGGTTTCGTGTGGTTTGTTTATAGTCGAAGTCTTCGCTTGGTGGATCACAGTTGAGTAGATTTTTAAAGTACTGTGCTAAAAGGTGGCAGTTGTCCTTATCGTTAAAAGCTAGTTTGACTTGTGAGTCTCTGAAGTGTAGGCCTGGCGTAGCGTATTTTCTGAGTATCTGCTTGAAGGTTCCCAAGAAATCTCTGGAGTTATTCTTAGCAAAGCTCTCTTCGATTTGAGTTAGTTGGTTTTGTGTGAAGGTCTGTTTGGTTCCTCGAATTATCTTGGTTGAAACCTTTCTTTCTTTCAATTTTCCTTGGTCTTTTTAGAATTCCACTTCCCATTCATTTCGAACATTTATTGTAGATTGAGCAACTTTACATGTACTTTTTGATAATAAAATGTTGTTTAAATGCGCAAATATCGTTCACCCTGTATCCTCGAAACAAAGGGTTTTTCAGAAGTCATCATACGACAAAATATTCTTAGAATAAGTCAAGGAATAACCCCTTGAATTTTTGCCGCATGTTTACCTAATACCCTGTATAGTATATATATATATATATATATATATATATATATATATATATATATATATATATATATATACATAATATTTAAAGGTAAATATAAATTATTATTTTATTGTAGGTTTGTTTGGTTTTAAATATTAAGACAATTGTGATAATACCCACCACTTGGTATTATCACAATTGTCTTAATATTTAAAACCAAACAAACCTACATTAAAACAAAACCTTTAATCTACTTGGTTTAATCCACAAGAAACAATAGTTGTTGGGATTAACAATCCTGTTTGCAAATTGTCTTAGATAACTATATTTATAGAGATGTATGTGAAATTAAAATGATTTTATGGCCACAAGTAAAAATTGTTGGGTCTTAACAGAAGAATTGTAACCTAAAGAAAAGTTCCAACTAGGAAGAAAAAATTACAGATATGAAAAAATTACTGATATAACAGAATGGAGAAATAGTAGCATTATTAATTACATCACTGTAAAGTGTATACGTAATAGTAATCAAGATAAGAAGTTTTAAGCAAACAATCCTCTGGAAAACCCCATCAGGTCCTAATCAATAGCACCGCACTAACTTCCCTAACAAGGGATATATTTTAGGAGCCATGAATCTTGTAGCTACCATACATCGGCTCCGTAAGACGCGATACACTGGTTTGCACTTGCAGCGTCGTCGCCGACCTTCTCCGCCTTAATTAACATCCTTCTCAAGTTATCCACCCCGTTTTGGCGGAAGGGTGTACACCGGGATCGGGTGGCGAACATCTTGGCTAAATTACAGACAAGTGCGGGACGGGGACGATGCACGCGAATAATGAACAGAAACACACACACCTGAATCTCAACAAAGAGCGGCTCTGCTTGTTTTAGCCGAGAGTCATCACCGTAATTAGAAACTACTTTTTGTTGTTCGTTACATTTTTTTTTTTCAGAAAACTTCACAAGCATCTATCTACACCGACTGATACGATGATAATTTTAATACTTTCAAGTTCTGATGAAAATTTTTTTGACAAAACATGAGTAATTAAAAATTAACGTTTCTTGAAAATCGATTTACATTTCAGGTTGGGTTTACTGTTGGGGCAGTAAATAAGAAAAAGTCTTGTATTACAAAATAAATAAAAAAGAACGCACAGCGAGGATAAACGATTTCGCAACATAATTCTTTCAGCCAGTGATACGCAGCCATCCAATTTTAAACTATCCAATTTTTCATTTCGGATTTAATAACGTCAGTTGCCGGCAATAGGGTATTTCGCCCGTTCTCCGGTCGGTCACGATCCCTATATAATATTAAGAAATGAAATTGATCTCCAAGTCTCCTGCCTGATGTTAGATAAAAGTTTGTGATTACTTTGTATAAGCCGGGAGAGTCGGCCGGAGCAACGTCACGTACAATAACGACGTATATTATACCATTTCTGCATTTAATGAATTCCCATCCGTAAGTGATGAATGACTCGCTTTCATAACATCGCAAGCATTTCGGAGAAGAAGAAAAAAAAAACGGAAAGCAAGAATGATCCATACAAAATGTAATATTACTTTTATTACTTTCATTGCACTGACCTATTGAATGGTAGGCACATACATGTTTTTATACTGATTTAAAGACGCCCACACAATACAGGGAATAGGTTAAATTATAGTAACAGTTACGGAATTAAAACTGCAGAATCTCGCTCACGTCTGAACCTCGCCCAATTGTATCTTTTTTATGATTTTTTTTAATACATAATACACAATTTTTAATACATAAAAGCCTTCATTATTACTATTATTATTATTTATATAAAATAGTAATTAACTTAGCTTTTAGAAAGTTGGAAAATATAATTAATACAATTTATTAAACTACACTACATATATATATATATATATATATATATATATATATATATATATATATATTATGGAGCTCTAAAACCTATTACGACTGAGTGCGCTACAGTTTCAATAAAAGTCAATTAAATTTTCTAATTAAATCCTTGTGTGAGTGTGTATATATATATATATATATATATATATATATATATATATATATATATATATCTTGTGTATAAGGCACGCAGAAATGGAACCAATTCCGAGCGGGGCACAATTATTACACTCTCACCATTTCAATTACAACTTCAAATTACTTTTCAGACTCTTTAATAAGAAGTCGGAACACATCTGCGGAGACGATGTACTATCTGCGATCGCACAAAAATATATTTTCACCCGCGGCGAGGAAAAAATACAAAATAAATAAAAGGACGGCACACACGCAAGGAAGGAGAATCATCGACACAACAGTTCTTCGATGGAATATTATTCATAATTGATGCTAAATTAACGACCATTCATCTACGTAACTATTTCATTTATACAAATAATAATAATAATAGTATATGTACCGACGAAATATAAAACGTTGAGAGACTGCAACAGGCTAGTATTGTCTGTCTAGTCGTGTCCCGTCTGTTTAAGCATCTGCAGCATCTGCAGAGATTTAAGATGCTGCCAAGAAAGCCACATTGCCAAACAGTGCCAAGGCAAAGAATTCTGTCCGTTTTGTCAAAGCAAGGGACACCGGGCAAATTCTGGCATGTGCCCAAATTTCCAAAAAGCGCTGGCGGAGGCTACACCACAAGAATACAAAATGTTGAAAGTCCTTCAATTAAATGCAATCCCGTGGGGTGCATGACCTGCTGCATGTCACAGTGTCTGAGCTAAATGTTGATCGCATAATACTAAGTGAGCCAAACAAAAAATAATTAGTAATACAAAATGGTATGCAGACCAAAATAAAGACACCGCAATAAGAGCCATAAACAAAACTATTCCAATATTAGACAGTGGATGTGGAATGGGCTACGTTTGTATAGAAACTGCAGAAATGATATGCTACTTTTCGCCCAACAAAAATCTGGACCACTTACAAAAGGCATTGGACGATCTGAGCGACTCCATGCGAAGCCAACGAAAACGAAAACTTATAGCCGGTTTAACTTATAAACTTATAAAACTTAACTTATAAACTTATATTTTAATACGAAATCACCATATTGGGGCTCACTAAAAATGGATCCACGTGCTGATATTGTAATGGACTGGATCTCTACCATGGACCTGTATATAAAAAAAGAAGGTAATGAACCAACATTTCAGCGCAGGGAGTCCCAGTCGATTATTGACCTCACACTCACAACTAATAATTTAGCGAACAAAATAGGAAACTGGAAAGTCCTACAGAGGGAATCCTTAAGTAACCACAATTATATCTTCTACACGATTAAAGACTGCCAAACGTGCATCCCCCCCAGGTACATGGGTAATAGGAGATGGCCCATCAGAACAACGCCCGCAATATTACAAAACTTCGGCCTTAATCTTGAGGAACAAATTAAAAAGCCACAAGACCGTACCGCAGAGTCGTTTATAATAACACTAAGCAAAGCATATGAGGCAACATTCCCACATAAAAAGCGGTTCGTAAAACCCAGGCGTGTCTATTGGTGGAACGATGAAATCGCCTCTTCAAGGGCAGCTTGCATTTTGTCTAAACGCATATATCTGCGCAAATGAAGAAAGAATGCAGACCTAGCTCTCAGGAAAAAATTCAGAAAAGAATATGTAACTGCCAAAAAGTCCCTCAGACAAAAAATAAATGTTTCTAAACGTCTTCACTGGCCAAACCTGTGCCAAAAAATTAACGAAGATACCTGGGGGGATGCGTATAAAATCGCAATGCGAGGGCTGAAAATAAGGCACCCGATTTTACAGGTTCCGATGGAAAAGATGTTGGAGGTGGTAGACGCACTGTTCCCCACTCATGAAGAGCCGAGCTGGGAGCAACCCAACGTGACGGAGGTAGTACTATTTACGGAAGATGAATTGCTAAGAGCCATCCAACGTATTCGTAATGGTAGAGCGCCAAGACTAGACGGACTACCACCTGATGCTCTAAAAGCCGCAGTGGATAAGTTCCCAACATATGTCCTAAAGGTAATGAACCATATAGCTAGCGATGGGATCATTCCCGACGACTGGAAAAAAGCCAAGCTGGTGCTAATTAAGAAAGGTGATAAAGCACCACATAAACCTTCCTCATATAGGCTGCTCTGCCTCTTAGATGTTTCGGGCAAACTCTTGGAACACCTGATAATTTGCAGACTAAAACTAGATCTTACTTCAGGTAAACTTACGTCAGAAAAACAATATGGCTTCCGAGAGGGAAAATCAACAGTAGACGCTATAGCAAAAGTCATTGAAATAGCAAAATAATCGCAAGCGGGCACACAGAAAACTAGAAAGCTATGTGCCATTATCACTCTTAACGTAAGCTATGCTTTCAACTCAGCTGCCTGGCAAAACATTCTTGAGGAGCACTCAGCAAGTGGGATCTCACCATACCTGCTACGTCTGGTACAAAGTTACCTAAGTTATAGGAAAGTTGTTCTCCAAAAAAACAACAAATTAGTGAAGCGTGATGCCTGTAGTGGGGTGCCGCAGGGCTCTGTTTTGGGATCGACACTATGGAATGTCCTTTACGACGGAGTACTCAGACTAAAGCTACCGGAAGTTGTGGCCATCGTACAGGTGGACAAATGGATGGAAATCAAGAAGGCACCAGAAAAGACAGAAGCAGTATTGCTAACTGGACTAAGAAAAACGAAACCCATCACATTTAATGTACCAGGCCTGGCAAAACCAGTGGAGTGTATCCACTAAGGGATACTGGACCAGAATCCTTATCTCTGATATGAAGCGTTGGGCAACTAGAAAACACGGCGAAACAAATTTTTACATCACCCAAGTATTGAGCGGACATGGCTGTTTCAGGAACTTTCTCCATAGCATTTTTTTATTAACATAATTTAATGAAACTTCTTAGTTGTATTATTAATAACAATTTTGCAAAGTTTCAACATTTTTGCCAAATAAATGACAATTTTAGAAATCCCAAAATTTTTTAGAAAAGGTTATCCCTTTCGCTACCACATATGTCGGGACACTTATGTCCCAAGCACCAAATAATATATTTCGGTGGGATTTAATTCACTGTAAATGTTCATAAAGCATTGCCCCATTGGTATTTTTATAAAATAGGCAAAACCATGTGTTTACACCCCTCCTATTTTCCTGCAATTATGTTTAGTCATATCGCAGTTTTTCATCTTGACGGCTGTGTAACTGTGTTTCTGTGCGTCCTACCAAAATTATTGAGATAAAATTGATTGTTGGGCATTCTCAAGAAGAAAAAAGGTAAGTAAATGCGTAACATTTATAAAAAAACACCTTGAAATTTTATAATGGGACTCATTTATGTCACTATCCCATTGGTATTTTATAGCTATAATTTTTTTATAGAATTGACGGCAAAAGACTACAAAAGGACGAACTACAAAAATATTGGGAAACGTTTTGTGATAAAGACTCATTTGCATCATCGGATGACTCTTTGGAAGATGAAAACTTCGAAACAGACAGCGACGGCGCTCAAAGTTCCGAAGATGCTCAAAGTTCTAAAGATTCATCCGACGACTCGAGGTATCAATAGATGCTGAACCCACTTCCATCCCAGAAGTGACTTCCTGGAATGCGGTTCCAAATTCATTTAGACCTCTATTCAAAGTTACAACATCTATGCCATGTGCTATACTCATTGGAAAAATTGGTCGTCAATCGGAAGAACCTGAAATGTTTTTCCACGTAGTTTGATGATATTTATTGCCGAATGTACCAATTCCCGACTGGAAATACTGAGAAAAGCCAACAAAAAGTTAATCACGTTAATCACGTGATGATCGAAAGGTGGGGAGGGGGGTGAGGGGTTTGTGAAGAATCACGAAATATCCGGGGGGGGGGGGGGGGTGTCTGTAGTGAGATATCACGTGTATTTATTTTTTCGTTGAACGCGCGATTTTTAAACCGAAAAGCGGCGCAACTTAAAAAGTTGCTGAAAAACATCACGTGATTAATGCACGACCCCTTACCCAGAAATAGGGTGTGATGCTCCTAAACCATATTACATTGATGAGGTGGTTTCTTGCCTGAAATATACATTTCAAAAATGCAGAGAAGACAGTGCATTCCAGAGCATTGACGAATAAATGTCCAAATTCAAAGGCCGCTCAAGTCTGAAGCAATATCTCCCTTTGAAACCCACCAAGCGTAGAATCAAAATATGGGAACGATGCGATGCGGAAACGGAATATGTATATGATCTCAATATTTATTCTGGAAGAGACGATACTGTAGGAAAAGTCACTACTACCTCAGGGGAAAAGGTTGTATCGTCACTTAACTCTACAATTCGGGATTCACGAGTCACTTCAGCATTTGATCGCTTCTTTATAAGTGTTAGACTAATGGACAACATTATCTTTCCTGCTGTAGGAACTTTTATTCTATAACGAAAATGTATGCCAAAGTTTAATGGGAAATTGAAGACAAGTAATTCTCTGCTCTTGTGTAGTAATGTGGGCATATTAGCAGTAAGGTGGCAAGATATCAAGGAGGTTCTTGTGATCACAAATTATACGAATATTGATGTAATAAGCACAACTAGAAATTAATAGGATGTTGAGAAAAAGGAGGTACTATGCCCAGAAGCAATTGTGCTATATAATAAAATAATGGGTGGAGTAGACTTACAGGACCAAAAAGTCGGTTATCATGACTTTATTATTATGACTTTTTAGGCTAGAAAATCGCAAAAATGTTGAAAAAGGTTTTCTATCATTTTTCTAAAAGAATTGTTAATTGTTTTTGACATCTGTTGTCAATGCGTCAATTCTATTCAACGAACAAGGAAGAACTAAAAATGTACTGTTACAACTTGTTGTCCCTCTAGCAGAATAGTTGATGGCTGTGGGCAAACAAGCAAGTGCAATCAAGAGTAAGAAATCTGATGGACGTCCATCCAAGACAATAAAACTTATGTTCAATGTTGGAGATTACCTCCCAGTTGAAGGTAGCTCCACAACATGTCGGAACAGGAAAGGGAAAAGAAACGCGAACCAAAACCTTGTGTACAATGTGCAAAGTTGCTCTGTATAAGATATGCTTTACGCGCCACCATTCATAAATATATCATAATGTAATTAGAAGAAATAAAATTTCGAAAAAGTTAATTACATTCATACTAACCCATGGGGACACAAACATCCCAATAAAAAATACCAATGCGACTATATTTCACGCCACACACACAAGCATCCCCCATACAAAAAAAGTAAGTTGAGCTATAACTGATGTGTTTTAGACATCATAAGTCAAAAAATCTTAAAAGGGATCTGATAAATAAAATTGGTAGCGAATGGGTTAAATCTGACGGTTCAGGGGATTTTTTTTTTTCTTTATTTATTAACAGAATTTAATGAAACAATTTTGCAAAGTTTCAACATTTTTACTCTTAATCTCAAATTATCGTTTAAATCTATATAACTTGCAAAATTTGCATAATTTGTTTTCTACATTTCCGTATGGCTTTTATTCAAACTTGCATACTTGCATACTTATGAATCAAGTTAAAAATATTGATAAGTTTGAATAAAATCGAGCGGTTGGTTTCAAAGTTATTGCTTGTTGGAGACAAATTTTCAAAATTTCGACGTCGTTTTTACAATCTCTCTAGTCTTATTGTTTGCAAGAATATTAATAAATTATGCATCAAAATTTGAAGAATTTTTTAGGATTTCAGAAAATCTAATTCCCCTACGTTTATTCCTTTTTAAAATATCGTTGTAAATGTAACAAGGTGTTTCTCCGTGGTTAAAAAATCTCTAGTTTTTTTAAGTTTTGTTGGCTTATTCTAAACTAAATTGCACAATGACTTATATCAGGGTAATATATGTAAAATTCTGCGTGTTTTGATGTATAATATGTAAAAATCGGTATCGAAAATTTTTTTAAAACATACCCCAAAAATTCGAATTCGCTAATTCTGACATGTAATGAATATTGACATATAAATACATAAATACATCAAAAGACGCGAAATTTTGTAAAGAACCAACAACTAATAATCGTTTTCTATTTTGGTGAAATGTAAGCCTCACATTGCCGATTATAAACACTCGCAAAATAGCGTTCTTTCGGATTTTGTCCGAAACTTTTTCCAAAAAAATCTAAATCGACTGAATCTTCTTTAAAATTACTCTAAATTAAATACAGATTAAAACTATGCATGACACTTGTAGTTTACAAGGAGTATAGTACACCTAAAATTGTAAAACTGATGTAAAATATACTGTTGGAGATTTGCAAATTTGGTCAAAGTAAAAAATGGGTTTATGGGTTGATTTATAAAAGTTTGTAACTTGTTTCGTTTGTGTGAGATCAGGGTAATAAAGGTTGGTAAATAAACGTTTTTAATTCTTTTTGAATGATTTGTAGGTTCTTTCATCTTTGAAAATTCTGTTCGACTCTCTTGTACATAGAGTAAGTTTACTCTTAGTCGGTGGCTTGAACGTAACTTTGTGAAATTAGCGAAAATGTTGGTTTCGTCTTCTGGTCCTAATAGTGCTTCAGTCGAGGACTTTATTTTTATACCGTAGGGCTATTGGACGAACGGGTATCGAACTATTTGTGAAAAACGAAAATGGTTTCAAATTTTTTAAGTAACTTTGTGTATTGTGTATTGAGAAAATGTTGGTTTGGTCTTTTGGCAGTAAAAGACGTTTCATCGAGGAATTCAAATTTTTAAACCGGAGGGCTGTCGGACAAGCGCGCTTGGAAATATCCATCAAAAACGAAAATACTTTTAAAATCAAAATTTATTGGACTTTATGGATTTTTGTAAAACGTTGGTTTAATCGATTGTTAATAGATGTTAAGTCTAAAAATTCATGATTTTAGACCGGAAGGCTATCGGCCAAACGCGCTTCGAAATATCCGTCAGAAGCGAAAATAGTTTAAAAATTTGGTTTTTTGAACATAACTTTGTGGATTTTGGGAATATGTTGGTTTTGTCTTTTGGTAAAGCAAGCGATACTGTATGAACTTGCCGATTAAGTTATGGGACTTAGATAAACAAGGGATTTGGAGAATATTATGGTAAATAGGTAAATGAAACAAAACTCCACAAGAGGCTAAGAGCGGAAGGCAAATGGATGAATTCCCTTCTCAATTGTCTAATTCAGGGGTCTCCAAACTTTCCAGCGTTAGGGCCATACTGATTACTCCATTAAGTTCCGAGGGCCAAAACCCTATCATTGATGCCGGTGGTAAAAAGTGAAATAGTCCACTGATGAAAAAAAAAGTCCGAAAAAGTACGCAACGTTTAAAAAAGGCTGCAAATCGGACTAAAGTCCGCAAAACGGCAACACTGCATATTATTAATTTTCCTGTCATTATCTGTAATTTCTAGATTAGTCGTAGAGTACGAGCCATGAGGAGTAACGTGACACGACATCTGGTGGACACAAGCGGAAATAGATAGTACCTTCTATCGCTAACAGATGGCGCTAATAGCACGTACAGAATAATCTCGTTGGTTCGAAAAAGTTCTGGTGTCTTCCACTCACTTCTAGATGGTAGTAATTGGAATATATAAGAAGGCTAGTGGCGCAACCACAAGTCAGTTCCTATGACACTGTTGTGAAATAAAATAATGCGTACCTCCTTAAAACGTGTTTGTGCGTGTTTAAGTTTAAGACATCTTTGTAACAGTATTTAGATTTGAATTGTTGCTTTTGTGTGTGATTTAGTAGTATGGAAAAGAAGCGAAAAATTGATAGTGAATGCAGAAAATTCAAAGATCAGTGGAACATTCAGTATTTCGTAATTGAGTCCAGTAACAAGGCGCTATGTGTGATTTGCAATGAAAGCATATCCGTTCTCAAGGAATATAACATTAAACGTCATTATGAAACAAAACATTTTCAAAATAACTCAAAATATACAGGAAGTTTGCGGACAGAAAAATTCGAAGCTATGAAGCGCGGATTGAAATCGCAGCAATCTTCATTTACAAAACTCAAAACTGAACAAGAGGCTGCAACTCGTGTCAGCTTTCGGGTGGCTCTTGAAATTGCAAAACGTGGAAAACCATTCACCGATGGAGAAATGATCAAAGAATGCATAATTGCAGTAGCCGAAGAAAAGTGCCCTGAAAAGGGAAATTTATTAAAAACTGTCAGTATGTCAGCAAACACTGTGGCTCGAAGTGTAGAAAACATCGCTGAAAATATATCCTCTTAACTGTTCGACAAAAATGGACATGTTGAGTGGTTTTCTTTGGCCTTGGATGAGTCAACGGATGTGTCAGATACTGCTCAGGTGTTGATTTATATTCGACTAGATAAAAGCTATGAAGTGCATGAAGAACTTCTTGATATGTATAGTATTCATGGCATAACTACTGGTACAGATATTTTTAAAGGAGTTGAAATCGCCATTATTCAAAAGAACCTTCGATGGAAAAACTTGAAATGTATTACAACTGATGGAGGAGAAAACACGAGTGGGAAAGATAAAGGAGTGGTCGCTTTTGTGTCAAAGGCTGTAGAAAATGACGGTGGTTCAAAACCATTAGTCTTACATTGTATCATTCTTCAACAGTCTTTGTGCGCAAAATGTTTGGATATGTCTGAAGTTCTGAAACCAGTCATATCAACTGTTAATTTTATCATATCTTTTGGGCTGAATCACCGACAATTCCGACAATTTATTGAAGAGATTGGAGAAAATGACTTACCTTATCATACTGCCGTAAGTTGGCTTAGTTGTGGGAAAGTCCTTCAGCGCTTTTTTGAACTTCGAGCAGTGATCGAATTTTTTTTTAATGAAAAGCATCGCCCTCTTACTGAATTACAAAACAACGCATGGCTGTGGAAGTTAGCATTCTATGTTGATTTGACAGAACATGTGAACGAACTGAATTTGAGATTGCAAGGAGAAAACCAGCATCTTCCTGATTTATACACTAATATCAAATCATTCCGGAAGAAATTGATACTATTTCAATCAGAACTACGAAGTAAATTCATTTTTTCAAAATTTTCAAAATTTTGCAATCGAAACTTTGAGTGCTTTGAAAATAAATTTTGATACTCGTTTCTCGGACTTTGATGCCATTGCGAATCAAATTAAGATTTTTCAGAATCCTTTTGATACTGACATTGAAACCCTAGCCCCGGAACTTCAAATGGAAATGATTGATCTACAGTGCAGTGATATAATTAAGAACAAATATAAAAACTCATCTTTGTGGAATTTTATAAGAGTCTTCCACTGACACAATTTGATAAATTGCATAAATTTGCTCGTGGGCTGTTTTCTGTTTTCGGTACTACTTATTTGTGTGAGAAGACCTTCTCCAAAATGAAGTACACAAAAAATGTTTACAGATCTAAATTAACTGATGAGCATCTTAAATCTCTTTTAATAATTGGTACAAGTAAAATTAGTCCACAACTACAAACTATTGTCAGTGGAAAATCTCAATTACATAAATCTCATTAGTCGACGATTAGTATCGACGACGATACATGGGCAGATGCATATCAAATAGCGACTAGGAGCCTACGTTTTCGACTTAGCGACTAGGAGCCGTATTCGATAGCAGAATTCACAACCTCCGATGGATAAAATGCTAGAGGTGACCAAATCACTATTTCCAGTCCATCCCAAACCAACTTGGGAGCAACCTAAAGTTGGCAACACTCCTCCGTTCACTGAAGACGAGCTAATCATGGCAAGTAACCGTCTGCTCAACAACAGAGCTCCAGGATCAGATGGTTAGTCAGACCAGATGCTCGTCTAGTCCTGGACCAGATGCTTGTCTAGTCCTGGAAATACGTTCCTTGCCAGATGGAAGCAAGCTAAATTAGAATAAATAAAACACAAAAAAGCCCGTATGTGAAAAAAAAAGAAAAAAACCTTCTTCATACCGGTCCCTATGTATCCTTGATGTCGCTGGCAAATGCTAGGACGTTTAGCACGTCTAGAAACTAGAAAGCGGAATGGACCTATCTGAAAGACAATTCGGATTTAGAGAAGGTAGATCTACAATAGATGCCATAAAATACGTCATAAATATTGCCGAAAAAGCAAAAGAAGGTACAAAACGGAAAATATGTGCGCTTATAACGCTAAACATCAAAAATGAAATTAACTCGGCTGCCTGGCAGCACATCATGATGGGGATTAACGGAAAGAAATATACCGCCATATCTACTAAGAATGATACGATACTCGTTCTGAATAAGAAGTTAAAAGTTGCCTCCGTAATGGGACCAACCGTGTGGAACGTACTCTACGGCGGTGTCCTCAGGCTTAAGCTACCCGAGGGAGTTAACATTATCGGTTTTGCGGATGACCGGCACTCACTGTGGTGGGAAAGAATGAAAGAGGTACTATGCTCAGAGCTAACTTGGTCGTTAAACAAATTATTAAATGGATGTCATCAAAAGCCCTCCACCAAGCGCCGCAAAATTCCGAAGCGGTCCTGTTAACGGGATATAGAAAGTTGGCTTCTATGTCTTTCAAAGTGATGGGTGTGGACATTAAACCCAACGACTCTCTAAAATACCTTGGCATCACAATCGACAAAGGACTGTCTTTTACAGAGCACATCAAAGAAGCAGCGGAAACTGGCATGAAAACTACTGCGGCACTGGAAAAACTAATGGGGGCGGACCTAGATGCAGTAAACGCAGGCTCCTAAGCACGGTGCTATGCTCTATGGAGCTCCCATATGGGTACAGACTCTTAACAAAGCTATAACAAACGAATTAGCTGTACTTCAGAGGAAAATGGCCCTACAAGTCTGCAGTGCCTACTGTACAGTATTGCGCCAAGCGGTATCCCTCGCATCGAACTGCAGGCAAAGCATAGAAATTATCGATATGAGGCAGGCAAGAACAAAACATGAGGCCGATACCAAACTCACTCAGGAGTGGCAGGAAGAGTGGAATAACTCCACAGAAGGTCAGTGGACGAGGATCCTTACTACCTCACTTACGTCCTCACGAGTCAAGGTTGCTTCCTAGATTAACTCCACAATATCGGAAGAGCCTCCACGCAGAATGCGTATACTTTGGGTTGGCCGATAGTGTAACCCATATTATATTTGAGTGTGCGAGATGGAACCACGAGGGGGAAATGTTTGAGAAGGACAACCTCGATTCCCAAAATATGTTGCCGCACCTATTAGGATCGCAAGAAGGATAGAACAATATCCACAAATGGTAACAAAAATAATAACAGAAAAGGAAAATGACGAAAGAAAAATAAATCTAAAAAAATCGAATCCCCAGTCTTGTCTGTCTAGTCTAGTCTGTCTAGTATTGTCCGTTTAGTTTTGTCTGTCTAGTCTTGTATGTCTTATCGTTTAGTCTGACCACTCTAGGCTGTCTAGTCTTGTCTACCTATTCTTATCTAGGTCGATCGAAAACTGTCGATTCTCAACGTAGGATAATCAAATAGAAATGTGAAAATTTAATTCGTTAATTGTATAATGAAATTGGGCTTATACTAAATTAAAATGTTGGACCGTCGTTAATTTGAATTTAGATTTTGACGAGAATGGGACTATTAAATGAATCGGTACAGTTTGAAACTAATTTAATAAAATTCGTCAAGGAATATTTAGCATTCGAAATAGCCGTCCTTTCATGCGTCATGTAATTTCAATGGGCGCGCGTCTAATTTTGTTAATTTTGTAGTACAAACACACGCAGAATATTTTGAAATCTGTAATTATTATTTACATCACGTAATGTGCTAATTATTTATGAAAAACCAAAAGTACTAAAACTGAATTTCCTAAAAAAAAAATGTTTATAATGCAAACATTTTTTATAATGAAAGACGTTGTGCTCATATGTTCATAAACTATTATTAATTATGTAATACTTTTTAGTGAAGCATTTATGTGGAATTTTAAAAGGAAGTTGGAGACGCCACTGCAAAATGAGTTTCTTTTTTGCGAACTTAATGAAAACCATATGTTGCTAATATTAATTTCATTGCGAAAAAGCAAGAATTTAATTAATTTGCAATGCTGAAAATACATACACGTTGATGTTTATGAAATTTTATCCAATTATTTTAATGAAATGTTACTTTTGCATCTACATATTTCAGGTTTTTCGCATGCCGAAATACCGAAACTCAATTACAAAAGGCGATAATTAAATATTTTATTTATCATCGATTTATTCGGCAGACGGGCGGGTATGTGTATACACCCAAATCAACTGCATTTTTGCGAGGCAAAAAATATGCGGCAATAAATTCAATCGGGTTTTATATGCACACTTAATTCTGAAACAATTTATTTTATTTTATTTAAAAAAATACAGACATTATACAGCCATTATATAAAGCGCACGGAATTTGCAGTTTATTTTAATCATGTGGCATAAATAATTTTTTGAAATGATATTCAAAGATTTAAATCTAATTTTTTTCTTTCTCCACACGCAAAAATCGTATTATTTCTGGTTTAAAACGGTTAAAGAAAAAAAAACGCGAGTTTTTCTCCAATCAAAAACGTCATTGTTTGCAGTTTCTTTTAAATTACGTCATATTTAGTTAAAATTAAAAGTGTTTTGCATACTTCCGAGAGCGTGTAATTTAAATTGAATCTAATTTAAACGCTTCGCATTTGCATTTGACCTGAAAATGTATTACGGCAATCGCAATTTCCTTCTGCAATTCAACAAAAACGTGTAAATATTTTAAATTAAGCTCTTAAAAGCATTCGGCTTATTATGTGTTTGCACTGGCTCCCGTTACACCGAGCCAGAAACGGCCCTGTGCAGACGGGGCTTTGTTATAATTATGAAATCTCTCCATCCTGTATAATTTAACGCTAAGCACCTATTCAATATTTAATCGTAATTGCGCCAATTTACCGAGGCAATTAGAAAAATTTCAAAGCGCCCAACTCGCAAAAAAGCTACTTTAAGCTATAAATGCCGCATTTTTTGCTTCTTTTCTTTTCTCATAATTTTAATCACGGACTCGTTAAAACCGATGACGTCCACGAATCTCCCTTAATTACCAAATTACCGTGAAATAATTGGCGATGCAGAAACGCCATCGTTATGCAAATTTTTAATCAGTCCAAAACATTTTTGTTTCTCGTCCGGGAAGCTTCAATAATTACATTTCTATATCATAATCACAAGAACAGACTCAACACCTGCCAGAAATATTAATCCACTACTTGTCCAACTACGTCAACAATAAAATAAATAATAACGGTCTAAACTCGGCAAGACTATTAATGGCAAGAGTATTAATAACAAAAAAAAGACCGGACAACTAATACTAGACAGACGAGACTAGACAGATAATATTACATAGACAAAACCAAGTAGATAAGAATAGACTGGTTCTGTTCTACCAGTGTCTTCTGTCCAGTCTTGTTTGTAACACCCTGACACAAAAGAGTTTGACGTGTCTGTGTGTCAGTTTGTCCGTTTGTCTGTCCGTCTATCCGTAATGTTTATGGAATGTTTATGGAATTGTAACTTCTAAACGAATGGATCAATTTTGATGCGGTTTTTTTTGTTTGAACGCTGACGAGATCGGCGAGGTCCTTAGCTATAATTTATGAAGATCTGTTCAGGCGTTTGGTGATCATCAGCTCATTTCTAATTGACACAAATAAATTGCAATCAATTTGACACAAATGTTTGTCTAGTTCCGTATATACAAACTTGTTATCCAAGCTTGTGTATACATGAATTTCATTCGAAAAATAATAACGCTAAATACGTATCCAATCGATTAGTTTTCAGTCTTGATTAATGTACTTCGAAAAATTCGCAAAATAAACACAACCGTCAACGACGTCTCTCAAGCAACGTCTCTTATAGAAGTGATACAATATCAAAACTCTGCAAAAACTTAGTAGACTGTAACATATATTGATACGTCTAAGTTCGTACCTACAATTTGAAACTAGTCGGTATTTTCTATTCGTTATATCTATACTTACTATACTTCTTCACGTAGCGGTCCCCCAACGCGGCAGTGCTGATCATGATCATCAAAATATAAATCAGTTCTTTTAATGAAGTTAAAAGGGCAAGAGAGATGTTTTATTTTTTTACTTATTAGAGGTCTTTTTTGTGTCGGGGGTTCCTTAAATTTTTTTGTCTGCTTATTCTCCTCTATCCACTTTTGTCCATCCAGTCTTGTTTAATCGCTCTTGTCTGTCTAGTCGTGTCTGTGTAGTCTCGTTTGTCTAGTCTGGTCTGTCTAGTCGTGTTTGTCTAACCTAATCTGTCTACTGTCGTCTGTCTATTCTTGTCTGCCTAGACGTATCTGTCTAGTCTTGTCTGTCTAGTCTTGTCTGTTTAGTCTTGCCTGTCTAGTCGTGTCTGTCTACTCTTGTCTGTCTAGTGTTGTCTGTCTAGTCTTGTCTGTCTAGTCTTGTCTGTCTAGTTTTGTAAGTCTAGTCTTGTCTGTCCAGTCTTGCCTGTCTAGTCTTGCCTGTCTAGTCTTGTCTGCCTAGTCTTGTCTGTCTAATCTTGTCTGTCTAGTCTTGTCTGTATAGTCTTGTCTGTCTAGTCTTGTCTGTCTAGTCTTGTCTGTCTAGTCTTGTCTGTCTAGTCTTTCCTGTCTAGTCTTGTCTATCTAGTCTGTCTATCTAGTCTTGTCTGTCTAGTCTTATCTGTCTAGTCTTGTTTGTCTAATCTTATCTAGTCTTCTCGGTCTGGTCTTGTCTGTCTAGTCTTATCTGTCTACTCTCCTCTGACAAGTCTCGTCTGTCTAGTCCCGTCTTTCAAGTCAAGTATGTCTAGTCTTGTCTGTCTAATCTTCTCTGTCTAGTCTTGTATGTCTAGCCTTCTCTGTCTAGTCTTCTCGGTCTAGTCTGTTTGGTCTGTATAGTCTTATTTGTCTAGTCTTGTCTACCCTGTTTAGTCTTGTCTGTCTAGTCTCGTCTATCTTGTCTAGTCTATCTAATCTCGCTATTCTGTTCTGTGTAGTCTTGTCTGTCCAGTCTGAATATTATTGATGTAATATATATATATATATATATATATATATATATATATATATATATATATATATATATATATTACCTCAATAATATTCAGACTGGACAGACAAGACTACACAGACCAGACTAGCGAGATTAGATAGACGAGACCAGATAGACGAGCCTAGACAGACAAGACTAAACAGGGTAGACAACACTAGACAACTAGGGTATTGAAAATATTGGTAGAGAAGTGAAATGGTTGATTTGGAAATGTTATATAAATTTGATTTGATAAATGATGTGAAAGAAGGGTTGAAAAAAACCGTTAGTCATGTGTTTTTATTGTTTTACTGTATCTGATTGTAGAATGAATATGTTTAGGAATGACAGGTGAGTTGGTTGAAATGTGTGACGTGTGCATTATGTGACAATATAAATCAGTCATAGGATCGCGGTTCACGTTCGGGCGTTCTCACTCGTCGCTAATCCGCCGTAATTGAGAGGAATGGCGCTGAAATTGCTTGTATCTGTAAAACCGGAGACCTCCATTACGAGCCATTAATGGATTGAGTGGCGGGCTTATATCGAAATGCAGCAATGCATCGGCTAATGGTGTAGTGGGTGGGCTAAAAGGGTTGCTCTCTCGCGCTAACTCTGGTTGTATAGCAAAGTGGTGCTCTTATAATCGGTAGGTGAGTACCAGCTGAATTTGCTGCACTCGTTTCGGGGGAACAAGTCCTGCAGGATTTGCGATTAGCGGAAAATGGGGGAGAAGAGGCGCGTCTCACTAGAGCATTTGTCAAGTCGGATCAGCGCCTTATCTCCGACACGTCGCCAAACAGATCCTAAAACAAGGCCGGGCTCTGTTCATTACGGGATTACACCACTTTGACATTTAATTATTTAAAGTGAGACGACCGGCGACTGGGCAAACCCCGATCCAATTTATGTGAGAAGCTAATACCGACGGCGTTCAGAACTCATTTTGGCCAAAGCTCATACGTCACCCGAAGTAAATTAAATAAAGTCTCGGCTCTGTATCTGATCGCCGGCCATTCCAATTCCGTAGATCGATTCCTCGCCGTCCTTGTCGCTCGCGAGACCGCGGCCACATGAAATATTTACTCGGTGCGAACCAATCTCCAGAAGAGCGGTCCACTTAGTCCGCATTAGTTACCACCAGCTCTATAGCTCTATATACAACACCGCATTGACTACGGATAAAACTCATTCCCTCTAAAAGCATTTCACTGCGTCCCATCGAAAAATAAAACTCTTTCCTACGGTTCCTTACTCCACGCTCTCTCGCTCACCCTCCCGTTTTTTTTATTCACTCTCTCTCCCTCCCAAACGCTCGCTCACTCTTTAATTTCAATTTACCGCATCAAACTGTTCTGTTATTCTTGCGCCATAATACGCTTTTCACTGCGATTTATTTGAACTTGAATTATGTTTATTTCCTGTTTGAAAAATGCATTCGTTTCCCACAGAATCCATTTACAAACATAATTAATAAATTCAAATTTCATAAATCCACTAATATATTTACATTTATATTAAAAAAGATGATTACATTTTTATATTAAAATTCATTTAATTAAAAAATACAAGTCTCCGTCCTTTAATAACGTTACGTTTCATCGTTGTATTTGTAATGTTCCTGTTATAATCTCATTTATTTATTTTTGGATTAATTGTTACAAGGCAATGATAATTTACATAAATTATTTATCTAACTGGGTTAAAATAAAAATGCCTATAAAATTACCACGAAATACAGCAAAACTTTTAATATTTTGAAAACAAGTTCTAGATATCTTATTTATTTTAGGTTTTCGGAAAAATAGAATAAATTTCTAAAATTCACAGTCCTTGCGCTAGCACGTTTTCTCTTACTGTCCAAAAATTAATCTGCAAATGGCAAACACGTTCAATCAAAATTTATAATTATATTAAACTAGAATTTTCGGCAAAAAAATAGCAAACCAGAAAGGAACAACAAATTTTGAAATTTAGTTTCCTTTTGTAGTTAAGGGAAATATACGGGTGCCAGTGTCACGGTATACGTGCCGCATAAAGTGTAACACAACCACTGAATACTTGTCTGTTCGCATGTATGAAGTTTAGTTTAACTAATTACACTAATTAGCTAATTAAATTCCAGCCAGAAACACTCGGAGACGTATGGGCGACAGCCGTATCCCGCGAGCTGCAGTAATTAAGGGGATATTATACTGACTGTCACTGTCTGGGACAGTGGCGGCGCGCACAAACCCACCCGACTCGTATGAGCGTAACCGTCTGCAAGACCGACAGATTTCCTGAGAAACACATTTAATACTATTTGGCAAACAGGAAAGAAGAATAATAAATATTGGAAGAGGACGCGAATGGATTTATTTGATTGGAATAGGAAAATGTTTAATGCAGCTTGCAACATATTTAATATGTTACATATTGCAAGTTTATGATTTATTTATCTTCTAAAAATATTGTTCTTTTTATCATAGGATATATTTGTTACATTTGTTTATTTATATGAACTTTAACATATCGTAAGGTCTCAAGATGTTGTCTAAGTTTTGCCTGCCTTGTCATTCTATGTCTTATCTTTCTCGCCTCGTATTATTAGAACTGTAGGCTTTGCTTGCATAGTCTTTGGCAGGCAGACCAAGCTATACAGGCAAGGCTTCACATACAAGACTAGACTGACACGACAAGACAGATCAAGACTGGATAGTCAAGACTGGACAGACAAAATTGGACAGACAAGACTGAACATACAAGACTGGATAGACAAGACTGGACAGACGAGACTGGATATACAAGACTGGACAGACAAGACTCGACAGAAAAGATATACGCCACCTTTTGATTAGTATTGTGTATTTAGCATCCCTTCAGGGTGGGCAGCCCGGACGGTTAGTGTCGTAGTCTGGTTTTCTCTGTCCACTCTTGTCTGTCCAGTCTTGTCTCTCCAGCCTCGTCTGTCCAGTCTTGTTTGTTCAGTTTTGTCTGTCCAATCTTGTCGGGAGACCGGGTTTGAATTCCGTGGAGGCATTTTTAACCTGAGTTGGTATTAACTGTTCGAACTGTCCAGACAAGACTGGACAGGTAAGTCTGGGACAGTCTATACTTTTAAAGTCACAGTCTGTGACTTTGCGTGACAGTCTTATTCTTTTAGACTGCTTTTAGACAGTCTGCTACTTTAAAGTAGCTTTGACTGAAGAAAATTCTACAGCTGCTGAACTTAAGAAAATAATGGAAACTCAGCGTCGTATTGTAATTTCAATTGCGCAAAATGTTGCTGCAGACGAAAAAGTTATAATATCAGAAGTTACCGCGCAAGCAGAAGAAACAACTTCCATAAACATCTGGAACCAACAAAGTGATCCAGATCTTTGTCTTGTGCGTGTGACCTTTTGTCGGTTGTGTCGGTGAGGGGACCCTTGCAGGAAGCGATCCCAGTCCCAAATCGAAACACGGACGCAAGTCAATGAATTATTACCATCTTGACTTCACTAGAAATCTTTCCTGAATTACAAGAAAAGCAACGGAAGCAACCTGACTTAAAAGCGGCAAAACAGACCCAGAAGAAGTCACAAATGGAGAAATCAATCATATCCTTGGAAGAAGATAACGAAGACAATATCACGCTGGCACTCTGAATCAATCGCATGTAATGTATTCGACAGACCTGTGCACTTGAAATGTGCCAACTTGCGTGTCAGTTATTTCACATGTAAAAACTGTGAATCAGATTAAGTTGGCAATATAAATAATGCTAAGATTTGTAATAACACATTTTAATGTAACCTGATCAATGAAACATGTAGAACTATAACTGGATGCTTAAGATCCACACCAACTGAGTGCCTTTACCAGCTTGCAGGAATAGCACCACCCTCTATTCGACGAGAAATAGCTGCAAACAAGGATAGGAAGAAAGCTGAGCAGAAATCAACCCTAGAAAGCAAGTCTAGGAAGAGTTTCCTAAGAACATTCAAAGAATTGAAGACTACATGCGAAAAAGCCAGGCTAGAATTATGAAAAGCTAAGGAATCTCTTCCCCTAGGCTGGAAAAGGATAGCCGAAACTTTACCTTCTAGTCATGATCAAGGATGGTTAACATGGAAATCCTTGAATAGACTAAGATCAGGAGTGGCGAGATCTAACACCAATGTTGCAAAGTGGGGCTACATTAAAGAAGATAGCATTCATTGTGACTGTGGAGAAAACCAGACTGTCAAACATATGCTTCAGCGTAGACTGTGTCCGATCTCCTGCACAGACGATGAACTTTATGAAGCATCACACAATGCAGTGGAAGTGGTCAAGTTTTGGTCAAACATTATATAATGTTTGTAGTCATAGTATTTGTGTTTTATTTGATGTTTTCTGACTCGAGAATAAATAAATAAATGTAACCTGATTCACTTAACAAACAAGATTGTATTCCACAGGGCTCGGTTATGGGCCCTACACTGTAGAACATACTATACGACAGTGTGTTAAAGCTCGTTTTCCCCACTAGGGTGGAAATAATGGTATTTGGCGATGACCTAGCTATAGTTGCAACAGCGAAAGCTATGGAAGAACTAACGAGAAAGGCAAACATCGCCATAAAGCAAGTCGATGAATGACTGGAGCGGAAAAACCTTAAGCTGCTCTCTGAAAAAAAATAGAAGTACTTCTACAACAGGGCCTATCAAATTCAAAATTAAAAAATTGGATATCTTATTAAAAGAAGAGGTCAAGTACGTATGTATGACTAGAAACTATCTTTCAAAGTGCACATAAGAAAAAGCCCTAAAAATTACGTGGGCCCTAGGAAAACTATTGCCAAACACGGGCGGCTCGAAAACCAGTGATGGCTACTTTGGTCTGTGTTTCACAAGACCATCCACTATGAAGCCCCGGTCTGGGCTAGGGCCTTAAACAGATGCTCGTCTCTGTACAGAGAAAAATGGCCATCAGAGTAAGAAGTGCATAAAAGACTAACCCCAGGGAAGCTATGTTGGTGGTTTCTGGCATCGCCCCGATAGAGTGCAAAATCCATGAGAGAGTTCAATTGTATAAGACAGGAAACCGGTTAAATAGGGCAGATAGCAAACAACCAAATGTTTCGAAATTGGAAAAAGTCATGGAGCGTGTCGAAAACAGAACATTGGCCAAGACTACTGTTACCAAAACTGAAACCCTGGGTAACACGAAACCATGAAGAAAGAGAGAGAGAGATCAGTTTCCATCTAACATAGGCCCTCAATGGCCACGGATGCTTCAGAGGGTTTACATAGTTTTGGCAGGACAAATGATGTAATGTGCGAATACTGCGGCGACGTGGTGGGACAAATGGAAGGAATAGACAAGCTGCAACCTACATGTGCAAACAATGGTAGACGTGATGCAAAGATCACCAGAAGACGAGACACACACGGAGACAATGATACGTGACATCCTGACGCAAAAAGAACAAGACGAAAAGACAAAACGAAACTACGAAAAAGAAAACCAAAACCATAGAACGAGCTACCCAAACCCTTGAACATTTCAGTGAAAATTAAACGTACGGAACAAAAATGTAGATGCCAAGAGCAGGGGGGCGACGTCCTGGAGGTTAATGCTGTGTAAAGAGCTGCTCAAGGATGTTCGGTCAATTGTCAGAATAATGATATGCCTGCTGGGCCCCATCCCAAAAAAAAAAGACTTGACAGACAAGAGAGTAACAAGCAAGCAAGACAGTACAAAGAAGAACGAACAGCCAAAACTGGACAGACAAGACTGGACAGACAAGACTGGACAGACACGATTGGACAGACAAGACCACACAGACAAGACTGGACAGACAAGACTGGAAAGACAAGACTGGACAGACAAGACCACACAGACAAGACTGGACAGACAGGCCCAAACAGGTTTTGTCTACAAAATTGAAATTTGGCTGAATTTTTGCTAACAATAGATGAAACAAATTATGCAGATTTCATTAACTTTTATATTTAATTAGTTTAAAGGAGCTTACAAACCGGCGCGGAAGTTTCGCTGCCGCGACCGGTGCGTTGTCGCGGCGGACCGATTGACGCGGCGACTTATGTACATGTTCAGATCAACAGGTGCCATTTCCGTCATAGCCGGGGTAGTACAGCCTTGTATGACAAAACGCTGCATGCGCGGTTAATTTCGCTGCCGCTGTGTTTTGAAATGGCGATTACAGAGAAGTTAATTGAGAATTAAAAAAAATATCCTATATTGTATGACCTACTATATTGTATGTACAAACGTATTCGGATTGTACACTAGGAACAACTGCCTGCACGAATCTCGAATGAGGAAACACTGGATGAAAACTATAAAAACAAAAGGAAAAAGGACAAAATTTGTAAGCAAATAGGATTAGAATTGGAAGAAAGTGTTAAATGAGTTTTAGGTTTTTTAGAAATCAAAAACAAATAAAAAATAACAAATTGAGCGATTTTCTCCTTCTCTGCCCAATATTAAAAATACCAGAGCTTCTTCCTCTGAGGAAATCATGACTACTATACAATTAAAAATCGCGTTATGATGTGGGCATGGTCATTTCGCTGCCGCGCCGCTAGAGAATTTTTCGCTGCGGAAATTTTGCGACGCAAACGCTCCGCGGCGGTCTGAAGGAGCCTATAAAGTGTTGTCTAGTTTTGTCCGCCTGATCTTGTCTGTCTAGTTCTGTCTTTAATGAATCAAAACTGGACAGACTAGACTGGACAGTCAAGACTGGACATTCAAGACTAAAGAGACAAGACTAGACAGACGACAGAACTAGACAGACAACTCAGGCGTACAAAACTAGATAGACAACACTTTATAGCTAATTAAATATAAAAATTAATGAAATCTGTACAATTTGTTTCACACAATATGCACTATCTATTGTTAGCAAAAATTCAGCCAAGTTTCAATTTTGTAGGCAAAAATAATTAAGTTACAAAATATCAATGTTGCGGATTTGTGAAATAGCAATAAATCTGAAAGATTTCTTAAAATTTGCACAAATTTGTTTCTTTTAATGTTTCTCTTTTAAAATCTCGCTTATTGAAATTTATCGAGATTTCGGAAAAATTTCGATTTTATTGACAAAAAAGCAGAAAAAAAATGCGTAGATTAAATGCGTAAGAGATAAAATTTCAAAACTGTTGAAACTTTATAGAGGAGAATTTCCTGTAGCGTACTGGTCTAGTAAATAGTACTTCTCAATTTTGAATCATACATAGGTTTTAATTGACATCTAACGCTTTATAGGTAAACTAAACCCCGCTCGGGCATTATAGACAAAAAAATTAATTTCTACCCCTGCGTTTTGATAATATCAAGCGCGTAAAAACCTGTTATTATAAGTTACTACCGTAATTTAATCAAAGTCGTACCAGTTTTTCAAATCGTACTAGTACGATTTAATAAACTAATATGTAAATTTTAATAACTTTAAAGTTATATTTCATTGTTCGTTGTTTTTATAGCATGGAAAAAAGAAAGCCATGGAGGCATACAAAAATGGAAAATATGGCTTTAATGAATGTTCAGAATTCCAAAACCTACGTTTAAAAGGCATCTTGATGGAACAAATAAAAGAACCTTAGAATCACCAAAAGGAAATTGACTACTTCAAGTATTACCTCCAGCTGTTGAAGATGAACTGGTTGAACACATTTTATATCTTGAATCATCAATTTTTGGACTTTCTATAACTGACATACGAAGAGCATCACAGGCATCGCATCGCATTCCAAGTAGCGGCTAAAAATAACATTAACCATAAGTTTAACTTAAATTCCAAATTGGCTGGAAAGAAATGATTTTATAATTTCATGAAGCGACAAATCTCTCGGTTAGGCAACCTGAAAACAGCTCAATGGCACGTGCCACAGGTTTTAATAGAGAAGCTGTTGATATTTTTTTTTTCAAGTTATTGGCACAACTTATAGAAGAACATCAAATAGATGCTCAAAAGATATTTAATGTTGACGAAAGGGGTTTTTCCACAGTGCAAAAAGAAAGGAAATGGGAACCAATACAACTTTTGTTTGCTGCGCCAGTGCCTCCGGAATGTTTGTTCCGCCTATGTTTATTTTCATAACGAAAGCGGGCAGCGCCACAACAAGGTAGAGCAGCACCAGCAGGTAGCTTGATTGAAGTTGCAGAACATGGTTTTATAACCAGTGACTTATTTTTGAAATGGTTGCAGCTTTTTATTAACTTTGTTAAACCAAACCGCAAGGTTAAATTATTGCAAAATTAGAGCAAAGTTAAATTATTGCTCGACAGCCACACGCATTTAGAGCCGCGCAAATGGAGAAATATTTCTACAGTTACCAGGGCATACCACACATAGACTACAACCTCTGGATATTCGTGTTTTTGGGCCCATGCAAACATGCAGTTTGCTGCGCTAGTGCCGCCGGAGTGTTTGTTCCGCCTATTTTCAAACGAAAGCGGGCAGCACCACAACTAGGTAGAGGAGCACCAGCAGGTAGATTGATTGAAGTTGCAGAACATGGTTTTATAACCAGTGACTTATTTTTGAAATGGTTGCAGCACTTTATTAATTTTGTTAAACCAGACCGTAACAGCAAAGTTATATTATTGCTAGACACAAAATTTAGAGGCATTCATTTTGGCACGCGCAAATGGAGTAATACTTCTACAGTTACCAGGGCACACCGCACTCAGGCTACAACCCCTGGATGTTGGTGTTTTAGGGCCCATGCAAACATTCTATGATAAATGTCTTGACCACTGGATGACGAATCATTCAGGTCAATGCATTACTCAATATGAAATATGTGAGTTAATTACTACTGCTTATCATAGAGCAGCTACTATTGGAAATGTAGTGAATGCTTATAAAGCAGTAGTGAAGTAGTGGTTGTTGGCCCATGAATTCCTTCGTATTTAGTGATGCCGACTTTGCTCCTAGGTATGAAATTGAAGATATTCAATTGAAGAGATTTCAAATTCAATTCAGTTGAAGATTCAAATACACTTGAAGAGATTTCAAACAGAAATACAATTTTTTTCAAGAATGAGTGCAATGATGCAGTTACACTTCCTGAGGTTGCAGTTGGATCCAACATTGAGGGAACAGATGAAGCAAAGGAAAATTTGGAACCTATTTCTTGATTAAATGTTCTTATTATTGAAATATCACCAATTCCAAAAATTGCTGGTAAGAAACGAAAAGCGGTTCCACCAGCAACTGTGCTCACTAGTAGTCCGCATAAACAATTTGTTTAGGTTCTGAAGGAAAGGAACGTAGCAAAGATTGGTGCCAAAAACAAGAAATTGCAAAATGTAAAGGATATCTCCAAAAAGAAAGTACAAAAAACGTAATTGTGACCAACCGAGTCCATCAACATCCACAGCTCCAGACATTACTATATCCTTAAACGAAGAAGACTGGTTTTGCTTTTTGTCTCAAAAAGTACGTTTGCAAAACACGATCCAATGCGTGACGTGCAAAATATGGGTGCATGAATCTTGCGGCGGTGTTTTGAAGGAGGATAAGATGGATTATTGTCCAAGATGTTAACTTTATTAAATTATATGTCATATTTTTGAATTTGTATTTTAGTTTGTAAAATATATGTTATATATATTTTATTTTGTAAAATATATGTAAAATATATTATTATAATTATGTCATATATTAATATTTAGCGATATTTCAAATTTTAGAAATAAAACTTTCTAAAAAAAAAATACTTTAATATCCTTATGCACAATTGTTAGGTATGATTTAGGAAACCAAGTACCGAAACTTTGGAAATCGAGTCTAGTACGATTTAGGCGCATGGTTTCCCAAATCGTACTGATTGCAGAGTTTCCAAAAAGAAGCTATTTTTTTAATAAAGAAGACATAGCAGTCAAAAATGCAACTAGGAGAAGCTGAAAGGACCAATTAATTAAAATAAACTTAAAAAGACCTTATAAAAACATGTTTTCTTATAAATATATCACAGAATGTCTTAACCAGTACAATTTGGGCAACTCTCCCCTAATTACTATTAAAATTGATAAACAGTAAAACTTTCTGTAATTATACCAATACACTTTAATGAATTGTAAATGTAATAAAATAAATAATAATAAATACCCATTGCTCGAGTTTTCTTGAAATATCCAAATATTTTTATCGTACCTGAAACAAAGATGTTTAAATATTATATATGTTCAGTATTATAAAAAACGCATTGTTGCTTGCACTAGTTATATACATAATTGTTAATATGTTAATGCGATAAAGCATAAATAATACCCCAGCATATATTAAATATGAAATAAGCAATTTTGGTACCAATAACATTTTTACTAGCCCCCAGGGCATTAATTGTATATTATAAAAAACTGCCCCAGAATATATAAAATATTGAATTTAAAGTAATATTACATGTAAAAATATACAAATTCCTCGACAATAATTACCATCCTTTTACAGAATTCAGTTCACAGCAACAATTTATTGCTAATTATAGGTAGTACAGCTGACTTTAATGCGCTTACGAAGATATGAATATATTATCATATCCGGATAGTTTCTCCACTCGGTATTATCCTAATTAGGATTTTATCTGCAAGTCTTGCATCCGCCTCAAATGGAATTACGAAAACAAGATGTACATTCACTTAATAAAACACGAACTTATTAAATATGTACGAACAAAACAACTAATAGGACATGTTACACGGGAAGTCAATTATGTATCTAATTAGCAAATAAATTCTCGATAAACGAAATAAAATATTATTATCGAGCGAATAATAAAGGGTCTTTCAATAAGAGGTTACGTTTTGATATGTCAAACAAAACGAGTATTTTTGAGCGAAATCATCGGATATTTATTTAATTGTTAAGAGGAGGGTATGCCATTAATAATGGAAAACAATATTAGCCAAATGGCCGCCGCGGCTACGCTTGCAGTACCGTATTCTTCTCATTAAATTTTCCATCACCAATTCGCACATTTATGGCTGTAAGTCCTCGATAACTTCCTCTTGAATCGATTGTGAGCCATTGGCATAGACTTTATCTTTCACGTAGCCCCAAAGAAAAAAATCTAGGGATGTTAAATCACAAGATGTCCTAATCGCCTCTTCGAGAAATCACACGGTCAAGAAACTTTTTACGCAAAAGAGCGATGGTATCGTTGCTTATGTGGTACATAGCGCCGTATTGTTGAAAATAAACGTCGTCCACATCAATATTATCCAATTCCGGCCATACAAAATCATTAATAGCCGTTCGATGGCGAAATCTATACACCGTAAGAGCTACAGCCCCATTTTCGAAAAAGTAAGATCCAATGACCCCGCCAGATCAAAAACCGCATTAAACAGTCACACGTTGAGGATGGAGAGGCTTTTCAACAATAATTCTTGGGTTTTCAAAGCCCCAAATGCGAAAATTCTGCTTGTTAACGTAGCAACCGAGGTGAAAATGGGTTTCATCAGTCAAGATGATTTTTTGATGAAATTCCGGATCAGTTTGTTGCATTTCAAGGACCCACTCAGCAAAGAGACGACGTTGTTGATGGTCGGTAGGCGTGAGTTCTTGTATTAGTTGAACTTTAAAGGTCCTTTCACACACATCAGTCACGTGACGTTTCCGTTCCGTCAGGTCCGAGAAGCATCAGTTACAAAAAATATGTTTTCCTGGTAGTCAAATGGTGCTGTCTACACTGAGCCGGCGCAGTTATGAATCAGAACCGGCCGTCGTACTGCAGTCACCGAACCGTCAATAGCAGATTTCTTCTCAACGTTATTTTTGTTTGACTGACGGCGATTTATAATTTTTTGAAAAGTGAAATTGGGTGATGATGAGGAGTTAATTGAATGTATTCGAAACTACGCTGTACCTACTCTACGACTTATCAGATAGTAAATAGATATATGGATACTGTTTTCAAAAACGGAATATGGAAGAAAATTGGTGAAGAAATAAATAAAATAATGTGATAAATTCTCCTTCTGTTTCTCTTTTTTCCCCATACCTCGTGAATCCATTTCCGTTTCTTTTGTTGATTTTCCTCTTCTTCATCCAAAATTAATGCAGTACTTTTTTTTGCTAATAGATTATATTTTGGGTACATTTCACACTTTGAAAGCGATCAATTTATTGTTTTTCTCTAGTAGCATCGGACCTCCATCCAAAATTAATGCTACGATAGCCAAGTCCTTCACCGAAAACGCCATAACACAAATAGGTGCACTCGAGGGCACAGCTGACAGAAAAAAATGACTGAATACGGTTTGAAAAGCCTGACGGATTGATGTGAATACAGCCGCTATTTTGTCTGAGACTGGACGGCGACGGTTCTAATTCGGAACATTGACTGAAACGTGACGTGACTGATGTGTGTGAAAGGACCTTAAAAGCCTTAAGACCTAAGTGTTCATGCAAAATACGGTGTAATGCCGTTTTTGAAATGCCCAAATTCCAAAGATCGACGAGAAATGAACAAACCTGGGGTTCCTCAACACTATGGGCTACAGCAATATTCTCAGTTGTTCTTGAGCGACGTGCAGTTCGATTCTTCACATCACAAACTTGTCCCAACAGCTCAAACTTTTCCACCAGTTTCACAATTGCTAGCCGAGAAGGTGTCTCACAACGACCCAAAAATGCTTTAGTTCTGCCATCTCTGACCGCGAAATTTTCACCGTTTTTGTAGTGCATTTTAATAATTTCAGTGCGTTGTTGAAGCGTATATCGTTCCATTTTTATTAATGGCGTAGTTTTTACTTGGCATCTGTCAAGTAGTTGCAGGTTGAGTCATGACAACTGTTAAAATGGCGGACTATTGAAAATGACCCCTCGTGCGGGGTTGCTAGTCCCCCATCGAGCGCCTCCCCAGGTGGCGGATAGGGGAAAGCCTCCTAGATATAGGTGGTACCGGGGAAATGAAATACCCGGACCAAAACTAGCGTCTGATGTAATCAATAGTGTCTGACGCAGAATAGGCGGCTATAAACAGCGTCTGTTCACCTCAGGGGCGGCTGAAATATAAACTCACCAACCCGCTCGGCAAGCGTGCTGTTTTAAATGCCAAAACCTCCCCCTTAAATTAAATGAACAGTAACATAAAGCAAAGGCCCTCAGTCCCCAGCAGCCGGAAAGTACCCTACAACGGCAGCTGTAGCCAGAATGGAACGGCAGAGGATGCGAAGAATAACTCGAAGAGATCAGGCTACCACACAAAGATGAACATTGCTACGTACAACATTAGATCAAAGGCGACAGAAGACAGAACTGAAGAACTGGAAGCGGAACTGACAAAAATCAAACGGGACGTGATTGGCATAAGTGAGACATGGAAAAGAGGCGAAGGCTACACCAAGCTCAAATTCACCAAGCCGGGCATTAGCTCTACTACAAAGGACACGAAAACTCCAGTCTAGGAGGCGTAGGCATACTTATACACAAGAGACTAACAGACAACGTAAAAATGCTCAAAGCTATATCCGAAAGAGTGATATACCTAACGATATAAATAAATAGACTGGAAACACTAAAGATAATTCAGGTATATGCTCCCACAAGCACCGCCGAAGACGAGGACGTCAGCAAATTCTACGAGGATATCTCGGAACGAATGCGCAGCAATAAAACATCACAAGTTTTAGTGATCGGCGACTTCAACTGCAAGATTGGAGACCAAGCAGACCCAGAGGAAAAATACGTAGGCAAACACGGGCTAGACAAAAGAAATACCAGAGGCTTTATGATGGCTGACTTTCTGGAAGAAGAACATCTCTAAAACGTTAACACCATTTTCAAAAATAAACGCAGCCGCAAATGGACCTGGGCAAGCCCAGACGGGAGAACTTAACCAAATCGACTATATTTTAACGAAGAACATCCAAATAGTACAACACGTCGAGGTATTGAACAGATTTAATACTGGAAGTAACCATCGTCTGGTGAGGGCAAGGATAAGCATAAACCAAAATCTAGAGCGTTGCAAAAAAATCACAAAGTCGATACACAAGCAGATTGACAGAGAGAAACTCCAACAAGACAAAAATAAATTCCAAATATACCTGGGAAGCAGATTCAAAGAGCAGAGAGTGAGTACCTATAATATAAACGAAATAAACAAAACGATCACTAGAACCCTAAACCAAGAAGCAGAAGCGTACACAGAAACACAAACTAGAAAGCAAAATAAATTAAGCGCGCAAACACTAAACATGCTAGATAAAAAAAGAAAACTTATAGCAAATAACAAAAGATCATCAGCAGAATACGCTGAAACAAATAAAATCGCCAGAAAGATGGCAAAGGAGGACATCAGAAAACACAATGTGCAAATCGCGCAGAAAGTACTGGAGCAACACAAAAGGGCGAAAGTGTTCAGAAGACTAGCGACAAACACAAAGAAAGAAATCGTCCGAATCAAAGACAAAACAGGACATAGAATCCAAGGAAGACACGAAATTATAAGAACGGTACAAGAACTCTACGCAGACCTATACGAGGCGAAAGTAACAAGAACAAGACCAGGAAGAGAAAGTCATGAACGTCAACTCTGAAGACATACCTGAGATTACAAAAGACGATATCAGATCAGCATTACAACATACTAAAAATGGGAAAGCAGCGGGCGAAGACGGCAGAGATGTTAAAACAAGGCGGTGATATACTACAAGACCAACTATTAGGGGTACCGGAAAGTAATCCATTTTTTTTAGATGTTGTGACTTCTAACCTCTTATACCAGTTTCTGTCAGGTAAACTGATTATGTCAAACAACCATTTATTGTCAATCTACCATTTTCAATTATTATCATAATTACCATTTATAATTATTATCTATAATTATTATCTATATTATCTATATATTGTCAATCTACCATTTTCTGCTGAGTTTCGATTATTTGAATAAACCGTAGACGAGGTATTTCTCTTTGATCAAGGTTTAAAGGCTACTGAGGCGGAATCAATTAATGCCAGTATACGGCAAGATCGTAACAGCAAAAATGCCAATTCTGGTTCAGAAAGTTTAGAGAAGGTGACACCAATCTCTCAGATGATCCACGAAGTGGAAGACCTAGTGGTTTCAAAGAGGACGCTTTAAAAGACCTGGTGGAATCAGATCCGTGACTAACATTTCAAGAAATGTCTGAAAGGCTCTCTGCATCCTGGTCAACTGTTCAGGAACACTTAAAAAAGATTGGTAAAGTCAATAGACAGGGTGTGTGGGTTCCGCATGAATTAAACGAAATTCACAAACAACAGCGTTGAATGATTTGTTCTTCTTTATTTGTTCTTCCTTATGAGTTATTGCCACGTGGTCAAACGACAACTGGAGAAGTAAACCGACAATAATTGACCAGGTTGAATGACAAATTAAGTCAAAAACGTCCGGCTTTGGTTACCAGAAAAGGCGTTACCAGAAATTTATAGACCGATCAGCCTGCTATCCCAAATATATAAATTATTCGCGAAAATATTAACCAACCGTCTCACACCAAAGTTAGACTATTACCAATCCAAAAGAGCAGGCTGGGATTAGGAAGGGCTACAGTACTACAGAACACCTGCAAACGATGAGAACACTAATCGAGAAGGCGGTGGAATACAATATACCTTCATGGCTAGCATTCATTGATTTTTGTAAGGCTTTCGACACGGTCGAAATATGGGCACTGCAGCAAGCCCTGAAACACGCCAGAATAGACCACCGATACGCAAACCTAATTTACCGAAACGCAACTCTGCAAATTCAGCTACACGAAAAATCTGACAAAGTGGCAATTAACAGAGGAGTGCGCCAAGGAGACCCTATGTCACTAGTTCACACTAGTTCTGGAGGACGCACTAAAAACAATCGACCTCCAAAACAGAGGCATTAATATCAATGGGGAGAAACTCAACCACTTAATGTTTGCCGATGACATAGTAGAGATAGCCGAAAGTAGAGAAGAACTGGCCACACTTATCGATGACATCTACAGGGCCACGAAGCGCATAGGCCTAGAAATCAACTTTGACAAAACAAAGTACATGACATCAAACGTTGAGAGATTACGATCGAGAAATTACCCTAGGCGACAACAGAATCGACAAAGTAACTGCATACAAATACCTAGGACAAACACTAGCCATAGGCAAGGCTAACCAAGAACTCGAAATAAATGAGAGAATACGGCAAACCTGAGCGGCATATGCCAAAATAAAAGACAGCTTGAATATGGACATACCCCTAAACCTCAAAACCGAATTATACAACCAGTGTATCCTACCAACTAACTAACTACTTACGGGTCACAAACTTGGACCTTCACGAAAGCTATACATGACAAACTTAAAGTAAACCAGAGAGCTATTGAGAGGAGAATACTTGGGATATCATTACGAGATAGGAAATCAAATGAATGGATCAGGAGAAGAACAAAGGTTCATGATGTCGTGCGACGCGTCGCCGTTTAGAAATGAGACTGGGCGGGACACGTCGCAAGAGACCAGGATAAGTGGAGTGGCAAACTAATTCGATGGAGACCATGGAGCAACAAAAGGAGCATAGGAAGGCCGCAAATGAGATGAAGCGACGACTTGAAACAAGCGGCAAGACTGAACTGGTACCAGGTAGCACAAAATCGTGACAACTGGCAAAATAAGAGGGAGGCTTATACCCAAAGGGTAGAAAACAGCTAAATAAAAAAATTAAAATGAAACCTCTTATTGGAAGACCGTTTATTTATGAGCTACTAACTATTTACTGCCCTGTTAAGAAACTGATATAACTTCTGACTAACTATAATTACCATCTTTAAGCATGTTATTTATTTGTTACATTCTAATATATTAATATACTAATATACGAATATACTAATATATACTAATATAGTAACATACTAATATACTAATATATTATTGGACTATTATAATAATATATTAATAGACTAATATATTAATCTACTAATATACTAAAAACTATTAAATGAATTGAATTAAAATTTCAGTGCAAGTTGCACAATAAAATTTCTAAAGAGTGTTGTGCAGCAATATCTCGATCAATAAATTCCACAAAACATTTATTAATTGCATTGGAAATAATAAATATTTTCAATTGAATCTTGGAAATGTCTTTTTAAGATAAATTGATAAATACTGAAAGCAATTTCGTTGCAGTGCACAATGTACGAGTTATTTGTGTCGATGCGATTTAATTCAAATCTGACGTCGGTTGTGTCACACGCTTACAGAAATGAGTCCTTTGATTTGAATTAGAATTATTTCTGTTAACGCATTTAAATTATTTTTTGTTAAAAACAGAATGAAGGCGTTAAAACAGTTCTTAATATCCGAATATTAATACTTCGCGAAATCTTAAAATATGATGATGATTTTTGTTACTTTTTTATATAACTTTATATTATATATCGATATATAAGAAAATAAAATTAACTGGAGATTATATTTTTTGTATAAGAGATATAAACGACGCGATATATCATGTTGCAGGCATATTATTTATTATAATTGAGAGTGTAATTACGGGATCTCTCCAGGTGACTTCCAGGGATCATAAATATAATTAGTTTTATATGAGCGCAGTGAACAGTAGCGAGACGTGGCGCGCCGGGGTGGCCCAAGATTATTCAGCAGACATGCCTCGGGCACGTTTCGGTCATTCCCTATCATAAACTCGCTGTGTACATTGGCGCTGATAACGCATCCAGTCCCACTGAACACACATCATTATCGGTCGGCCGGGACTTTGCTTGCCGATAAACAATTTTCGACCCCCGCCAAATGACAAACGTTTACAATTCCACACTTTGGCTTCTTTCCCGATAGATAACTCCGTTATGAAGCTTCCGATGCCAAATGTGTCTGAGATTATTTTCGTCCTCTTTCGCTGCTGCCATTACGATTCTGTCTAATGGCTTATAATATGAATGCTAACGCATTGCTTTTCTGCACTAGTTCCCCATTAAATATCTATGTACATTACATACATTTCATCTCAACAATATTTTATTTCCTTTGGAATTTTGAAATACTAATATGGTGTAATAATATACCAACATTTATAGGAAGAGGGTGGGTATAATAGATCTATGAAGGTCACATTACAAGTCACTATCAAATCTACAATGGTGTAATAAAATTAAGTGCTTTCCATTCTGCTTATAAGACTGTTGAATCTGACTCCTTTAGGTGAAAATGATGATTGTCAAGCTCGAAGAATGTAAGAGATGTAAATAATAAATGTCAATAAAAAATTAATATACGCGGTCTGTTGGACTCGATCCTGTGTTGAACAGATCCTCAATCTTAAAACTGTACTTGCATACTCCAACATGAGAAACCGCAAGGTGGTCGTCACCTTTATTGATTTTCGCAAGGCCTACGATTCCATTGATAGAGAAACGCTTAACAAAGTACTCCAGGAACTAGCACTAGACAACAAAACCCGCAGACTAATCCTAGAAACTTTGACCAACACCCATTCCAACGTTAAATTTAGAGGCGAGATTTCAGAAAGCTTCGAAATAAAAACTGGAGCGAGACAAGGAGATGGACTTCTCTTCAACTGTGTCCTTGAAAAGATTATGAGAGAATGGCGCAAGGAACTGAACAATTTGGGTGCTCAGAGTGGTATCTACCTGGGAGGTAAGAACGATGGACTAGTTGTAGATTGCCTGGCCTTTGCAGATGACATAGCACTGTTTGCTGATTCTCTTGAGATGGCAACAATGCAGGTAAACTGCCTCAGAAAACAGGCTGCCAAAGTGGGTCTTCAAGTGACGCTGGAGAAGACAAAATTCTTCACCAACATCAGAGAAGCAAACAGAGAGATGTTACTAGAACAGGGAAATATCAAGAGAACTGAAAAATTTAAGTATCTCGGCGGATGGATTGAACCCAACTTATCAGAAAGAGCATCATTATCCAAGAGAGTCCGCAAGTTAGAACTAGCCTGTCGGCTGACTAAGAACATTTACAATTAGAAATGCCTGTCACGCAACCTGAAACTTAAGCACACATCAGTCTTACGACCAGAAGCCCTGTATGCCATAGAGTGTCTTTCCTTGAACCGAAGTGGTCTAATAGAGACCTTGGAAATCAGAGAGAGGAGAATCCTCAGGAAGATCCTAGGCCCGGTAAAGCAAGATGGGGAATTCCAAAGACGGCATAACTCTGAGCTCTACGAACATATTGAGATGCTCTCTGACTGTGCAAGGAAGAGAAGGGTAGCTTTCTATGGTCACGTTGCAAGATTGCCTCCAAACCGACTAACCAACCGTCTGTTCACCTTCTGGCAAAACAAGAAGCTTCGTACCACTTGGTTGACAGAGACCGAGAAGGATATTAAAGAACTGGGAATAACAGATCTCAAAAACAGACAGTCTGTGAGACGCACCCTGAAGAAAGTTGGTGGATTTCAGGAAAAACCTCGAAGGAAAGGTACCCCCTGGACAGAAGAGAGAAAGGAGTTGCACCGGCAGAAGATGCGACAATACTGGGCAAAGGTCATAGGCCAACAGTTGAACAAGCCTGGTCCAAAGTAGGCCTATTCGAAAGAAGAAGAAGAAGATACGTGGTCTGTTAGAAAAGTATCCGACCTTATTTTTTATTTTGAAAACCTGATGGATTTGAATCAAGCGAGCTTGCAAGAGCCGACCTTGAACCTTCGTGCGCATGTGTGATTTTTTTCCCGCCTGTAGATAGCGTCAGTTGCTGTCGAGCAGTGATCGACTGACGTAGTGTATAGTGCACTCGTCGGTTTTTCAATGCAAGTAAAAATTACCAAAAAGTACTTTTGGGATGTCCTACATCGCCTACGTGATGCTGTGCGGCGCAAGCGACTGGAGTTGTGGTCATCAGGAAATTGGCGACTCCATTACGACAATGCTCCAGCACATTCTTCGCATTTGGTTCACATTTTTTTGGCGAAAAACCAGAGTCCTCTGGTTCGACAGGCTCCTTACTCTCCTGATATGGTCCCCTGCGACTTCTGGCTATTCCCCAAAGTCAAGAGGCCATTTAAACGAACGCAATTTCATACAAGAGAGGACATTAGCCGAGTAGAACGTTAGCCGAGCTAAAGTCGATTCCGAAAGAGGCTTTTTCGGAATGCTTCCAACAATGGCGGCACCGCTTGGAGAAGTGTGTGGAGTTCCAAGGAGACTACTTTGAGGGTGATTAGGTTTCCAACGCTCCAGGCATGCCAGTTTTTTTTACCGGCTAAAGGTCGGATACTTTTCTAACAGACCACGTATAATCTGAATTCAATATATTAATGTTTTTTTAATCTATTAGCCAAACCAAGGGTGCCCAAACTTTTTGTTTCTGGGCCACATTGGAAAGAAGTCTTGGAGTTTTATAGAATTTTTTTTTAATTTATAAATATTAGTAATATTTTTCATAGAGATATTTAGTATACAATATTTTGATTTCAAAACATTTTATTTTAATTATCTAATTAGTACATGTGGATCGTATTTTTTTGGAATGGAATAGTTATTGTGGATGGAAGAGTTGATAATATTGGAATAGTTGCCTAAGGTGGAATAGGAATAATTGATTAGGATGGAATTGTATAATGAATTTTCAGGTGCGCGACACTGATGGCGCTTTCAGAGCCACCTTTCACAGCCAAGTTTTAGTGTTTAAATAGGAACAACAACAAAAAATCCCTTTATTAATTATAATTAAATAGGGAGTGTTTATAATTAAATTATTAGAATAACTGTAGCGGATAAATTTTCCATAATACTGACCTAAGAATTTTAACGACATGTGTGCCGGCTGCATTAATTACTGGCGCACTTGGAATACTTGGAGCGATTAAGCTTAATGCCGGATAATACGAGCCTGAATCGCGTAATGAATGACGTTACTTAGCGCCCTTTGTGGCGTGTCAACATCATTCCAGCTCTAATTATAATTACATCCTGCATCCACTCACATACGTATAGAGACGGGGCTCTAATGATATATATCTTAACGTTATATTATTCAAATTATAATTACTATTCTCACAACCATCCAATTCCACACACACACGCATTCAGTTTTGGAATTTTCAACAAGATTTAATTATTTATATATTTATTTATAAATTATTTATATATAAAAAGATCGATATGTTTCATTCCATTCTTAATAAAACTCTATTAATAAATAAAGAAAAAAAAGGCGCTGAACTGTTGAGTTTGAGATTTACAAAATTGCCATTCAATTGTCAAAAATGTTATTAATAATACAACTAAGATATATTGCAAGTTTCATAGAATTCTGTTAATAATGAGAGAGTTGAATAAATGTATTATTATAATTAATAAAATGAAAAGCGTGTAGCTAATAATTGAAGTGTCTTTGATTTACGAACCGTAATTACGTTGGTTTTTTAATAATAGTTGAAAGCAATTTAATGAATAAAATGTTTGCGTTCCGTAATTAATGTTTCGTGCACGCAACGATGACAATATGGAGTTTTTTTTTGTGTAAGCCTGCAAGTAAATTTGATTAAAAAACTGGGGGAAATGGAAAAAAGCTTGAAACAAGTTTTAAAAACATGCATTATATGCAAACACATGTACACGGTACCTAAATTAAATTAAATTTCCACTTGGGGCAGGAATTAATGAGATAAACTACATCCAATTTAATTGCGCCCATAATAGGTAGGACTATGGTGAGTTGCGAGCGAGATAAAACTGGTCGCGTAATTGGCAAACGGGGAGGAGAGAGAGAAAGATGAGGATCATTAAACGAGACTAAAATATTATAAAACAATAAAAGAATGAAGACGATAACGGGGAGTGTATATAATGAAACATTCACAAGAAATTACGTTTCGGACCGAGGCAATAACGAATCAGGCAACTTGGTGTAAACGCACGTAGGAGGATGAAGGAAAAAATAAAATTAAAAAGAAAACTGAAACACCGATGTAAATATAAATTAAATGTAATGGAATGTAATTAAAAACGAGAGAGACGTGAATTGCCAACAAGGATAACGACACGAGAGGGATAATTGCAAAGTATATGCTAGGCAGGATTTACTGTGCTAATTTGAAATTTCATGCCGGCGTAAATGTGTCTACCCCGAAAATCTTATCAGTTTCACACAAACTGACGTGCGTTTTAATTAAAATAATTAAAACGTTATTTTACATATTTCCAATTAACGTATCCGTCCCACAAATACAAACTGTATACAACAAAACTCTCAAACAACAATAAATATTAACGCAAAACGGGCAATGTAGCAAATAGGGCGTAAATAATACACTTAAATGAGCTGCAAAGAATTCTACGCCGCACAATACTAACCCGTTCCATTCCGTTCAACGGCGCGAGTCAGAAAGAGACGGCGACTGATTGGTTTGTCCTGTGTCGGTGTTCACGTGTAAGTCGCGGCTAGAGATAATTAAGCAAACAAGCTCCGAAAGCGCGTTTTCTATGCATATATATATATATATATATATATATATATATATATATATATATATATATATATATATATATATTTGCGCCCCAAACCTCCCGTCCTTTTATACCCACACCGTCAGCTGCATCTGCCCACTTTAATTTAAACCCGGATAAATAATTACTACTCCCCCGATTTTCATTACACTTAAGGGCGTGACGTGTGAGGATTTTCAAATTTCTACCAATTTACAAATCTCCACAATCCCATTACACAACACCAATGAAAAACTAACCACATTTACCCAAACATATTTACTTTTGCAAAAACCGATACCAATGGAAATCCAGGCTATAATTACACATGTATCCAAAAATTACTAGATCACATATTAACGCTTTGAATAAAAAGGGCGTATATATACGGCCTCACAAGTCTATCAATACACATGAAAGACGTATAGAAACTCTTGTCTGTCTAGTCTTGTCCGTATAGTCTTGTCTTGGCCATAATGCAGAGCCTGATTGGTATCCTTCTTTTTCACATACCGGGCAATACCTTTCCGCTTGTCATCCATCTGTTTTGTGGCCTTCCTTACCGCAACTCAGGCACAAGTTTTGCCTATTTGGACCTTCACAGGTATTTGCGTAGTGTCCTGTGTGCAGCACTTGTAACACCTTTCGATGTTAATCCTCTCCATCACTCTGCAGTGAATCCATCCAATTTTGATTGTTCCCTTGGCTATAAGTACTTGCGCTTGCTTCTGCGGGAGGGATATAGTTGCCGCCTGGCTATTACCATATGAGGGCCAGATATTTTTTACTTTTACATTTTCACATGTACCTAGTACTAATTGGACGGCTTCTTCTATTTCTTTCGCTGTGGTGACAGCATCTAGGTCTTTTCTGTGGATGGTGGTGTCTGTGTTTCTTGTTCGGATTTCTACGTCTGGCAGATTTTTTTTAAATGATCTCCTTTATGGCTTCTGCTTTTCCCTCTTTCACTTCAAGTTGAAGTTTTCAAGTTTTGTCTGTCTTATCCCGATTTGCCGTGTTCCCGAGGATTCGGGGTCAACTTCTTTCGTGACTAGTCTGAGGAGATTCGGGTATGATTTGTCTTTCGCCTTCAAAAATACTGCTTCTTGTGGACTGTTTTGGCGATTACCATCTCTAACATTTTTTTGACCCTGGGCTTCTTTCCAATTCTCCTTGCTTTTTGTTGTTCCTACTGGAATTTCGGCACGGGGTGAGTACACTGGAACGTCAATGAGTTGGCGAACGCGAATTCGATAATTTTTTTCAAAGTTGGCCATTCTGCAACCATAGGCTGTACAAAAACTACTTTTTTCCTGCCATGCTGTGCTCGTAGTTTTTTCATCCTTTGTATTGAATCAAAGGTTCTTTGGAGGTTTAAGACGTGGGCTGCTGTTTCTTTAACTACGATTTGGTATATGTAGCGCTCCGTGGATTTTATTTCTTCTTGTTCGTTTGGGACTCCAACAGAATGTTTTACGTAAACAACATTTCCAAGTTCCTGGGCCTGGTTACCCAACTCTATGGTCTTGTATACGTATTTCAGAGAGTTGGCGAGGGGGATCCTTGAACGGGGTTCATATAATCGACTACACACCACGCAAGGTCCCAGTCGACCGGTGCTAGTAGCAAGTCTCCTGTACCTACCTTCACTCTTCTGTAAGCTGCAGCGGGCCAATTCTTTGTAGATACTTGTTGAAACTTTTCATATGAATTCCCGTTACCTATTTCCGTCCATAGAGTTTCAAAAGTTATTCTTGCTTCTTCTATTCTTTTCAGCAGTTCTGGGCTGGTAGGGTCCGTTTGAGTGCTGGACTAACATTTGTTCTTTCTATTGTACTGAGTCTCTTTGGGTATTTTTTCTATTTATATCCCTTCATGAGATTTCTCATATATCCTTGTCATTTTACTTGCAAGTGTTTACTTGCGCAGTTCTTCAACAGATGTTTTTATTTCCGCTTGCGATTTGTTTGCATTCACATAGTCTTGTCTGTCTAGTCTTATCTGTCTAGGCTTGTCTGTCTAGTCTGTCTAGTCTGTCTAGTCTGTCTAGTCTGTCTAGTCTGTCTAGTCTGTCTAGCCTGTCTAGTCTGTCTAGTCTGTCTAGTCTGTCTAGTCTGTCTAGTCTGTCTAGTCTGTCTAGTCTGTCTAGTCTGTCTAGTCTGTCTAGTCTGTCTAGTCTGTCTAGTCTGTCTAGTCTGTCTAGTCTGTCTAGTCTGTCTAGTCTGTCTAGTCTGTCTAGTCTGTCTAGTCTGTCTAGTCTGTCTAGTCTGTCTAGTCTGTCTAGTCTGTCTAGTCTGTCTAGTCTGTCTAGTCTGTCTAGTCTGTCTAGTCTGTCTAGTCTGTCTAGTCTGTCTAGTCTGTCTAGTCTGTCTAGTCTGTCTAGTCTGTCTATTCTTGTCTGTCTAGTCTTGTCTGTCTAGTCTTGTCTGTCTAGTCTTGTCTGTCTAGTCTTGTCTGTCTAGTCTTGTCTGTCTAGTCTTGTCTGTCTAGTCTTGTCTGTCTAGTCTTGTCTGTCTAGTCTTGTCTGTCTAGTCTTGTCTGTCTAGTCTTGTCTGTCTAGTCTTGTCTGTCTAGTCTTGTCTGTCTAGTCTTGTCTGTCTAGTCTTGTCTGTCTAGTCTTGTCTGTCTAGTCTTGTCTGTCTAGTCTTGTCTGTCTAGTCTTGTCTGTCTAGTCTTGTCTGTCTAGTCTTGTCTGTCTAGTCTTGTCTGTCTAGTCTTGTCTGTCTAGTCTTGTCTGTCTAGTCTTGTCTGTCTAGTCTGGTCTGTCTAGTCTGGTCTGTCTAGTCTGGTCTGTCTAGTCTTGTCTGTCTAGTCTTGTCTGTCTAGTCTTGTCTGTCTAGTCTTGTCTGTCTAGTCTTGTCTGTCTAGTCTTGTCTGTCTAATCTTGTCTGTCTAGTCTTGTCTGTCTAGTCTTGTCTGTCTAGTCTTGTCTGTCTAGTCTTGTCTGTCTAGTCTTGTCTGTCTAGTCTTGTCTGTCTAGTCTTGTCTGTCTAGTCTTGTCTGTCTAGTCTTGTCTGTCTAGTCTTGTCT